>BSAI01000125.1:10634783-10810182 GCA_036245035.1 Adrianichthys oophorus | reverse complement strand
ATGACATGCCTTGCTGTGGAAAAACATGTTAAACGTGTCTGTATGTGCACAAACTCTCAGCCACCATTTACATGCCTTCAATGTGTGTTACTCACACTAACTAAAAATCCATGAACTGGATGAAGAAAACATAGCCGTTTTCTTTGACTAAATATTTTGTTGTCGGGACAGTTTTAAAAGAGTGCAAATATTGAGTTAAAGTGACAATTTAAGCCACGTGCAACATTATGTAGTCAACAAAAAGTCAAAGTGTTCTGGTATGTTCAGGCCAACGGCTAAAAAAGTCACGATGAACAAAATAAAAAAGCTGCATTTTGACTCAACAGGTTGTGGAAAAGTTCATGCATCATAGTAAGTAAAAGCTTAACGTCGTGACACTTGGACAGACTTGAAACAAAACAATGTGACACGTCGCACGCCACTTTTTGTAGGTTGTAATTAAAAAAGAAAAGATGCCGTAACTGTCAAACTACACCCTATTTGAAAAGCTGGGGTGGAACATTCAATCCAAACCTGTCAGTCTGATTAAGATATCAGAAACTGAAATTAGGCAAGATTTATGAGCATATTTGACAAACTGATAATATTTTACCGGAAAGCATTCCAACTTTGACTGTTGCTGACAAATGTGGTTCTACCAGCTTAATTGGGCTGGGTGTCATTTTTTAACATGTTTTTTTAACTTTAGTTTTTACTTTGGAGAACAGTTTGTACCCTGTTCTATCTAATCCATTATTTAAATATTTTACACTTTTCTTTTGAAACTTTAGAGGTGCAAAGTTTTTGGGACAGTAAACCAAAACTGTTAGAAATTATTTTGCTTAATTAAAAAAATGAACACGTAAACTCCTTCTGCTCTCTTTTTTTTTTTTTTTTGGATCTCGTCTTTAATACAGATCCTCATCTTTCAGGCTACGCTGTGAAAATTCTGGCTCTCCCCATAAGGTCTGTGTCATTGATTTGCCATTATGTTGTATGGAGGGAGAAAAATCCATAGGCCTCCCTTTAAATAACCATCACAGGAGAGAGATATATCATGGAGGAACCGTATGGAATGGGAACACATGGGAGTGTGAGAAGGACGGTGTTGTCTGAGAAAGAAGAATCTGCTGAATAATCTCACATGCTTTTCTAGAAACATCCAAGGCTTTTAGTGTTGAGAGGATTTCTTTTTGGGCTCTACAACTTAATCTGAGCATGCTCACATCGTCGGCTATTAGCTTTGTAATATACAGTAGATATCTAAGGAAGGATAAAGTTAAAGCCTGAAAAAAGCATGTGTCTTTAGGAAAAAACTTTAGTCTCAACTGAAAAATGAAAAGTTGTCTTTTAGTTATCTGAACATCAGCACCGTTTTGGTTTTTTTCTGTTATTTTTATCATCTGTCTTACATAAAAACTCACATTTCATAGAAAGTCATTTGTTTCTGCAAATGGATCCACTTCTCTAAGGAGAAATCCATTTCTAATTCAATTTTACTTCAACAAATGAGGCACATTTGCTGTCTTTGCTCGGCACGCACACAAAAGTTTGAAGCTCTGCCAGTTCCGATGAAAAAGCCTTTGACTTTCAGCAAAAATAATTTAGAAAATTCTATTACTTAATTTCTTTTTCACTTGTCTTCCCACATTCCCCTCTTCTACATCATTTGTTCAAATACCTCAGATGTTGCTTTCAGTTTATTGTTTTGACTAAGAAGAAAAGGATTTTTGTCAAATCTTCACCAACTCTGGTGATAAACATGAGCAGACAGATTGTAATGTACAGTTCTTATATCAGCAAGGTCCAACTGTGTATCATTCAGACAGAATTTAGAGATTTCAGAAGGACAATTCACAAAAACGAAGAAAAAATGTTTGCTTGAACAACCACGTGACACCTAAAAAGAGAACTCTAAGGAGTGCGAGACTTTTTGAGCCAGACATTCTTCTCTGTTATCCTCTAATGTAAAGTGAGAACATTCTTGAAGCTGAAAACTTGTGACACATTGAAACAGAATGAATGCAGGAAATTGTGTTATATTGTTGAACTGAGTCAGAGTGAAGTGCTGGGTTTTACTTGTGGGATTATGCATTTATTTGATATTTTCTGTTGCTGTAAAAGCTGGAACTACGTGGTTTATTCAATTATGTTTTTAATTCTTAATTGTGAGTGTAGAAGTTCTCGACTGTCTTGGGGAGGCTGCAGATTCTTCTATTTTCACTCATCTTCTGGTCTTTATTAGAAAACGCTGTGCTGTTGACACAGAAGTTTTCAAAAGCAAAACTTCCTGCTAAGAAAGAAACAGAAATGGTTGAGTTTTCGACTCCCTAAAAGCACATTTCAGGCTTTCAAAGGTGGTGCAAGTGTGAGCTTATATGTCAATGTTCTCATTTTTCAATGCAGTTTCATGCCGAGCAGAAACAATTGGACCTCACAGACAGCAGAGGGGGACACTACAGGACACGCAGCAGACAAAGGGCTGTCTGTGCTGCTGCTCAGGAAGAGGCCTTCGTCCCTCTGATGTGGTGAGCTGCAGTACCTGTGACCTGCACCAAGTTCCTGTGTTGAGTGTATGATGTCGGCTACACGTGCTCAAGAGTGTCTGGGCGATGACTGACAGGTGCGCTCACTGCCAGCCCTGGCAGGCCTCTTTCACATCGATGGGTTTGAAAGCGAGAGCTGGTCAAACAGCCGTGTGGCTATTCTGGTTTCTAGCTGAGGTTTTTTTTTCTGTTTTGTGTTTTATTTAAATGTGACTCAAAGAGTAGGTCATTTTTGACTCAAAAAAAAAGACAGAGACAAAGAAAAGTATAGATAAAATTGAGCAGCAGAGGCTTTTGTTTATGTTAGGATTTAAAAATGCTGTGGATGCACTTCACGAGTGACTGCAGCCTCTTTGAAGGAAGCAGCAGCAGACAATCCATGGTGGGATGATTATCTCTCTAAGTTGAATACTAAAATCCCAGTTGTGCTCTTTGCTCAAGTAAAGAAAGCTAGCTTTATCTCCCGGCTCCAAGCGCCATGCTGTCAATCTAAAGCCCAAAGGAAATTGTGTAAGAAAAAAAAATACTGGGCAAATGGCTGAGTGAATTTCCATCTAAATAGACATTAAGTCTGCCTATCTTCAAGTTCTCCCCTTCTCCCTCTTATTAGATTCTGATGAAGAGATGGCAGCTTCATCTGCTTCTCTCCTCCCATCTCTTTAAGCCTCCTTGTTGTGCTTGTGTCTGACCCGGACACTTGTTTGTTCCTGAACCGGTGTTGACCCCCATAAAGAGGAACATGCCCCTGTTTTGTTGTCGCGGCCTCTGCTCCCGGCAAATTGTCCAGTAAAAAAAAATGTGAAGCCTAAATCTGCTGTGGCCCAGAGTCCGGATAAATTAAAAAGCAATTAAAAACAAGCAAATAAGCTGTTCCCGGGAGATGAGGGGAGGGGAGAGGGAGAGAAGGGGCAAAGCAAGGAAAGGGTTCTCAGGATAAGGGCCTGTGTCACTCATCATTAGCATGGCTTTAGACTGAAGGGAGCTAAATCTGAGCGCTGGGTCATGGACACATTTAGAAGGGCGTTGAGGTCTTAATCAAAAGGAAAAATCATATTCTCCTCAGATCTGAGAAAACGATACACAACTGCTCAGTCATTGCTCCCTTTTGTGTGCTTACCATTGCGCTTTGTCACTGGTGACATTGGTTCAAACACGTTTTCAGAAGAACAAATCCTCTGATAGCAGAATTCCAACCAGAATTCCTCTGCAGCACCTCCTTCTTCCTCCTCATGGCCTTGGCCCTCGCCTATCCCAAAGCCTGGTGCTCCTTTTCCCTCCTCCTCCTGTCTCTCCCTGGCTCCTGCACCCCCTCATCTTGTGAACCCCACACGACGGCAGAGATACAGAGAAGTGGATGGAAAATAAAGAAGGGAATGAAGATGGGGAAGGGGGGGGTCCTCCCACTGCCACCCTCCCAGCAGACCTGTCGCCTCTCTGCAACAATGGCCATGACCATGACGCTGCAGGAGAAGGGGGGGGGGGGCTCCTCCAATCACCCACCACCCCGTTTTCACACTGCATTAAAAATCTGCAAAAGCAAGATGAATGACTTCCTAATGGCTCTTATTTGTTATGAAATTATCATAATGAAACATATGTCAGGGGCAGACAAAGGAGTGGAGAGATTTCTGTGTTAACACCTGAGGCAAAGAGGGAGAGATGCTGCAGAGGGATCTTTTGTTACAACATAATTAGCTCAAACAGACTACACCAAGTCGTGGAGCAGAATGGGTTTAAAGGAGCTAATTAAACATCTTCAACACCTTCAGTCTTCCATCCTTTCCTGCTGCATCAGCTTGTTTGACAGAGGACCTCAAGGGCGGAGGAGCATCTCAAGGCCCTCTTGACAGTTTTGTGGTGCTCCTTCTTCCTTGTTTCTTCAAGAATCAGATCCTTACCTCTCAGCTGATGGATGGGATATTTTTCTCTTTCTTTGCACCAACATTTTCTTTTCTCCTGCATCACTTTCCCTCTTGACTCCATTCATGGAGGTGTCCACTTTCAGAAAAGGAGGCCTTGTGGCTCCTCTATGCACTTTTCTTTCCTTTTCAAAGGAGACAAATACTGGCATGGAGAACTCAAAAAACAAGTCTCCTCTGGTGCCAGATCATAAATTAACTCCAGCTTTATCCTCAAATTCCAACATATTTGATCTAATAATTTCTTCCAATTCATTAACTTAAACCCAGTCTCCAACAATCTTCACCTTCAGATCAGTGACCACACTGCGTTCTCCATTTGTCTCCTGTTCTTGTGCAGTTATAAACAGCCTTGTTCTCAAGATGAAAATGACGCCAAAAGTTGTCTGAACAGAGCCCCCCAGATAAAAAACAGACCCTGACTTCATCCTCATGTTAGATAACAGCTCGTTTAACCTTGACGGGTCGCTGCAAGTCCAAATAAACTAAGAGTTTCCTGCAGATGCAGCTTTTGAAAAAGGAGATTGTTCGGGTTTTTGGTGTCGTTTTGGTCCAATTAATGCGTGAATAAATCTCTTTTTCTATTACCTGTTGCTGCTTGCTGATCTATGTGTCAGATTCTCCGTCAAAAATGATTTGTGATACTTCTTCTCATTTTTTTAATAAATGGGACCGCTTGGAGAATGCGTTGCTGTTTTAAAGATGGATTAAAAGCAGGAAAGTGGAGCTCACCTGAGCGCACTCCCGAGAGGGCGCACGGAGCGGGAACTTTTTTTTTTTTAGAAGAACCCCATCGAGTGACAAGAACAAACTCTGCAGTGGAACTTGTGAATTGCAGTCAATTAATTTAATGGTACCTTGAGATGATAAGTTCCTCAGAACACCGATAAAAACGGCAAAGAAGTGAAGCTTTTTGTGTTAAAGGAATGGAATATATTCCCAAAAAATATATGTTTTTGATTGTTCCTGTTCTTTGCTGCACTAATTCAATCAACTTCAAATCTTCTATTGACATAAATGTTGCTCTTTTACAGACTTGGATCACAGAAAGCCGAGTCAAATGATTTTTAGACAAGATCCTCTCTGTCTTGGCGCAGACTTCAGGCGTCTTGCGTTGGCGCAAACCTGCGTGGATCGCTCTTAATTTGTGTTTTGGGTACCTGTTGAGTAAACAGAGCTGACAGCAAATAACTGCACAATTGCGCTCTGTGATGCAGTGAGACAGTTGCGCAGTTTGGGGGCTGCTGGGATAGTAGTGGTAATTGGACTATCAACATATCAGAGAACGCCGCGGCTCTGTTGGTGGTTTTATCAGGAGCTCATTTGTTTGTCACAAACTTGAATTCTCTCTCTGCTGTCTTTCTGTTCCTCTCTACCTCGCTCTCCCTTTTTCGCGCTGTTGCTAGGGAAGCAGGGCGTATGCGCTGCCTGGCCACGGATGAAGGGCACGGGTAAAAACAGGGGAAGGCGCGTGAACAATCGCTTGTAATCGAACGATTTTGTGACAAACACGACCCCAAACCTCTCCTGCGCCCAAATCCGCCCTCAAACCCGAGAATTACGGAGCACAACGCGTCCCATTTCAGCGCCTTTTCTCTATTACCTTATATGGCAGGGCAGCGATATATCGTGCCTGGATTCAATAGGCTGGCCGCTGCCGCTCTGCTCACTGGCTTCGTTTTAACCCTTATGGTGCTGAATTATTTTGGAGCTAGGCAGAAAACATCGGCTTCATCTTTGATTGTCATTTCACCCCATCTGCGCGCCGCAAAGGATCGACATTTTTACGCGCTGAGGCGCCTCTTGGCGCAAATTATACCTTTACGCGCAAAAAACGAGAGGTTTACGCAGCGGCTTTCCAATTAAAGTCGCATAAATCAGCTGTGCGGGAGGCATCTACAATACATGAAACATATTAACCCGTGTTTTAGGATGTGTTGCTGCCTATAAACTGTCTCGAAAGCAGCCTTTTAAACCCCTCAAACGACAGAAGATTGGAAAAGGGAAACCGGGTGTGTGCTTTGGCAGTGGATGAACTGTCAGAGTTAACACAGGTGAAGCTGCAGCCTTGTCAGAAAACTGTTGTTTGACACATAGTTAACATAAGTGTGACCCATATTTTTCTTTGCGCTTCCAGCAGGAAAATCCGACTTTCAGAGTGACAGAAGCTGAGGGCTCTGTCACCTTTTGAGCGCTTGTTAACTTTCTATCCTCCTGTGGCCAAAACTGCTGACAGGTGATGGAGGACAAGTTAATTTCAGATGATCATGGTTCACCTTCTTGGTGCCACTGACGGTTTGTTTTCTATCCAAATTCTACAATCTTCAGATTGGATTTGCTCAAAAATTTGGATGGCACTCCTGAATTTTTGTAGAGACCATCTGAATTTTAAATACACCCCCCCCCCCTCTCTCTCTTGCAGGCTCAGGATGGACCCCCCAACCTTTCTGCAAGGTCTCCCCCTCCCCCTTCTGACGTCACGCTCCGAGTCGAGGCTGCTGCACGAAAGGAGCTGCTCGCAGCCACAGCGCTGTGAATGTGTCTGTGCGCGCAGAGAGTGAGACGGGAGCGGAGGGATATACAGGAATTTGGTGTGGAGAAGGCTGGAAACACGGTATAGCGAGCGCGCACGGAACGGCACGGCAAGGCACGCACAGAGCGGGATCCGCCAGCGTTTTGCCTCCCCCCCCGCCTCCCCTCCAGTCCGCTGCAATCGGACTAATCCGAGAGCAATGGAGCTGCCTGCCGCCGGCGAGCACGTCTTCGCGGTGGAGGGCATCGAGAAGAAGCGCATCCGAAAGGTAACATCGTTTGTTGCTGGGGAGGTTGAGGGGTGAGGAGGGGGAGGAGGGGGGCACGAAGGCGCCAGCAGGTATGATGGGATGTTGCCTTTTGCGCACGAGCCTCACCGTGTTTCTCCTCCGCAGGGGAAGATCGAGTACCTGGTCAAGTGGCGAGGATGGTCCCCGAAGTAAGTACACCTGGACGCGCGCAAACGCACGAGCCCAACGGTTTGCGGGCAAATCAAGTGCACGATGCAGCAGCGCGCAGTCTGCGGGTGTTTGTGTGTAACTGGGGGAGCGCGCTCGGTATGCGGCTCAGTCTGTCCGCGGATGCCTTCACTAATTTATGCGAGGGAAGGGGGAAGGCACAGCCATGTAATCCCGTTTTAATTATTTCTGCTCTGCCAGCGAATTTATACGAGACGGCGCTGCTAAAATGGCCGACTCCGTGTTGGAGCTGGAGGAGCGCTTGGAGCGCACACTTTAGCCTATAATTCACCCACACACACACACCGCCCGTCCTCCCCTTCCCGCACTTGAAAGTGTCAGAGGTTTGCTGAGCTGCATCTGTGTTTTCATCCATCTGTACGCAAAAATCCAAGTAAGAATAAATGAGAATTCAATAAAAAGGTGGATGCTTTTGTGTATTCTCCACCTTAATGAAGTCTCACCTGTGTGAGTGGATGTGAGAACTCTCTTGGGAGGTGGGGGGGGGCATGTGACAGCATGGTGACATGTGTCTGCTCCTCTCTGCAGGTACAACACGTGGGAGCCGGAGGAAAACATCCTTGACCCGCGCCTGCTGGTCGCGTTTCAACACAGGTGAGGAGACGTGGACTTTAGACGAGGCCCTCGCAGGCTCCACTCCAGCCATGACCATATAAGGGCATAAGAGGAGGGCCTGACTTTTGCCACCTCCCACCACCCCTCAGGAGGACTCTCCTCTTGTGTGTGTGCTTGTGGGTTATTCAGGGAGTCATGGAACTTGGGGCCACTCTATGAAGACTGTTGTGGCTCAGCGTATGAAAACCAAAACTACAGCAGTGTTCCCATGAGGCTCGGTTATGTGCTGAGGCAGGTGGTGATGTGGGAGAGTGGAGGACACAAGCACAGCTGTGGTTTTAACTTCAGGCCTTAGACCACCCCTCCACATTTCCCCTCCTTTTGCCCCTTCCAGGCTTGTTTTTCCCCATTCCCTCCAAACCCTTGTGACTTGCACTGTATCTTCCCGGAAAGTGGATTTCTGACCTGAAAAACATGCAATGAATCAAAGTGCTGCCATTCCGTCCGCCCTCATGCAACCCATCGGGCCTGTGAGATATGGAGGCGCTCTGTGGGCCGGCGGGCTGCAACCCGGACTGAGAGAAGATGTGATGGCTGGGGAAAGGAATTCGCTTTTCTGAAAAGGCTAATTGACACGCAGCGCTTCTCAATGTTTCCAGTGTACCGCTCTCATATTCCCCTCTCAGTCTGCTCGCCCGCCTGTGTGTGTGCTGATGGTCATGGAGAGCTGCCTCTGTGTATGGATTCCTCTCTGCTCCCAGTGGATGGGGGATGGGATTCAACTAGGGAGTCTGTAATTGCCAAATCTTGTGTGAATGGGGGTCACCCTGTTAGGCGCTGTTTGAAATCTTACACATTACACTGTCTGTTTATTTTTCCTGGCAGCTCTGATAGTTTTAACATCTGTAGCAGGAGGTAAAAACGACAGGCCGGGTTCTCAGCCTGTTTACAGCTGGCCTTCACCCGCCCGCCGCTGGTTATTTATGAGCCAATGATGAGTCAAGGTTTATATCAGGGAGCAATATTTCATGCGTGGCAGCAGTGCTTGCAAAAACACGCCGCCTGGTCCAGTGTTTAAAGTGAAGGTGGTGTTTTTTTTGCAAAATACTTAAAGGTGTGCAGCTTTTCCAAATCCCAGAGGTGCTCCACTTTTATGCTTTTTTTTTTTTTTTTTTGCTTCTACCTTGTGACCCTAATTAGAGACGTGCTGCAGTAGAGAAAGAGCGTGCTGCAGGAGGGAGGATGTTTAAAAGACGGGGAGACATTCTCCATGCTGCTGCCGCCTTAATTGAATTTCTCTAGGATAATGAGAATATGGAATGGGCCGATTACCATAGAGCGCTATGCAAATAAGGACCACAATGCTTTGCAGCAGCATGCGTGTGGGCATTCATTAGCCTCTCTGAATGGCTATTCTACTTTTGACCTTGAAAAGGTGAAAAAACGAGTGCTCAGATGATGAACCCGTGTGGCTGCGTGTGGTTTAAGGAGCGTTCTAATGCTAAAATATGTTTTTTTTTTTTGTCCACAGAGAGAGGCAGGAGCAGCTAATGGGGTATAAAAAACGGGGGCCCAAGCCAAAGCATCTTCTGATTCAGGTAAAAAAACTTCAGTTTGTTTACGACTGTACAGCGAGGTGTCATGGTTTTTCTCTTAAACTGTTCTAAAACCACTTTTGCCCAACTGAACCCTTGTTATCTTTTGTCATCTTTCTGCCTCATGTTGCATCTACACACTGAATGATATTTTATTTGATCAGTTATCTTTTCTGTCTTAAAATCACTCAGGAAAAGCAGCTTTCTGTGGCTCTTTTCTGTACCTGAGGTGTTCCCAGAACCACACTTTGAGCCAAACGTGATGATATATCTGGAGAGTCCAAGCGGATTGCTATGCAGCGTCATTTTGAAGAGGCAGAGCCGTCTGTCAGAGTCACACGTGGCCGGCAGTCAGAGATAAAGCGTGACATGTCTGGTGGCACTTCCCTGACCTAGAGGTCACAGCCGTAGTTTCTAGAGCGTTCTGCTGCCGTGCCCCTCTGATGACCACGGGGTCAATCTGTATGAGGAGGGGGAAGTTTGGGTGGGAGGTGGGAGGGAAGCTTGAAGCCGCATTCTGATTGGATGATTCTTGTGGATATGTTAAATGAAACATTAGCGGTGGGTGTGATGACCAAAGCACTCAATTGATTCAATTTTGAGTCTTGATATTCACTCATTTAAATGAATATGATCTATTTTTATTTTTGAACAGATGAATATTTAAATGGAGAATTTGTTTTTTTCTAAATTAAATATGAACAAAACATTTTTTTTATAATTAGCAATAAAAAAATAATTGATGAATTCACACTAAAATTAATAAGTCTTATAAGATATTTCAGATTTTACCTCTTTATGATTTCTAACCCATTAAACACCTGTTTCACGTCGCCCCTGGGAACTGAGTTTGACAAATTACTTTAGAAATGTCAAAAGGAGGATGTGAGCTGGGATTTGTCTCTTGCATATGTCTTTTTCCATAATTCAGATTTTAAACTTGTTTAATTTTTAATGAAAGGTCTACCTTATGTCATTTTAGGTTCCCTCATTCGCTCGGAGATCCAGTATTCCTGCAGGTCTTGAGGAAACATCTCAGGAAGTGGAGATCACTCCAAAGTCTGATCTAACCCAGGTCCAGCGCTCCCAGCCCCAGCAGTACCAGCTCAACAGCAAAAAGCATCATCAGTACCAGCCCAGCAGCCAGGAGGTTCCAGCCGACCCACTGACCAACAGCAAGAAGAGGTTAATCTACCAGCTGAACAGCAAAAAGCACCACCACTATGAGCCCGACCCACTCATGTACGACGTTCAGGCTTCACGCCTCAAAGAAGTGGTCAAAGTCCAGGAGGCTGCTAGCAAGCCAGCGAACCCGGGCTGGAACCTGCCTCTGGCTCTGCAGCAGAAATGGGTTCGGGACAAAGACACCGGCTGCCTGAGCAAAGTCAAGGAGCTGGCTGTGGAAGTGAGGAAACCAGCTGTTAAGGAGAGCGAGAATGCACTGAAACCCAATCCTAAAGATGCGGCTCTGCCAAGTGCGGTCAGCAGCAAAATGAAGATAATCAAGAATAAGAACAAGAACGGACGTATTGTTATCGTCATGGGGAAGTACATGGACAAGGTTCATGGAGCCAAGGGGAAACACGGGGAGTCCTCGAAGGAAGGCGACTCCCAGAGCGCCAAACCACCTGAAAACAGGAGCAAAATGGTGGAACTTTCTGGGAGTGGACTCTGCGATGGCAGTTCCCTCTCTGCTGCAGAGCATCCCATGAAGTGCTCACCCAAGGACAGGCATTTCTCCAAACCATCACCAAGTACTGCTGAGGAATACAATACAGAAGTGGCTCGCGGTCAGGCGGATTTACCAGAAGATCTGCCTCTTCAGCTGACCGCCAGCTCCCCTCCAACATCTTGGAGCGTTGACACCAACATTCCAACTCCTACGGCTATGGACCAGATCAGGATCCCATCTTTTTCCAGTGACCGGAAGCGGAAGCTCTCAGATCCCGTTGAGGACAGGAACGTTTCCAAAACCTTTCTATCGTCAAGGAGTTTAAGCATGCCCAGCACTGTGGTCGCGCCCCCTCAGGACACACCCATGGACCTGCACTGCTGCGCCCCACGCCTCAGCATTTGTACGTACGACGCCGCTGGCAACCAAGAGGAACCAATGGACCTGAGCTGTCCAAAAAACAGGTCGCCGCTTGACCCCAAATTACAGCCGGAGCCCAACTCTGAGGCAGCTGTCAAAGAAACGCCTCCCGTGACGGAAGAATCCTCAGAGAAATCGAAGGAACCGTCTAAGAACATCTCCCCGTTCATGGGAAACATCATCATCACCGATATCACGACAAACAGTCTGACCGTCACCTTTAAGGAGTTTGTCTCTTTTTGAGAAACTTTCTATTATTTGGGACTTCCTGTTCATATGTTTATATGTAAAAAAAAAAAAAAAAAAAACCCACAAACATTTGGATTTTTGTATATAAAGAAATTTTTAATTTATCACTCAAATTCAGTATGTTTCTTATGTTTTATACAGTAACTCCTCTGTGATGTTGTAGCGAAGAAAGTGCCCTCGAGGATTTGAGCGTTGACGTGGAAGAACTCCACACAAAAAACTGTTTATTTGTCAATCTTAATGAGATACTATTGCTGTTCTTTCATACCAATACCAAACCTATAACCTGGATGTATGAAGGATTATATACGTTTTTAAAAAATAATAATAATATATCTTATTTTGGTCTTAGAGGACGTTTTTGAGTGTACAGCAATCAGAGACAAAACTGAAGCACTTAATGCATTTTCAGGTCACATGGTGAAGAAAAAAACTCTTTAAGTCTTTATTCCCTTTTTATTCCTGACAAACAGCTTCCTTTAGAGGGAATCTTGTTTGTGGCTCCAGAAGTCCTGTCACGCAAATCCCAGTGTAGACACACTAAATTATGTTTCCCCTCCTTTTGAACTACCAGCATTTTTCCTCCAGGCTGCATATTTCACATTTAAGATGTTTGATGGCCAAGAATCGGATGCTAACTAACAAAACTGTGTCAGAAGTGAGTTCCTGCTCACTTTGAGTGTTTACCACCCATGTTTTGGGGTTTCATCTCATGCTGAAGCTATAATCTGAAGAATGCATGTGCTTTGTTTTTCATGGAAGCTGCCGGGGTCATTGATGAGACTTTGGACACACGCAATCCAATTTCAAAACTGAGAGGGGGTTTTTTGTATGCTGCTGAAATGTCAGAGATGTTGGATGTAACCCACATTGAAGTCTGAATGGCCTTCGGTGCACAATAAATGCAAATCCAGCCAGAATGCTAAAATGCTTTAAAATGGGAAACAGGAATGCATATTTATTGACATTTGTTCTAAAAAGTGGTTAGAGGAAGTTTGCTGCATCATGTTGCAGCTTCACCTTATTGATTTTTTTAGTGAAGTTGCTCCTCTTTTCTATATATATATAATTATATATATATTCGTTTTGCACTCTGAAAAGATTGTCATGAAAGTACATTCTATCGGGAGTTTGCTGACCTTTCCGTTACGCTTCTCCTGTGAAATATTTCACAATAAAGACAGAGATTTGACCTTGAAACCTTTTCATTTGCTCATTTCTTTTGTGCTTGGAGTCTGTATGTGTCACTGTTGGTCTGAACCCTGGTTTGTGTGAAGAAGAATGAAGCACTAAATGCAAACACTAGCGTTGTGTGGCAAGAATAGGAAAACCGATCATGTTGCATAATCCAAAGCCGTCCTGCACAAAGGACTGTATTGTCAAACTGCACCAGTCACTGGTATTATTAAAACTTTCTTCATGCATTATTTTACCTCTTTGACCTCCAGCAGGAATGTAAACACACTACTTGAGTGGAGGAGTTCAGAGGAAGCTGTTATGTAACTCTTGAGTTTTGGAAAAAGCTTTAATGTGGGTGGAGGACATTTACTGAAACCTGTCCGGTAGGCTTGGATGCATGTGTTTTTTTCCTGAAAAAAATCTCTTTAGAAAGTCTGTCATGATCTGGCCATTTACCCAACTTTATCACCAAGGAAGAATGATTTAGAGACTGACCCCAAATTATTTATTTACCCCAAAAATGTGATTGGGGCTCTTTCAGTCCTCGTGGAGGTGGAAAAAGTCTAAACTTGCAATCTTGGACTGTCAACTTTTTATGGAGTTTCCTGGAATTTTGGGATTGAAGGTCAAAGCAAAGATTGAAATGAAAATGCAGGAAATTTTTTAGGTCACTCTAAATTTAGTCTTTTTCTTGGTCCGTCCCCAAACAATTTCAAAAGTTAATTTCACACAATAAAAATAACAACAAAAGGCAGTCGATATAGTTCCAACGTTCCAGATCTGCTCTTTGAAGCTTCTTTAGGTCTGCAATTTCAGGATAGATAGTTCGGACTCTTTCAAAACTGATAAAGCAAGTGTCCAACTTTTAAGTTTCACTTAAAGTAGATCATTTAGGCATCTGAAATGTGCACTGAAACCTTTAAGAAATGAATCCATTGAGGTGTGGTGAGCAACAATTGCCCGGGAGCCTGATTCTGCCCCAAAACGCCAAAAGCCCACGTGTCTCCATGCAGGCCTCTCTTGAAGCAGCTGTGAGAACGCATCTATAGGAAAGTGAAACAGCGAGCAGGGCAGCATATTTATAGACAGAGTGTGATGTTTCACATTCCCTCTTTATCGTGCTGCGGCGGCTTCAGTCTGCGCAGAGCATGAGCAGCTCTCCTCCTTGTGAGGGTCATGCCTCTCATTAAAATCTCAGTGAGTGACCTGCTGCAGGCCCGCGGCGTTACCCCAGCCCGCACAAATAAACGCGTGACTCACGCTGAGACTTTTGTTTATTGGCTTTATCATTCATATTTGAGGATTTTTAATTCAAATTATATGGACTTTAAGTGGATTTGTGCGCTGTCATCCAGGAGGTATACCCTGGAAAGCTTTTTTTTTTTTTGACGCATCAGGCCGCTTTTAAGTGATACAAACCCTAAAGACGCGCAGCTTTAACACTTTTTTTTCTTAAATTGCGGTTTGAAAATGTCGCCCTGTAAGTAGGACAAGCGCGCTGCAGTTGCCCAGAAACCAGAGAGCCAATAATGTTCTGTCAGAGGCAGCTCTGTTTATTCGTGTACGCCTGCCGCCATTGCGGCTCCTGCAGACTGACTTTATGTCGACGCGCAGCCAAATATGGAGCTCCAGAGTGCAGTCTCTGCGCACGGCTGACTCCTCTCAGCGCGCACCAGAATCAGCCATTCTAGCGCCGACAGGAAATGTCGGTCTGCACGCTATGAGTAGCAAAATGGTGGTTCATATTTCCACCGCAGCCACAACGCATCTTTTGTCCGCGGCGCGCCCGCCTTTGTCTGCGCCGCTGCGGGACATTTCAACAACAGACGTGTCAGACCTGAGTTTATGGCCGAAAATTCAAAATAAAGGAAACGTGGCTGCTGCGTCACGCACCTCTCTGCGCGGAGCAGGGTGACTGTCCTTCCTGTGTCTACCGGAATATTAACCCTCCACACCCCATATACTCAGATTGTCACCGAAAACGAATAAAAATGTGTCCGCGTGTATGCAGGAGGCGCATCAAGGTGAAGGTGCGTCGAAGGTTTGGGTTTTCTGGTACCATGCGGACAGAACTAGAACAGAACCGAACAAGAACACGCATTTCTTTGGAAAAGAAACCCTGCTTATGTCTGAGGGGAATTTCCGACACACCTGAGCGACACTTTGTGTCCTTTCAGGAAATCTGCATCGCGCTAAAAGAAGAAAAAGAATGACAAGAAAAAAAGGAAAAATTAAGCCCAATAAGAAAAAAAGCAACAATTTGGATCAACTCGGACGTTATCTGTGCGCAAAGATTCGGTCCGAACATTACGCGTGATGTTCTGTTGAACGAGAACTGATCTGTGGACGGGATGATTATTAAATAAACCCGTGCTGACCCATGCGGGCTGCTTGCAGTCTAATTAAACAAAAACACTGAATTTTTCCAACGTTTTTATTCCATCAGACAAACGTTCAGTTGTGGGTTTAATTTCTACGTTTTTCTAGGCTGGATTTGCCTTATCTGTCAACCCTTTCGTTCAGTTCTTTGAAAGTGGAGCCATCGAGGACGTGACCTGCGTAAACAACTACTCATGGAAAATCAGTGGACGTTTTATTGGCTGTGTGTGGTATAAATGCAAGAAAAGGGTTGAACCTTGTGACAATTATTCATTTAATTATTTAGGTTCATGCTGGGAGGAACAACAGAGGCCCCAAATGAGCTCAACAGCTCTGCATTTCTTTCGCTTTTTGGCGTGTTATTAAAAAAAAGTAATACTATTGTCAATAATAAATAATATTTTATTGATTATTTGCAGACTTTTTCTTTCCTTGCGTGCCTGTGCGAAAAGAGAATAATTTGTAAATAATTGTTTTATCTAAAAAAAATCGAAATCTCCGCTATGCCCATATATGGGCTGAGACTGAAACAAATTATTTCAAACAAGTTAAATTTAATGAAAAAAATGAAGAACAATAAACAATCTTAAAAAGATTTTGATTAATTGAAAATCCAAACGTTTCCTGGTGTTCCAACACCGCGCGGATTAAGAATTATTCCACACCTTCGTTCTCTGGTTGCAGTAGAATTCTTTTAATTTATTTATTTGTTTTAATGAATATTTTAAGAAAAATATTTGAAAAACTGAAAATGCTTGAAAATGAGATCTTTACGCTCAAAGAACGCGGTGAAGGCATGAATCCGCTCCTCATCCGGATCATTTCGTGTTCATCTTTCACATGGTGCTGTGACACACACACACACACCCCCCCCCGACCTTTCAGTGAATTTTCTCCGACTCATCACAGCATAAATCTTTCTTTAAAGGAGCATCAGGCTCTCGGTGCCACTTTGTTAAATATTATTTAAAAATGGAAGAGATCTTTTTAACGCTTTGTGAGAACAATCTGACGCATGTGCGCAGACGCTAAAATGTTTTGCGCTGATTTTGGCACTTGCGCACTGAATAAACTCATTTATTGAGCAAGCTCATTTGTGCCGCGTGGGACTCTTGGAAAAACTGAAAGGGATGGCAAAGCTTAAATTTAAAATGTCTGCGCGCTTTGACATCGTGGAAACAATTAATTTCAGGTAAAATGATGCTGGGAGTCATTGTTTTAGAGAAATGTCATTGATTGTATTTTTTTCGTGTCGTCTCTTTTATTTACTTTTTAAGAAATAATTATTCAGCTGTATTGTTGGCCTTGATATTTCTCTGTCAGTTGCTTTATGACTCCCATATTTTTTATTTTTGATGTGACTAATTGTCCTCCGGCGTGAAACTCTTTAAAAGCCCCTCTGGGACATCTGTGGGGCCCGTGGCCCCCCGCTCTGGGAGCCTCTCACTCTGCCATGCTGCACGGTGCCAGACATTCCTGTACAGCAGCGCGGCAGCCGGAGCAGCGGGACTCCTCCCCCTCACTTAGAGACCCGGAGCACGTAGCGGCAACAGAGCCAATGCGCTCCACCACGATCCGTCCTACCGACTGCGGCGCCTGGCAACAGAAAAGGACGTGATGACGTCCTCTCCAGATCACGTATTATGGGATGTACGGAATTAAACAACCTCGAAGGAGGACGGAGGGGGGGAAACCCCAAAAAATAAAACAACAAGCGCGGCACGGATCGTGCATGGTGAAGCATGGAGCTGTCGGCTGTCGGCGAAAGCGTCTTCGCAGCCGAGTCCATCATTAAACGGCGGATCAGACGGGTATTTTTGACCACCAGCCTCTTCTTTTTCATCTATCACGCACGCGCGTGTTCCTCCGGGTCGACGTGCAGCTGTCTGCTAACCTGAATGCGTGGCTGATCTGTTTTGCAGGGTCGCTGGGAATATCTCGTAAAATGGAAGGGCTGGTCTCAGAAGTGAGTATTAGAGGCGAGGCTGTGAAGCACAGCGCTCCATCCTGGCCGCTCGCAACAACTGCAGCACCTCAGAGTGTGGCTTCACCCAGCTTGCGGTTGTTTTCTTCTTTTTATTATGTTTGCGCGTCATTTTGACACAGTCCGTCGCACGTCTTGCGGCTTTTGCGCAACATTCTTGCGGTGAAACCACCCGCCACCTCAGAAGTATGCCCTTTTTGAGGAGCACAAATAGCTTTAGCGGATTTGAGTTTTCACCATGCGTCACTGAGCGCGACGCTGCCTGCTATTTGAGCCGCCAGAGTCATTAAAAAAAGTAGTATTAACGATGACATGCTTGAGGTGCAAAACCCTTCCATTCTCTCTTGTTGTGACGCAGGTACAGCACCTGGGAGCCGGAGGAAAACATTCTGGATGCGCGCCTTTTCGCCGCCTTCGAGGAGAGGTGAGGCTTAATTTGACAGCGCGCTGCTGTAGGCCTTTCTGCGCAAACTCAACGGCACAGCGCGCTCTGGGGCGCAACATTTGTTATAGGAACACCCCGAAAAGAAGTCATTTTAAGCATAAAAAATACTTAAAGTGCGTTTGCATACAGCCTCGTTGTTATTCACCTGAACCAAAAGGAAGGAAAGAAAGAAAGTCCATCATATAACGTTTTTCTTGATCTGTGGAACTTTTTTTTTTCTTTTGATCAATGGCAAACTATTAAAAAGTCAGTGTTTTATCATTGATTCTTGAGATTATTTTCTCTTTAAGGGAAAAAGAAAGAGAACTGTTCGGGCCGAAAAAGAGGGGACCCAAACCCGAAACGTTTCTCCTGAAGGTGGGTGGATTTCATTTTCATCTTCCCGCCCTCTCAAATGCGCAAAATGTTTATAGCTAAGATATTCTTATTTAAATAATATAATCGTACTCTTTGAAAGTGGATTAAAGTTTGGACCATGCATCTAAAATAAAAAAAAGTGTCTTTACAAGTACATAATGCCAACATTTAGAATTAAAAGAACGTTCTGTTGGGGGTTTGTTTTGAGTAAACCTCACTTTTAGCTTGTAAAGATTGAAACATCTTACTTCATGTCTCCAGGCCAAAGCCAAAGAAAAAACATATGAATTTAGGGTGGAGACTCCCAGAGGAATCCAGGTTTCCTATCCTGTCCCGGAGCCCATTGTAACTCCAAGGGCCAGAGAGGGTTTACGCACCGTGGTTCCAACACTCTTCCCTCCGAGCGCGATCAACAGAGGTGAAAGCGTCCACGTCTTCGCTCCAGAACCGGAGAGGAGGCCCAGACCAACTCCATGTCCTCACGCGGGTCAGGAGTCTCCACATTTCCCTAAAAAACGAGGACGCAAACCGAAGCATCGTTTACATCAGGAGAAACACGACGAGAGCGCCGCAGAGGAGCCGGACGCCAAACGGAGGCTGCTGGAGGAGGAGCCCACGGTTCCCCGGCGCATCCATCATCGTGAGGAGACGTCAGAACGCACGCTCATCCAGCTGACCAAAAGGTTCCAGGAGGAGACAACCATCACGCCCAAATCTAGCAGCCAGCACAGACACGTTGGGGGCACGAGGTTGTCTTACACCTGCGCCTTCAGTCCAGATGAGCGTAAAAGGGATCAGTACTGTCTGAGCAGCATGCAACAGAGCGCGCTGCGGCGAGCCGCGGAGGAGCGCAGGTTTCAGGCGCAGGAGCGCTGTGCGCTCCGGGAGCAAGCCGGTATCACAGCCCACGACTCAGCCCCACGCTCAGCCTCCTGCTGGAGGCCCAGTTTCACCAACCTGGACAGCGTGACAGTGACCGACGTCACCATAGACCTATTGACGGTCACGGTCAGAGAGAGCAGCACGGACAAAGGATTTTTCAAAAAGGAGAGATGAGGATGTTTGTAGAGTCATTGAATGCGCCACTAAAACACAGGCCCATAGTCATGCTACATTTTTTCTAGGTAAAAGCCAGACATGTACAAACATATTTAATACAATGCTGAAACAAATAAAAAGAAAGGGTATGACGTCTGTCTTTGTGTTTGTTTTCTTTCCTGATTTCAATTTCTCGTCTTTTTGTTGATTTTTCACTAAAAACAATCTCGACCTTTATTTAATTCTCATGTTTCTTTCCAACTAAAGACAGAATCCTACAGAAAGAAGATCCTTAAAAGGACTAAAGCGCACCTTTACATATAAACAACTACAAGGTGAAAACTGACCTCACACGTTTTTTTTAATTCAAAGGTCATTTTTTATACTTTTGAAGTTTCGTTTAAACTTGCTTGATGGATTAAAAAAATAAAATACAATTTCAGATGAATTTTGAATTAATCTCAGTTCCTCTAATTATGTTTTATTATGGATTGTTAGTTAACAAAAAAAACAAATTTTAGGGACTTTTATTTCGAAATCCTTACTGATTGATAGTAGTTTCTTTTTGTAAAAACAGTGAACATTTTCTTTTAAATCACGGACTTTTTTGTCAGAAGAGCCCCCCTTTACGCACTGCAAGGTCCCTTGTGTGAAATTGTGTAAATTAAATTTTAAAATAACATTTAAAAAAAGGTTACAGTTAAATTGAGCGCTTAAAACCCCAAATCTGGATTTTAATGAAACTGTACCTCCACCTCAATGATTTGAGGTTATAGAAAGTACAATTAGGCCCCAGAGTGCCACAATGAAGTTCAAGTTAACTTTCAGAGTTGTGCGCCATTTGGGTTATCCTTTAAAAAGATTCCACAGTGTCTTTTGCGCCTGAAAAATCAAAGATCGTTTCTTTAAACACCAGGTTAAGATCTCACAGAAACCAATTTTTCCTTCTTTCCTTTGATTTTCTTCGGGCCCCGCGTGCTGTTGGATGACAGGAGGCCGTTTTTTGGTTTCTGGACACAAAGCCGCCATTCATCAGCTCTTCTTTGTCCCTCCATGCAGGGACACATGAGCCAATCTGATCATCCCGTAAAACCACTCCGTCGGTGTAAGCTTTTTCTTCTTCTTTTTTGTTTTTTAGAGAAAAACTCAAGATGTTATAGGATTAGGCTGGAAGGAGACGGATAGTGTCAAAAGATTGAAGAGGATCCAAAGCAAAGGTGCAGCTGGGGCAACGTCTGGAAGAGGCTTTGAACATCCAAACTCCAACTCCTGCTTCAAGTCCTCCAGAGGAGTCTGCAAAGGCTCTCCTCGGACCGTCACGGTCCACGGGGTTCTCCACAAGAGGTCGCCACCATCACGACCGATTCCAACAACTCGAAAGAGCCTGCAGGCTGAAATAGAGCGAAACTGCTCATGCGCAGTGAATTAGTGATCGACGAAAGCTGGATATTAAAGGTCGCTGAGTTACAGCCTCCTCCTCCTCTTCTTCCTCCAGATGTGAGGCTGCGCACTGCATCACCCTGCCGCTAGATGGCACTCGAGT
The DNA here is from genome assembly GCA_036245035.1 of Adrianichthys oophorus. Classification (NCBI taxonomy): domain Eukaryota; kingdom Metazoa; phylum Chordata; class Actinopteri; order Beloniformes; family Adrianichthyidae; genus Adrianichthys; species Adrianichthys oophorus. The sequence continues at coordinate 10,789,311 of BSAI01000125.1, read as the reverse complement.
ACAGATGCACTTCCTTGTGAGCATCATTGCTGTTTTTCTTTTACATTTTGCTCTGCACAAATGAGATATTTAAAAATTTTCCTTCATCATTTAAGTAAGACATTGAAGCCAGTTTTGGTAAAAACAAATAAGATGCTGAATTAGACAAATCAACACTTTAAAGGCACTGAAACATAGTGGTCGTTCTTGATCAGATAATTACAGCCCCAAAGAGGAGAAAAGTGCGAGAGAGGGAAAAAGAAGGAGGAGGGAGCGTCCCATGAACGATCTGAAACGTCCTTCCTTCCTCTCAGCAGCTCCTCAGTCTCCGCTCCATGCTCTGCAGTCTCTCTCCAGGAGCTTTTATTTTTACGGTGTTGGAGATGTTGCTAAATGTGATCATTTCTTTCTGTTTGCTGGCTCTTCCTGGCGCAGCGGATTTGTGCAACTGGACCGGCAGGTGAGCGAACGTTTGTCCTCCACCTGCGCGCAAAAAGGGAGTTCCTCCAATTTCCAAAGAAGGGTTTGGTGGAAAGTTTATGAATACAAAAAGAACTATTTTCAACCATTTTATTAACGATTGTTAATTATCCAATCAGTCTAGGTAAAATACATTAAATATAACGATTTATTCTCCTCACACAGATCATTAAAAGTAGGAATTTATGTTTATTTTTCTTTCCTCTTGAATCCAGTGGTTTTGCATCTGCAGACTCCAGGGCTGTTCTCCAGGTGCGGCTGAGCTGCGCTGAGGGCTCGGTGAGGTGGGTGTACCCGGCTCAGGCTCTCAGGGTGGTCCTCGACCCCAAAGTGTCCTCCTCAGGGCGCAGCAGAATCTGCATCAAACCGTTTGCATCCCTCGGAGGGGCCAGCATGCTCGTTGAGCGGGCGGGGAAGCTGCAGCTTCTGCGGGCGCAGAGAGGGCGAGCGGAGCGCCAAGTGATCTGCTTCAGCGCGGATGGAGCAGAGAGCCCCGCGATCTACCTCCAGGCCACTCCGAGGGGCGACGCGCCGTGGGGCAGACACGTGATCGGTTTTAGATACGAGCTGCTGGGAAACAGGAGCACTGCGCCTCACGGAGGGATGCAGGGTGCGTAAAATTCCTCTTCAAAACATGATGGAAAAGTGGTGCGCAGTTGCAAAAAATACTTATTCCATTGAAAAGGGCACTAAAACAGTGATTCACATTTCTATTCACCAAATTTATATATTTTTTTTAATTTAAAATGTAAAAAAATGTGAAAACTTAAGTATTATTTTTTTTATTCTTTGACATTTCTCTTCTTTCAAAGTTCTTTATGATTTTCTAGACTTGATCACCCCCGCTATCTTGATCATTTTGTGAAATTGAAGCTTTAAAAAATAAAATGTAATTTTTTGAAGTGCTCTCAAAGGTTTGATACAAATTTAAAGCGACAGCTCTGACCTTACTCTAGGAATTCATGAAATCACAGATGTGTGAGGGGCGGCGGGGGTCGACTGTGGTTATTTAATTACAGAATCCAGTCCTGCCCTGCAGAGCATGCAGCTGCTGGTCAGTCTTGCGTTTTGTCCTGCTTGTCTGGTTTCCATCAGAACACAAAGCAGAGAGGATGCAGCAGAGCTCAGGGTGGCTGCAGGGCAGCAGGCCAGGAGGCCCATATTCATCTCCCACATACTTTGCAGATTCCTCAAATAGCTTATTATTGTGTGCGCCCGATGATTAGCATTTATCCATGTGTGCGGGCCTGTCTCCATGCGCTGATGTCATTCTGTGTCCATAATAGACAGCTGCCTGTTTATCTTTTCTGTATTACCCGTCTGGCAGAGTGTTTGACTCTGCAGCCCCTCACTTTGGCTTGGGGTCATTCAATTAGCTGGATACAAAAGAAGTCAAACACGGGGTCAAGATTAGTGCAGATTTGATGTGGAGGTGGTGTGTGAGCAGAGCATTTTAAGGGGAGCAAGCACATTCTTTCCTCTAAACCCCATTTTGGACTGCAATGGGGATGAAAGAAGGTGGTATGTGAGGAGGTGGAGAGGTGTGACCCCCTTCTCCAATCCCCATCAGACTTTAAATTATGCATGCTTGGAGAAACAGAAACTTAGAAAATACCGTAGACAAAGTTTTTTTAGTTCCTGACCTTTCTGTGATGATTCTTTTTTTCCCTGCAGCTTCATGCCGACCCTGCAGCAATGCAGAGCTGCTCATGGCCATCTGCAACAGTGACTTTGGTGGGTACATCCGGCTCAATAGAGCACTTTATTACACACAAAGGAAGTTGGGGGTTTAGGTTGGACTATGAATTAGTTTTAAAGAAGCCCAATTTTGAAAAAATAATAAAAGCATCCTCAGTCAAAATAAAAAACATTCTTGTTAGAATGACCATCTTCTACAGTTATTGTCACATTTAGGAGTTGTTGTATCCTGGAGACAAAGGTGGAGTTGTCTCAACTGCTGATTATAAATCAGGCATCTGGTTCAGAACCGTACAGCTGGACAGCTCCAATATTGCTCACCATTTTTGCTGCACCGGTGATGTTAGGTTGGGGGCTGTAAGCTAGTGGGAGAGCAAGTAAACAAAGGGATGATGGGAAATGAAAGCAGGCTTGGTTTCTAAGAATACAACACAAGTTTTTTTTAACTGTTGGTTAAAAATGGCATAATCATAATTTAAAGAAACACTAAAATAAAATAGATCTAAAGATGATCGTAGAGGGACTTGAAGCTCCTTATGTCTATGTGGACAAAAATGTCCTAAAAACAGGGGGCTGAACTCTTGAAAGGATAGAATACTTGGTTAAGATGCATGTGAACCAAGAAAAACTCTCAAAAATCTTGATTGCATACTCTGTATCAACTCTCTTTTTGTTGTTTGTTTTCAGCGATTCGAGCTCATATCAAGAATGTCTCGCATGACTGTCGGAGTCAGACCTCCTCAGTGGAGGTGTCTGCCTCTAGGGTGTATTGGCAGCGCAGTGGGGTGTTTGAGCAACAGCTGGACCCATCTGTCTCTCCGTCCTGGCACGGGCGCATTCACACGCTGCTGCGCTGCCACGTGAAGCCTGGGGACGGAGAGTTTCTCTTCACAGGTTCAGAACACTTTGGAGAAGCCTGGTTGGGTTGCGCCCCAAGATACAAAAACTTCCTCTCTGTCTATGAAAAAGCCCGACAGGAGCGTAGGAACTCCTGCGACTTCCCTCTGGGCTGAGTCGGTGCCAGCAGCTATGTTTCTTCAGAAGAAAGCACTGTAGGAACCTTATTATGCTGTCATTCCAGCGAGGTGGCATCCAGTGTCACCAGCAGGGGCAAAGCCACAGAAGTGCTGGTGAAAAACACAGAACAGGAGCAAACAGCAGGGGCCCCTGAGCCGAGGCTCTGAGAGGGCCAGCCTTTGTCTGTCCTCCATCGATGCCCTCAGTCCAGAGAGACCAAGGAGGGGTTGCCACTTTCTTTTTGAGACGCTCCCCACTTTAACTGTTGTTCACTTCGCCAGCTCTGTGTGACAGTTGCCCTATGAACTGCACTGGGAGAAAAATGGAGCCCACGCCATTCACAAACACCAGTTTTCTAACTTAAATTGTACATATAAGTCTGTAAAACTGTGTTTCATTCAAATAAATGTCCAATCAACATGTTCTGCCTCTGTCTGTGTTGCAAACAAACTTATATAAAATTAAATGAATTCATCTGTAAAATGTCCTTTTTCATACACTATACTTCATTATTTTTTATTTCTCAAGAAGTTTGTTTTTACAGGTTTGACTGAACTTTATGACAACAAATCATAAATCTTTGATTGTAGGCTAAAAGTGACAGGTTATCACATCCAAATGCTTCAAATAATAAACAGTTAAGCTGTTTTAATGAAAAACATAAACATATATATATATATATATATATGTATATATATATATGTGTGTGTGTGTGTGTGTGTGTCTTAAAATTCACCAACATCATTGTCTCTTTTATAAAATTCATCTTAACCCCAGAAGATGAATAGACACATGTGAGCCCCCCCCCCCCCAAAACCCCCGGGGATCCTACCCCCCCTCAGCCCCTCCCAATGGAGAACTGTTAATTGACTTTTAAAGTAACTCCTTTCTGAGCTCTTCCACGCTTCTTCCTGGCTGAGCAGAACCTCACAAATTGGTGTGTTGAACTTTTTATAAGGACTAAATAGATCCCAATGAAAGTGTAAAAGACTGAGCAGTGAATGGGGCCAGCACAATGTCCCTGCAGTGACAAGGCCCCCAGCAGACATAATGAGCATTGTTACAGCTGCTGTTTTATAGAAACGCTCAGGGTTTGAGAAGTCAAAGAAATCAGGATGACATTTTCACTTTGCTTTGAGTAAAGGTACAGTTTTCAGACAAGCTGCACTTTAAATAAATGTCTAAAATGTGACGAGTTACTAAAAATGTTCTCAGAAGTTTGCATCTGTGTCTCTGCATGCAGCATGTAGCCACAAAAGTGTCACAGTTTGATGAATGTAAGCCAAAAATCAAGTTTTCAATTGTGCGCAAACAAAGTCAGACTTCTCCTCTGGAAGCATTGTTCCAGGAGGCCACCATGTCCAATTTCAAAATAAAATATAATATCTCCACAGGCTCTCGATGCGACACCATTCTCCTCTCTGGGAATTCCAGCAGGCTCTCATGGGGATGGAAACCAGGAGGGCTTCGGCTCCGGAGCTGCTGCGTTGTGCACCGGCAGGAGTCCACTCAGACTGGGGGGTAATTGGTTTATCCCACTGCATGGTCTGCTTTCCCATGTGGGCCACTGCTGTGGGGAGGCCCAGGGGTACAATATGGAAACAGCATGACACCCTCCAGGGCTGGAGTGGGCATTCACTGCTGCAGCAATAGAGAGCAAGAACAGCAGAGAAGGAAGACAAAGCTGAAGCAGAAATGTCTCTCTGCTTTCCTGCGTTGAAAGGGTCACCATTTGGTCTCCCTATAAATCTGGGCAGCATTTGTGGTTAAAAATGTGAAGTAATTGAATTTTGACTGAAGCTGTTTTATCCATCCATCCATTTTCCAAATGCACTTAATCCCCTTTGAGGTCACAGGAAAAGGTTTTTTTGAAAATGCTTTTTCCACTAAATCTTAATTTCAAAACATAGGAAGTCTGTGAGATGCACACATGAACCAGCATCAGACGTGTGCTTCAGCTGTCCCTCTGGCGATGAAGCTTAGGTATTAAAAGATGTTTGGCATGTTCCATTGCATCCAACAGACAGTAAACTACCACGATGCATTAAGAAGCTCGTAAAAGATGAACATTTTGCGCATCAGAAATGGCAACTCTTCCTTATTTTTCTCTGTGGAAATGACATTATCTGCATTAAAATGCATACTTTTTATGTTTTCAAATCGTAAACAAAAATGTTTAGTAAGAGCTGGCTTATATCTTATTTCAATAAAGTTAGTTTTTACAAAAAAATGACAAAAAACACGAGTTTTATTGTTTGACTTTTTTCAAAAATACTCCTGTTTTAAGTCTTACTGTTTAATAGTACCAGCATGAAAAGATAGATAGAAAACTGAGAACATTTTCAAAATAAAAAAAAAAACATAAAGTTTTTATTACAATCTCACTCTAAGATAGATGTTCTCATAGTCTTGAGTCTGCTGCATCACTGTAAGACACACATAGAGACCAACCAAGCAAATACATTCCAGTGGACCTCAACTCAGTTATGTCTTTCATAAAATTTTGAAAAATTTTGTTCAGGTATTTTGTTCTTCCTGCATATTAAAAATGCTGAGAAGGTCTGGAAAGACCTGTTTTACTTCAAACTTATGGCAACAGTTTGTGTTAGAGAAAGACTGTTTTCATTTTGTAAATTCTTATGCAACTATTCCTCATTTCCCCCTAAACTACTTTACACCTATCCTACATATCCTGAATGTATTGTATAATCCCTTTAAATAATTCAGATTAAAGCCACTTCCTACTCTTTAAATGTGAAACTTTATTTTTTCCGTGACTCAAACAACCTTTGGCGCTCCATGACCCAAAGGCAGTTTAATTAAATGAAGGCTGACCACCCGATAACAGTAAACTTTGTAACAGGCAATCTTTCGTGGTAAAAAAGTGTTGAACAAAAGTATTTTTATTCCTTGTTTTATTTTTCTTTATTTGTGAATCTAAAAATCCTAAAATAATCTGAAAATCAAACTGTTTTATTTTATTTAAAAAACTCTTTATGAGTATAATAGTGAATATTATCTGAAAAAAAAGGTTTTAAAATTAAATTTCAAATTAGAGAACATTTCGACTGCTGTGACAGAGCACATCCACAAGGTGGCAGCAGATCACTCTGATAAAACTTGGTACCTGATTTTTAAAAAAGTTAGGCTTTGACTCGTCAATTATTTTCTTACGTGACTACAATTTAAAGTAAAAAAAAAAAATATGTACTCATTATTCATGGATGGCTTGTTGGGGACCAATAGGACCCACAACACCCAGGGCCAAGCACCCATCTGGAGCGTTTCTGATTAATCAGCTGACAGACAAAAGAAATAGAAAACAGATCAGCCAACAAATAAAACGAATTCCCCTCTATCACTTTTAGACTGGGTGTTGCGCTTCAAGTTAATTCACTTTATTTAAAAAACATGTATTTAAAAGTTTGCTTTGATATGAGGGGAAGTGGAAATCCTTTAGACTAGAGTCTAAAGAAACGTTTTTTTCATCCTCTTGCAAAGATATCACATGTCCCCAACAGGCCATGCGTTTTACAGTCGGGAAGTGGAGCTAGGCTACTTCCTTCTTCCTACCGCCCTGTTGCGCTACACAGACCGCCTGACTGTCGTGGCAATGGGGAAGCCTGACAGGGACAATTTCCACTGCTGACTTGACGCAGCGCCAGCGGGACAGACCAGCGGGATTCTCTCCGTTTTCGTGCGTAAAGCTGTTCGGAGTGAGGTTTGTTGTTTGTGCGCGCCATGTCTGCGGCGCAGCGCAACTGTCGGCTTTAGGGCGGATGATCGCGAACTTTTCTACGCTTGAAGGAGCAGCTGTGAGGACAACATGAAGAAGCAGTTTAACCGCGTCAGGCAGCTCGCCAACCAGACTGTTGGCAGGTGGGTGGGTGTTTGTTTGTTTGTTGTTTTAAAGGATTTGCTTAAGTTCTGATCCTACGTTTTTTGCGTCAAGGGCCAGATTTGCTGTCCTTTTAATTCTTCTTTTACTGTCATCTATGGTGTGGGCGGTGTCTGAGGGATTGGTCGCTTTACTTGGAGAAAAATGATTTGAATAGGTTATTTATCATGGTTTTAAAAAGTCTCAAAGTTGACTTTTTACAAGACAGAAAACGTTTAATTGTTTCAAAGTTAGAATAAAAACTAATCCCTGCATGCTTGATCTTTAACATCTTTCCTAGTAGGTTAGTTCTGTATGTCTTAAGGTGCTGTCCTGAGTCCACCATTTCCTTTTCTTATCCTTTCTTAGGTCATTTTTTTGTGAATCATAAAAAACCCACACAAACTCACTTTATAAAGTATGACTGAACATGAGATTAGAGGGGTCTCCTTTCCTTTGGGTTCCTGTTCCCCATCAGCAACCACCACTTGGGAACTCTCTGTCTCTCTCCGTCAGTGACTCGATCACCAGGTGGACTTTCTGTCTCAAAACCTTGTAGGGTTTTAACCATGGATTCCTCACAGACATCGCCCTAGTGTTGTGCAAGAGCAGTAAAGATCAGCTAAGCAGACTGACAGCCTCCTTTCTGAGAGGCAAAAGTGCATGTGAGGAGCAGCACACCCTGCCTGGATTATGACTGAATGTGTGACGAGTTTAAAAAATACATGGATGCCTGACAGGCTTTAAAAGAACAGTCAGCATGCTCAGTATGCAACTGTCACCAAACTAGGTAACAATACATTGTAAACCATTGTTGTAAAAGTATAAATAACCTTTGTAACAAACTAAATGCATGAAATGAAACTGACCCAGACTGGCTGTTAAAGCAGAACTGGACACTGACTGAAGATTTGGGCTTTTCTGTTTGGGAAGCCTGCACCAGTTTCTGTTGAGTGAGCATTTCTGCAGCTGATAAAGATGCATTAAAAGACAGGGCTGCCACCGGGGGATATGTTTTGTTTTTTTTAAAAGAACCTCTTTGATTTACAATGGATTAAAAACAGATATGAATAAAATCTTGCAGCATTGTGGCAAAGAGTAAAACAGTTTTAAAATATGGCTCGATTGGTTTTTAAACTAAGATCATTTACATTTCACCCATTTATGTTCTGAGTTTCAGCATGGCGGACGTCCATTGTTAGATCCTGCTCCACTCAGGTTAAATCAATGCTAATTTACTCTTGAATCTTGCTTATGTCGCCTTTTTTTTCTTCAGAGGTAAAGCTTTTAAACCTGTAATGCAACTATATGCGCTTTTTTGTGGTTTTTATTATGGCTGCTGCAAAATAATTCCACTCATTTTGCATTATTTCTGGATGAGGATAAATGGTTTGGATCTCAGATCACACCGTCTTGACTTTCCGTGGGGGTCTTGCTCCCTTTCTTTCACTTTAGCACTCAATGCTGAAGCATTGTCCTGAGTTTTCGCAACAGAAGGGGTTTTTCAACAAAAACAAGAGGGAACAAGGAGACAGCCAATCACAAATGATCTTTTTTGTTCACAAGCTTCTGCCCCACCCCGCTGTTGGACTCACATTGATTTCAGCTATCACAGGAACGGCGATTTAAGTGGTTTACTAAAGCAATTTGTGTTTCAGACGTGATCAGTTTATTCTAAGACTTCAAATGAAGTTCAGGCATTTGATTGAACACCTGAGCATCAATTCCTCATCCGTTGATGGCATTAGTGGATGTGATCGACCGCTTGTGTCAGTCATTTGACTTCTCTTTCAAAGAAGCTATGGTTTAGTGACATCATATCCTGTCAAAACAGAGTTGACCAGTTAGCCCACAAATACAAATCTTACCATCCATCTCTTAAAGGGTTGTTGTTGATTCCACATTCTTGAATAGTTATAATTGTATTAATTGTTAACTGAAATGTTTATACAACGACCTCCTGGTGATTAGATACAGTCACTGCAATGGTTTCCATTTATGTTGCAGTTTTTTTCTGCTTAAACATTTGAAGCTTGGTCACTTTGAACGCGTTAAACTCCTCTCTGTTCTCACTGTTGGATGGATCTCTTCTTTGTAGCAAGTCGAAGGTGTGAAGCCATTTAGCCGTTTACTGCCTGAATTCAAACACCTGCAGACTGCACCCAGAGGTGTTGTCAATAAAAAAAGATCCTCCTGACACGAGTGAGGTAATCACAAACTGTGGAGGGTGTAATATAAAGATCCTACAACAGCATTATGTCATAGCGCCTACATTGGAGAGGGTTAAGTGATCCCTGTGAGTTAGAGTGAAATTGCCCTGCTGGGGAGACACAGGAGGTCTGCAGAGGTTTGTGCTCAGAGACACATTACATGGCTGTTTTTGTCAGACGCAGACAGGGCGGGGGCTCTTTTTGCTCTGCTCGCCTGCATGGGGAACTCGTGAAGCTCGCAGAGCCTAAAAGTTCACACGAAGATCTGAATTAGCTCCAGGTGCATTCAGGTGACTTTCTTGACGTTTTCGATTGGCCGTTGTTTTGCTGTGTGATAGACACTACCCTCTGTGAAACGCACACACACCTTTGCGGTGTTGCCATAACAAACAGTAAGGGGCGATGACTCATAAAGAAGAGCATTTTTCTAAAAGGATATAGGAATTTGACAGGTTCACTGCAGGAATTCACACATTCATAATGAGCATTTGTATTCAAATGGAATTCAGTGTTTCACAGTCACCAAACCTTTACTCCCAAACAAGAACTGAATCAAATTTAGAATATATGTATTGATTTTTTTTCAAGGAAATTGATAAAAATTCGGGTTTTGTGCACACATATAACTCTGCAAATGATAAAATTCACAAACTTTGTTTTGATTCTTTTTATTTGGTCAAAGGGAGATTAATATCTGTGGCGTTTCTCTCCACAGAGCTGAGAAAACAGAGGTCCTGAGTGATGATCTCCTTCAGGTACGTACCACATCCTCGTATCCTTGGTTATCAGGGTCTCAAAGGTTTAGAGGGAGCAGTGAGGGAATTCAGACGCAGCCAAACTGTCCATAAACATCGGCTCATTCTTTGACAGACTTCTTTTTTTGGCCCTTTTCCCTTCAGCCGTACTCCACCAGCTTAAAGAGAACCACCTTGTGGTTTTCTGCTCAAAGCAAACCATCCCAAAATTCCCATTGAACTTTCGCTGTTGGGTGTGTTGTTGGGGGATGGGGAAACTTTGGCTGGTGAAGGTATGAGATCACCCTTAGAAAAGTGTGTGAATAAATATGTAAGAAGCCAGAGAACCCTGACAGAAGAGAGGAGTTTCTAAAGGTGAAAAAGGAAAGCGTTTCATTTACTCTCAGCAACTGTTTTTATGACATGCCAAAGTGAACTTTGAACCTGCAAAGAAAAAACACAAATGGTTGCTGTGCACAACTATTTTTCATGAAACCCTTTGGATGCTTTCTAATGCGTATCAGTGATCTTTTTTTTTTTTCATCCTACAATACGCAGATGACATAAAGAGACCCGAACTTAGGTACTGGACGACAGAAGCTTTGTGCTGCGTTAGACATTCCTTAAACTCCAACTATCAGTGTGGAATGTGATTGTCAGGAGATTCTGGATGAGGTCTGAATGTTTTTTTAGCAAGTTTTCCCTGTCAGAGTGTGTTTCTTAAAAACAAAACCTTTTCAAACCCTCCAGTTTTTAGTTTTTGTTCTGATTCTGTCACTTTTTTTTAAACGTGTAATCTTTTCTGGCCTGCTGTCCCCACCCCTCCAGCTCTCTGAACTCCCAGTGGTCCAACATGAAATTCAACGCTACGGTTTCCATGCTGTGATAGTAGTTTTTCTTTTCCATTTTCCACTGTGCTTGTCATAGAGTAAGGCGTTTAGCTTATTTGGACACATCCTGCTTCGCTGGGAATTGTGACGGTTGTCAGACTGACAGATATCCTTGCCTTTCAAGCTGGGATGGATTCCATAACTAACTATTTGAATATTACCAAGGATAACCTCGGTAGATACATTCTACAATCTGATACTGTTGCACGATATGTTAGTCCAAACAGCTCTTCATTGCTCATTTAGGATATACTATAGATCGTCTGTACTCGTAATATACGTTGTAGTAAACCGTCTAGATTGCTTAATGGATGATGTTTGTTCAGCTACTTTGCGTTTCTATTGATTTTGGGTTATTTAGTAAGACTGCTCCTTGTAAGTGACTGGTTTAAAAGCCCAAACTCCTAATGATTTGTTATATAACTTGAATGTTTACATTAAAAAACCAACTCCAATAAAAATGATGTTTTTGGCGTTTTAAACATGTTCTTGTGACATCTTTCTCGTGATGGAGGGCAAATAAGAAGAAAACTAATATTTAAATTGTATTTCTAAGTATGACTTTTTTCAAATTGTGGTGAATCAGGAGCAGACAAAAAAACGCAGTTTGAAAACGCTTGTACTTGTTACGTAAAATCTAAAATCGGCAGGCCCTATGAGCTCCCCGTTCCGCTCCAGTCTATTGCATCCACTTGCAGACAAACAGATCCATGTATGTCTTTGTTTTCCTCATCGGAGCTGCAATTTGGCTCAAAACTGTACAGTCGGAGAGCTCTAGTATTACTTCTCATTTTTGTAGCACTGGTAATGTTAGGTTGGGGGTGTGAGGGGCTGTAAGCTAGCGGGAGTGGGTGTAAACAGATGAAAAACAGGAAATGGGGATGGGCTTACTCAGCGCCAACAGTCACAATTCCGCAACTTACTCAGAGGCGAATTTCTAATGAACGCCACAAAAAACGTTGTCCTAGAAAATGACCCCGATTTTTAAATTTTTGATGAAAAATGGCATAATCATAATTAAAAGTGCTTTAAATGACAATAGATCAAAAGATGATTGGAGTTTAACTTTGTTTTTCTGCTGCTCCTTTGAGCCAATCATCGATCATCGAATCCTGTCCTCAGTGTCCTCATTCATATCATCCACCCTCACATCCACCTTCACTGCATTCATGAACCTCCTCTATTCTTATATCAAAAATGAGTTGTTTTTTAAAAAAAAAAAAGATATTAAGTTTTGAAAATGTATTGTTTGAAGCAACAGCACCAGAGACGAACTTCCACGGAGCAAACTGCCTCCTTAAAATGTTAGTTTTATGGCAAGAATACGCTTTTTAAAGTCTTTTAAAGTCATATATATAGATCACAAGGGGCGAAGCATCACACTACATTTGAAACCTCACAAAAGTATCCAAGGGAAAAAAAATGCTGATTGTAGACTTTTCCATAACTCACTAATGCATTTCCCTTTCCTTTTAGACCACCGATGACTCTTTTCTCTGTCGTTTGAGTCTCTTCTGTTCTTTTGCTCAACCATCACCAAGTCTAAACTGCCAACAGTTAGCAGCGTAGTCATCTACAGGGTATCCAGTCTGTCACAACAACGCCAAAAGGCAAAATCTACCTGTGACTCACTACACATTCTGTCGATTGTTACCTCACTCCAATTGTTGTGTAAAGAAAAGTCTGCAGTTAGTTTGCAGCTGTAACACGTTGGATAGGTTCAAAAGCGCCAGTCTGTGCTAAGCTTTTTTTCAGCTATGTTTTCAACTCCTTTACTGCAGTTTGTCAGGATTTTTCCTTTCCTTTTTCCTAGACTATCTTCCTGTATCTATGGGTGTGTACACATGCTTCTGTGCGCCTGTTATTAAGATTAACTCTTAGAGGTCTTTTATCTTTGGAAAAAAAAACCTGCTGCTTCTTTTTCAATTTGGATTTTTTTTAAATACGTTTAGGGATTGTGTAGCTCTCTTCAGAAAATCCTTAAAAATATTTTAATTAATATTTTAAAAATATCAAAGCTATAAATAACCTTCCTATCATGGGAAAAATGCATGTAAGTATAAGGTAAATGTGGAAGCATCATTATAAGCCCACCTCTTTGACATTACTTCTTTCTTCAGTTGAGAAATAATTATTTGACTTATTAAACACAGCTGGACTTCCATGCATTTGTCAAAGTTTGAAACCTGCTGAATGTTGAAGGAGTTTGCACATACAGCACACGGCTGATGGGAGAAGTGTTTGTCAGATGCTGCAAAGGGAACAGTGAATTAGTGAGGATAAAAGAGCAAAGGAAGAAGATTGGATCTGACAGCACAGAAGATTTCAGGGCACGGCTGGATGTTTACACTAAAACAGGAAAAGGAAGCAAATACTTATGACGGGAAAGCGTGTTTGGTAAATGCCATACATTTTATACTACATTTGACTATAAATTTAGCATGATTTAAAGTTAATTACTAAGATTTGATTCTGGAATATGAATATCCACTTTCACTTGCAGAAATAATTCATAGCATTTAAAGAAAACACAAATATCTGAAGAAAGTGAATAAAAACAATAATATTTGTCTGTATTTCCCCACTTTTTTAAGAAAAATTGATGCTTTTTCAGCTTGCTATGGCAGAAAAATCCAAAACAATTAATTCTAAAATAGAATAGAATTATTAGATTATAGGATGAATACATTTGAAATTGTGTTTCACCATCAATAATCAAAAAGGTAAAAACTGAAACCAGGAGAATTATTTCTATATTGCAGCATTTTTTTTAATTACTTGTGCTAAGGCTCTGATGCCCTGCATGCTTTGCATGTTTTCTTGTTCCAACACACCAGATTCAAATAACGGGGACACTATCAGGCTATCGGATGTGCTGGAGTATAGGAGCATGTAAAGCATGCAGAGGAAGAGAAACTTAAATATGTGCTTACAGTACCTACCTCAGGATTCTTCTGGGTCTGCAGCCATCTTATTTCATTTTCTGTTGCCTAAAAAAATAAAAAATCAACTAAGTTTACTATCATGGCTGGTACTTTAACTTCCATTTGCAGAATAAAATCCGACAAACTACATTGACCTTCATCTCTTAATGACAAAAGGAAATGGGAAAGTGTTGAGACAAATGGAAGCTTGTTCAGCATGTTTTGATTTGTGGGACTCACCAGAGTTTCATCATCCACACACGAAGACAGATTGCTCATTGTTTCCTGTCCAAATCAGCTAACTGAGCTTGTCGACTTGTTCTGTTATTTCTGACTTCTTTTAAAAGGTTTCTTTATGTTTTTGTGAACACAGATTGAGAAGCGGATGGAGCTGGTCCGTATGGCATCACACACCGTGCACAAGAAGCTGGTGTCCTGTATGCAGGGCGGGGTGGGCACAGACGCTGAGAAGAGACACGTAAGAAGTCCTTTGTTTCAGTATCTCCACCTTCTGTCCACCTTTAGCTGCGACTGCCAGTATTTGTTCTGATCATTAACTTCTATGCAATTCAGATAATTGATCATTATTGTATTGACATTGAAAAATACCAAGACACTATCATTTTAAAGTCCAAAAGTACAATTTTTTTAGAGTTGGTTTTGCTTGATTGCAGAAAAAGCTGCCTCTGATGGCTTTGTCTCAGGCCATGCTTGAAGGAGGTGGTTCCCTAGGAGACGATGGGCTGATTGGGTAAGATTTTATTGCTTTCAAAATACAGGTATGTAGCATTTGTGTTCAGAAGTGGATATATGTTTTTCAATTGGAAAATAAATGTCCTTCTAAGTATTTGTGGTGACCATCATATTTGCTTTTTTTGCACGTGCAGCAAGATGATGGAAATCTGCGGAGATATAGAAAAACAGTTGGCAGGCGAACTGGTGCAGCACGAAGTGTATATTGAAAAAGAAGTTCTGGATCCTCTTAATCAGCTGGCAGAGGTAAAAAAAATAAAAATAAAACCAAATATATTCTTTTAGTTTTTACTCACTTCAGATTACCCTGTTATAAAGCCAAGAGAAACAGTCCTTTAGCTCATTTATGATTCTGCTAAAATATTCTGGACATGTTGGTAGGTGTTTTATCTTTTTTTTTGCTTTTGGCGCCAAGTTGTTGTTAAAACCAATCAGCCAATTGTGACTAAATGTTCCTACAGCAAAGTTGCAGCCACTCTTTTAGGTACATGTGTTTTCATGCCGTTCTCACTGTTTCCGCAGGATGAGATTCCCAATATACTCAAGCAGAGGAAGCAACTTGCTAAACTGGTTCTTGATTATGACTCAGCAAAGACAAGGTACGTGTAATGTCTACAATAATAGATCCTGTCTGTGTGAGATTTAACTGGATTCAGTTCCAGATTTATTTGGTGCTTCAGGATTATTATTTTTTTTATTGTGGTTAAGTAAAACGTGCACATTCTTTTGGCCTTTAGATACAAGGCAGCAAAGTCCAACAACAGTCAGGCCATGGCAGGAAAACTGGATCCACTCAAAGACGAGATGGATGAAGCTCTTAATAAAGTGGAGATATGCAAGGTAAACATGAAACCCTTTTTTTTTTTTTTACCTCAACCCAGTTTGAGTTACTATTTAGATTAATATTTGCCTTTATTTCGCAAGAAATTCCCTATTTCAGAAGTTTTTAGGACTGCAACACCCATTGTTCAGAACATTACAGAGTTTAAATACCATGGCATCTTCTCAGCCATGTTCTGACAAAATGTCTGGTGAAGCTGGTTTAGCTGGCTTCAAAGTGGCTCAACCTATGGCACTCCTGTCAGTTGGGTTGCTAATTTTGAGGGTGTTGCATCATATTGAAGCGGAAGCATATGAATGTATCTGTTGATGCTAAAGATAATGTGCCAGAAAATGACATTTTGCTTGTGTTGGCTACCAAACAAGCATATTTTTTAATTCCATTAACAGTGATGCTTTTAAGAAAACAAGTAGCTTTTTCCTTTATCTGATTTGTAACAACATTCACACACAGATTACATAAAAGTTGAAAAATGTTTACGTACATAAGATTTTAAGACATTCAATTTTTGAACCAACTTTTTGTGCAAAAAAGTAAAAAGATAGATTTTTTTACTTGGAAATTCCACCTAAACATGTTGGATGAATTCAAACTGTGTTACTGCATGCAAGGTTTTAAAATAAATCCTATTTTCATCAAATTGCTATCCCAATTGTTACCAGATTAAAACCCTGTTTTAAGACTTTGCAATCAAAGATCACGACTTTTCTATTTTGAGTTTTTGTTTTTAATGAAAGTTATCACAAAATATGTTTAATCAAGCCCCTCACCTTTGCTATTCTTTGCTTTATCCTGCAGGACCAGCTCTCTGCCGACCTGTACAACTTTGCTTCTAAGGAGGGAGGCTGTGCACGCTATTTTGTAGTGGTAAGAGCCACTCAGTTTACTTTGAATTATTAAAATTAAGAAATGAGAAGGACATGTCAGTGTTTAACCATGTATACCAAAGTTTTATATGTGCATCTGTCTGCATTTTGTGTGGCAGCTGTTAGAGGCCCAGGCGGATTATCACAGGAAGTCTCTGGAAGCTCTGGAGGCAGCTATACCAAACATCCAAAATAGACAAGGTGACAAGCAGAGTTATAGACCATCCAAGCAGATTTATAACAGAACACAAAGGCAGCTGTTTGAAAACTGCCTGATTTGTCACTGCTATAGCTGAATTACATGTATTCTAGTAACAAAATGTATCAGAAAGCAGAATCATTAATTAACACAGCAGTGTCTTTAGCTTCCAGCCCCAAAAAAGGAGCAGAAGTTTGACAATTGAGCTTAAAACTTAATTATACATTTTGTAGATTGCATTTACTTTATTGTTATAGCTTATTAGTTTGCTGAACGAGAAAGTTCAGGCCAAACTTTGGGTAAGGTTCAACTCTAAAAAACAGGAGAATTCAATGACATCAACATGGGAGTCAAATCATAACTCTCCCACCTCTGTGTTTTACAACTAGAAGTTGTTTTTTAAATGATCTTTTATTTATCTCACTCAAAATCTAGGAAGAATCAAAATGCGATATGCATGAAATGCAGATAGCAGTAGATGATCTCCACTCACTGAAAATGCTGCTTTCTCCCAGACTCCTTGACAGAGAAGCCAGCGTTCGGCACCGCTTTGGAGGAGCACCTGAAACGAACCAACCGGGACATTGCGCTG
Organism: Adrianichthys oophorus; assembly: GCA_036245035.1. NCBI lineage: Eukaryota > Metazoa > Chordata > Actinopteri > Beloniformes > Adrianichthyidae > Adrianichthys > Adrianichthys oophorus. The sequence goes on along the minus strand of BSAI01000125.1, from coordinate 10,772,251 downwards.
CCCATTGAGGCCTGTGTCATGATGCTGCTGGAAACCGGCATTAAAGAGGAGGTGTGTTGCGAGTGAAGTCGAGGGAAAAAAACAAACAGAAAATGATTGAACTTAGAGCAAACTTGATGGCTAATTGACTTGGATTTGGTAATAAATTTGTCGTCATAAAATGTAAGCGCTGCTGTCTGTGTGAGTTGGAAGCAGATGTGAGTTCTGTGTCTTTTTAGAAATAACTGCATGTAGAGTTTGGAAACATCTGTGGCCAAGTTGTGGTCAAGCCTGTTTCTTCCCTGCGGAAAATAAAACCTGTATGTCTGTAGACATCTGCTACCCATTAGCATGTTCCCTGTTGAACTCTTTAAATGTAGCAATCTCCCCGGACTCCCTATGGAGTTTGATTGAAGGTTTTTTTTTTGTAAAGAACACCAAAAGCGTTTCTTTTTTTCCACACATTTCTGTGATTGTGAAAGTCATCCTGAAAGAGACACAGCTTTGTTGTCAAAAAATCAATTCCTCTCCTGATTTAGCATTTAGTTCTCCTTTCCTGATTCAAAACTATACCCACTTCTTTATTTTTATTTAGCAAATGAACCTATGTCACCTTGTGTTCCCCGTCTTTCCAACAGGGCCTCTTCAGGATCGCAGCCGGAGCTTCGAAGCTGAAGAAGCTGAAAGCAGCTCTGGACTGCTCCACCTCCCAGCTTGAGGAGTTTTACTGTGATCCGCACGCTGTCGCTGGTATAACTTCCCCTAAAAAAACCCCAAACAAATCCATAAGATGTGCATCCAGCTCCTTCAGATACTTTTCTTATTACATTTTCTGCTAACAGGAGCCCTCAAGTCCTACCTAAGGGAGCTTCCAGAACCTCTAATGACTTTTGGCTTGTATGAGGAGTGGGTACAAGCGTCAAAGTAAGAAAACGCACATCCACTAATATCCTGCTAAAAGAATCAAACGCACAGGTTTAAATCAAAGTTACTTTTGGTACTTATAGCCAGTGAAATGATGTTTATGTTTGCAGTTTTACTGATAGTGACAAGAGGCTTCAGTCTCTGTGGACAACATGTAGCCGTATGCCAGAGACCCACAAAGCCAACTTCAGGTACTGATATCAGTTTGATCTTTCACTCATGTCAATACAAAAGTCAAACTCAAGCTTCTATTGATTCTTATTTAATTTATTACTTGGATTTCTGATTTAAAAAAAAAAGTTAATGTTATCAGTAGGTTTGTGGGATTTCATGCCATTCTTAAAGCTGGTGTTTCTGTTTCCATTTGTGGTCTTAATTTAACTGTAGAATTGTATTCATTCTGTCAATTTGTACATGTGCTACCCAAAAGCATAGAAACTCCATGAGAAGTGAGTTGTATTTTGACCCGTAGTCAAACTAAATACTTTCTGCATGTGTACAAAACACATTTGGACCTGTGTTTTTAAGGATTTACATTTAGGGAGATGTGAATACGGCTTAAAAGGAATCCATTTAAATTCCCGTTCAACCATAACTGGCCCAAAATAAACCACATCAAATTAAATAATTGAATTGCTGAGCAAATTGTGACAAAATAGCATCTCTAAAATTTTGGATAGTTTTTTTTTTTATGTAATAAAGGTTTATTCCAAGGGGTCAGCTACCTGAGGCTCTGGAGTCTCATGGGACTCCTTCATTCCTCCATAGTGGCTCTTTGGCTTTGATGAAAAAGGCTAATAATGATTTGAATAGATAATGGATTTGTAGTTTTGGTTTTTTGTTTTATTAAAATAAGTTGTTTAGATTTTTAGTGTGTCCATTACTGAGAAAAATGATAATAAAAGGTTTCATCTACTGATATTTTTAGCTTCTGCTGAAATTTGCAATTAAAGTAAAACTCCAAACTTGGATTCTACACCAAAGTTTTAGTATTTATAGAAAAAGGTAACGGTGCACCATATTGATAAAAAATGCCATGTTTGACTTGACTTTCTAGCATGTGTAACTCAAGTAATTTGCAGGACGATCTTATTTGACACAGAGTGTAGTTTATTTTGAAAGGAACTTGTATTTACTGCTGTCAAAAATGAGAGAAATTAGAATTTTTATATATAGATAGTCATAATATGGTCATAATTCAATTATTTTAATGTTTAAAAGCTTCATGGTAAAAATGAATGGCTTAATGGACGCAAAAGCCGAAATACTGTACATTATTTGGGGAACTTTGCGGCTCTCGCTGGGTTTTGGTTTGTAAGTAACTAGATCAAGTGGTTCTTTTGGCGTTAAAGGTTGCAGACCCCTGATTTAGGTTGAGTTAAATCCTTGGTCTGTTAATCTGAGGTGTTCTCTGTTTACAGATACCTGGTGAAGTTTCTAGCAAGGCTGGCTCAGGACAGTGACGTGAATAAAATGACTCCCAGCAACATTGCCATAGTCCTGGGGCCCAATTTGCTCTGGTCCAAGACAGAAGGGTGAGAACAGAGTAAACTGTTCATCATTTTTATGTGTTGTTCAGTTGGCTGATTTCTACATCTGGTTGTTTTCAGGACGCTGGCAGAGATGGCGGCCGCTACGTCTGTCCACGTGGTGTCAATCATTGAGCCCATTATTCAACATGCAGATTGGTTCTTTCCTGAGGGTAAAACATTGTATTTTTAACATACTTTTATGTGTTTCTCACTTAAAACATAATAAGCTCAAATGTTTTTATGTTGTCGTTAAAAAGATTTTTTGCAAGAAATACAACATGTCTATTTTCCTCTCTTCTCTGCAGAGGTGAACTTCAATGTTACTGGCATGTTTAACAAGTCGTCTCACCCAGCAACTCCAGACCCCGAACCCAACCTGGACAGGAAGCGCCCGGGCAGCATGGGGCAGGACGGGGACAGTCACACCCCGCGTAAAGACAGGTATCTGTCTCGCCCCAACCTCAGCCTGCCCCTGTCCCTCTCATCTCGTCCAAAGACAGTGAGCAGGCAGGAGTCGCGGGGTCTGGCAGTGTCTGCCTTTTACCTAGTGGCCGACGAGTCCATCACAGTAACTGAAACACCCACTGAAGATCTGCCCTGCCCAGACTTCAAAGCTGCTCGGTAGATTAACGCTATTAGTTCTCCTGAATTCAATTGAAAGAAGGGATTATGGGATTTGTGCTTTAATTTTTTGTGGGCAGTTTCATTAAAATATTTGTTTAGCTCAATTTTGGTACAAACTGTGATGAAATATTTCTCTTTCAGACAGTTTATGAAACACAAAAAAGCCACTTTTTTTGTCTTTCTCTTCTGTGACTCGTGTGTACGCTTGTGTTATGTCCTATTTTCCAATTAAAATGTAGCTCACGCTGTGGGTTGTTGGTTGTATGTTTTTTCGTGGGCTTTCTGCGTTGCATTTTGTTTGTATTGTCATTGCTCCCTGCAGCTCTGCTGCATTGCAAAGATGTGTTTAGAAGGTGACTGTCATGTGGTTTTATATCCTTTTTGGGTTCTTCTTTCTGGTTTTGCTGAACTCAGGAAGTAACAGCTTTTTATTTTTTTTTAGTCTTCTGCTCTTGATGGGTTCTTTTTTTAAATTTTATTTGTTTTGTCTCTCTCGGGTCTCCGTCATTCTGTTTCTTTGTTCCCCTCCTGAACTCTATCCCCTCTTCCCCCCCCTCCCATAGCCCTGCTCTTAAACACCCGGAGCCCGTTCCACGCAGAGCCAACACTGTAAATAGGAAGCAGTCACCACTAACCTCACCCATCCTCCAACACCCACCAGTCCTTCTGGAAGCAGGGGGTCCTCCCCAGCTTGAGCCACAGACTCGGACGGCCACTCCAGAGATGGAGCAGCCTCGTCTGAGCACTGGTGGTTCTGTGGGAGGGGCTCTAGGGGGTGGGTTCCAGGTAGCCACAGTACATCCTCAGGTTGTAAACCAGCTCAGCGTGGAGGAGAGCAGGTAAGGAGGGAGCTGAGGTCGCAGCCGTTCTCCACCGTCTGCTCGCAGCCGATCAACCAATCCAGAGGCCGCCCACCTTCTTTGTTCTCCCAGTCTTTGATTGACTCCTCAGTTCACAGTTCTGGACCTAAGGAAAATGACCTTTTTAAAGTGCACACTTTTAAATTCAGCTTGATTAATGAAAGCAATACAATCACATGATGCTTTGTTTGTGCGATCACTCATCTCCTGTTGTTTCTGATGATTATCCGTTTCAAAGATCCTTCCTGCCTGCTTTTTTTTTTAATCATTGTGTTTGTGTGTTTGACTGCTTTGTGGACTTGGCATGCAACACTGAAACTGTTTAGCATATGCATTTGTGATTTTGCATCTTGTTCCTTATTCTACTGTGACTCACATCAAGTCATTTTTTTTTCGTCAAATGAAAATGTAGCTTTTTGAGGATTAATCGTGCATGAATCTGATGCTTTTTTTTTTTTTAGCTTTTTAAGATATGAATCACAACATTTAACATTTGGTTCTGTCCTATTTCCACAGCCAAACCAGGGAGTTTATGTCAACCCCACCTATGCAGAGAAATGGTTCAGCCCAACTTGTAGTAGGGATGGGTGGATCTAAAGGACCCAGTCCTCACATGGTCCGCAGAGGTAAAAAAAAAAAAATCATCCTTATTTAGCTTGTACCTCAATGGTCCCAATTTTTTTTTTCAATTTGTGAAAACGTTTTACTTTAAAGGCACCAAAAAGCAAGCTCCAGCCCCTCCCAAACAGACGAGCCACGTAGCCTCTCAGTCCACTAACACCCAGATACCCATTTCTCCACACCCCACCACTCCTCGTCGCAACCTCAGCAAAGACGCCATCCAAGCCCCAAGCCATCCACCACCACAGCCACCTCCAGCCAACCAGCATCAGGAAGATCCAGAGCCCTCTCCCCCCTCTTCCCCAATGCCTGACACTCCGCATCACGACGGGCCACTTCCGTTGTACCCCTCTGGCTCCCTGCCTCGCCCCTCTAGGCCGTCTCCGAAGCCTCGTATGCGACCCAGCATGCCCCCACCTCCACAGCCCATAGCGAATGAGACTGAAAATGGCGTCTGCAGCTCTGCCTCCAAGATCATAACAGGTACACCACCCTTTCTGCATAGCTGCTGATAGGAGTTAAAACAGGTTTGAAAAAGTTGTGCCATCAAACTTTGTCAGCCTTTGTTCCTCCCACTTTTAACTAATGACAATAGTGGTGGTTAAATTCCCATTCCGATCGTCTTTTGACCTATTGTAAAAGGGTTCCCAGTGGTTTTTTAATTATGATTTTGCTTTTACTCAGAATTTTAAAAATCTGCGTTGTTTTCAAGGACATAGTTTCTGCCATGAGCTTATTAGAAATTCACCTCTGAGTTGTGAGCGGGACTGTTGGTGTAGAGTAAGCCCGCCCCCTTCCTGTCATCCATCTGTTAACACGCTCTCCCGCTAGCTTACAGCCCCTCACACCCCCAACCTAACATTACCGGTGCAACAAAAAATGGCGAGCAATATTGGAGCTCGGATGAGGAAAGGAAAGATGTACATGGATCTAGTCGTCTACAAGTACAATGGAGCCAAGAAGGGAGCTTGTGGCTTGCCGTAGTAGCTTCGACGTCACACCTACAAGGTTTTTCAAACGACATTTTTGCGTCGTCATGAGAAAAATGCCACAAGAACATGTTAAAAACCCGCATTTTCATCAGTGTGGACCTTTTAAAAAACCGTATTTGAATCACAAAGAAAATAAATTCTACTTTTTATGTTGCTGCTTTGATAGATGTTTAAAGTATAAGCTGCAAATCCTGTGAAATAAACCTGCTGTGTTTGTTAAACCAGAGTTTTTTGTGTGTGTGTGAGGAAGTTCCAGCAGCAGAAGTCAGTTTAAGCTCATCTACTGACTCCGTCTTCACTTCAGTATTTAGTGATTTCAGCTTCCTCTCGGGGCGCTGCTTAATTTAGAGCTCTGTTTCCTCTGGTTTCACTGTCTCGAAGCGTGCCGCTCTCTTCAATGTAACTTTGGTGATCTGAAGCATGACAGCAAATATGTAAATATTGCAGATGTCTGAGCTGTCGGCCTGTCTGTAAGATGAGCTTTGCAAGGCGGGTAATGGTAAGGATCTGATTGGCTGGTGCATGTGCTTTGCTGCTGCATCAGCTGCATGTTTGTGTGTCTAAGGGGGCAAAAAAAAAAAAAAACAGTCTTTTGTGTGTAACACGTGTCACTACATAATGTGTGTATAACTTGTGTGTTAATCATCGTCATGTGTTTGCTCATTTTTTAGGTTTTAGCTGCTAACAGTTGACTAACATGGACTTCCAACTATCATTTAATTCTCTGCAGCATTGTCAGACAACACCAAGGAACCAAAAAATAAATAAAATTACAAAAAAAAGAAAAAAAGGAAAGCAGTTCTAGCACTGAAAGCATCAACACGTGATGCCTCACTTGCTGTATTTGGCTAGATTCAGTCGGAAAAGCAATCCTTGGTGTCTTACTGAGTGCGGTGGCATGTTTGCAGTGGTGTGTGCAGCCTTTTTTTCGAATTTCTCTGTGTGCTGACTGATGTTCTGAACTGTCCTGTGCAGACGGAGGTCTGGTGCTGAAGGCGACTGGAAGAAGTCTCATCCCCCAGGTGGTGGTGGAAAAAAAGGACTCTGCTGGTCAAGAGTCTGCCTCCCCCATAGCTCTAAACCCAGATCCTTCCACACGAGCAGAAAGCACTGCTCTGTAAAGACACAGCCAGCTGGTCCAGATCGGAATGACAGCAAAGGGAACCGTTTCCTCCTGGTTTAGAACCACAAACATAATACCAAATAATACTGCCTTTTTTGCCTTCTCAACACTTCTGAACTCTCAACACTCCATGTATTTTTGAGTTTTATGAGATTAAACTTCTTCCACAAGCATGGCTAAAGAAACCATGAAAACCGCAACAACAAAGCAGCTGGAAAAACTTTTTTACAGCCTAGACTTTAGCCTATTTCTTTTCAAAGTTAGAAATCAGAACATTTAATTTTTGCATTCTAAAATCTGAGTCTTACTTGGTCAGGTATGTTTTTAGATCCCTTTTTAATTGTTTTATTTTTTTCTGCAGCAGAAACATGCAGAGTTGGACATTTTTGGCAGAAAAATAAGTATTTATCTTAAAGTGATTCATGTTTACTTTAGGAGTTTTCACCTCTTCAGCTGCCGAGATGTGCGAGTACGAGCCAAAGGAAGAATAGAAAAGCTCAGCGCATTTTTGGTTGCTATTGATCAACAATTTTGGCAATTTAAGTGCAATATTAAAATGCTGTTGTCTTTTATTGGTGACCATTGGTGCTGTGAATGGCAGCGTTCATCGCCATGTCCAGCAACTATATACTATAATGGCTAGTAGTTAGAAGGGGTGGGATTTGTTTGTGTTTTTATGTGATTTAAATGATTTTATGCGATTTCCACTTTTGATTTATAATTATATATGTGGGGGTTTTTTTGTGGTTTTTTTTTTTTTGATGGGGCTATTTTTCATACAAATTTGACTGCTTTTGTAAAGGATCACATTCACTTGAAGTTACAGCTTTGACCAAAAAGAAAAAAATAATAAATATTTGTGGATATTTTTATTGCAGTTTTGTCTTTAAATAACATAAATCTATGTTTTTCTTTCATCTTAAAGTACTATCATTTCATAAATATGACATGCTGCAGATATGGTTTTTTTTGTTATATCTTTGAATATGACCACAATTTTAGGAGGATCCATTTTGTCTGCAACATTTTTAAGGAAATCAGCAATATCTAGAACTACACAGTTCTACAGTTTGCATAAACTTTTTAAAATATATTTCAATAAAATAACTAATGTATTCCCACAAATTCCAAAGCATTCATTTCAGTCATGTACACCACCACCTGTGTGTTGGAGTGTTGCCACCTCACTGTCATGCCCAGTAACCAATGATGAAGGCGGTCACAGAGAGGCAAATAATGAGGTTAACATTCGCAACATATTGCAGGGTGGGCTTTTCCTCCAAACTGCAGATATTCTGTTCAAATGCAGGAGGCGTCACAGGGTTGTCGTCTCCTTGTCTCCGTCTCTCCATTCCACACAGCCAGTAGAGCACAGACATCCACCTGGACTGACTGCCAGTGCTCAACACGGATGAAGAAAAGCCTGAAGATTAAAAAATGAAAGAGAAAAAAAGGTGTTTTTTGGGTAGTTTAATAAAAAAAAAACTTAAATGGAAAGGAGTCGTGAGTTACAGAACTCACTGGGACGGTGCTCAGCTGTGTGTTCGTTGTTCCTTTCTGGCTTTTTCTCTGAGAAGTTTGTGTCGTTTGACTGACAGCTGACCTCCAACTTTTCTTCAGGCTTCACTGCGTCAAACCTGGTGTACCACGTCAGACGACTTATCTGTCCAAAAAAAAAAGTTTTAAAAGGTAACTTCACGTATAGAACGTACTCTTGCTATAAATCTATGCTTTGTTGACATCTAGTGGTGCTGCACAGTTGATGTGGAGCGAATTGTTTAAAGGCAAACCCAATGAACTTAACAGATGCTTCACCTGCTCTGGAGTCGGTTCCTCTGTAGCCAAGCTGACAACCACCACCACTGACAGGGTAATGACAGATAGCAGGATGGAGAAGTAGAGGTAATGGACATACTTCAACACTCCAGGCCTGGTGTCCTCCTCATAACACGGGGGAGTGGGGTAAATGAAGTCCAGCAACATGCGTAGACAGCCTACTGCAAGGCCAATAACTAGCCCCCAGAATGCCCCCTGCAGCACAAATAAATCACCATGAAAACAGCATTTATAAAGTTAGAACACGTTCTGATGGTCTGCCGGCATACTTTCTCGTTAGTTCTCTTCCAGAAGCAGCCCAAAAGGAAGATGATGGAGATGGGGGGCTGCAGGTAGGTGCTGATAGACTGGATGTAGATGAAGAGCTGGCCACCCTGACTGGCCTGGACAACGGGAATCCACAGGACAGATACCACCACCAACACAAGCACAAAAACCCTGCAGCACAGATGCTGATTAAATGCTTTAAAAGACTAAGAAGACTAAGTTAAGACTAAGATCTGAGCAGAAAAGGAAACAAGACAGATGATGTCACTGGAAATAGGATTTAATGGCTATCACAGGTTTTTTAATCTAATTGGAAACACTTTTCATGTTTAATTGAGGAAATGTGGTCCTCAGCCATGTCTTTCTGGTTTTGCCTCCTCCTGTGGTCACAAACCTGCCCACAATCATGAGCTCCCATTCAGAAGCCTCAGATCTGAAGCTCTTCCACAAGTCCATGGTAAAAATGGTGCTGGAGCTGTTGAAGATTGAAGTCAGCGATGACATGAGAGCCGCGATCATCACGGCCATCATCAGACCCCGCAGGCCTGGAAACATTGAGGGAAAGATTTGCATGAAAGACAATGAGGCCATGGTGATTTCATAAAGGAAAATGAATCTTACCAGAAGGCAGCAGCTCCATCACCAGTTTGGCGTAAGCAATATCAGAGCAACCCACCGAGTTGCCACAAATTTGATTGCAAAGGTCTGGGTCTGCACACGCCACTTCATCTACATCAAAAACGGAGTAAAGGTGTAAATCCATCTAAAACATGTACTATTTTGACATTTTTAACGAGTCAGAGCTTGAAAAAAACTTCATTATTTAGATTTTTCCTTAAGTTTTGTATCAACTACTTTCTATGTGTTCCAAAGTGTCCGCTAAATGAAAATACGATTTTAGGAAATGTGCTATAATCACATTGATCAGTTTTTGTTTAACTCTGCATTTTCTTTTCTGTTGTGGGACTAAAACTTCACTGTGTTTTGCACTTTAGGGAACCTTTAAACTGTCTATTGAAGTTAATGTTTAAATGCAATGGCTGATTTAAGAAGTTTAAAAAAAAAAAAAAAAAAGTATCACTGCACCTGTGTAGAGAATTCTGCTGATCATGCCGGGGAGCATAACGGCAAAGAAAGGCAGGATTTTGAGGTACGCAGCCAGCAGGGAGCCACCTTTAGCGTGGGTCAGGTTCTTGGCGGCCAGGGAGCGCTGCACAATGACCTGCAGAGAATCCCGACTGAAGCTGACTCACAGTTATCCCAAATAGGATTTTTTAAGTTAATTAGTAATCCAAATGTTTAGCAGTATTTGATTACATGTTAAAAATTGTGTGTTTTTACTGTAATTGTGGACAGTAACATTGATGATTTGAATTTTTATTATCAGTATATTGCCCTGATAAGACAGTGACAAATTGCCTGCGTCTTCCTGTCTCAAGCAGGCTCTGTTATTGTATAATGGAAATGTTTAAACTCTCAGAAGAGCAAAACATTGCACATTTTCATCTTGGGGATTTTCCGCTCCTTTTCAAGGGAAGACCTGTTCTGAGAAAATTACAGAACATGATCAAGCAAAAAAAAAAAAAAGAAGTTGATATAATCGTTTGTAGATGAAACAACTGACAGAGTGATGGAAAAATCACAAAAAATAATGCTTACATTTACATTTGTGAGTAATTTTTATTTGAATTTTTGTGAATCAGCAGCAGTTGAAAAAAATGCTGTTTGAAAAAGCTTGTAGCAGTGACGTAGAAGTTACAATTGGCGAGCCACAAGCTCCCTGCACTGCTCCATTCTGATGCATCCACTTGCAGACAAACAGATTCATGTACAGTATGTCTTAGTTTACCTTCTCCAAGCTGGCATCTGGCTCAAAACTCTATGGCTGGATAGCTCCAATATTGCTCCCCGGTTTTGTTGCATCAGTAAATGATAGGTTGGGGTTGTGAGGGGCTGTAAGCTAACGGGAGAGCGTGGAAACCGGTGGGTGATGGGAAATGGTTGCTCTAAGCTAACAATCCAGTCCGCAACTCAGAGGCAAATTTCTGCCACTCTGCAGAAACCATGTCATAGAAAACGACACGTTTTTTATATTTTGACTAAAAACTAAAAAGACTTTTAATTAAGAAATTTTAAAGTAATAATTTTACCTGGTCAGAGCACCAGTACCACATGGAAGGGATGGACATGCCGATGATGACACCAGGCCAAGGCAGGTCAGAGTTCACCGGGTCTCTGAATATGTGGAAGGCGTCCTCTCTGGGAATGCCACAGGTGGAGTTTGGGACACGGACTAAAGGAACTGCTTGGCTGTATCCCTCCATCAAAGCGCCCCAGCCTCCAACCTCCACAAAACCTGAAGAAGAAAACATGAGTCACACAAACTGTAACAGAAAGAGGCTCAGAAGTGAAGACACTATGGCATCAGACTTACTGAAGCCCATGAGTGTGAGCGCTCCTGCCAGCATGATGGCAGTTTGAGCTGCATCTGTGTAGATGACGGCAGCCAACCCACCTAAGCACATAAAAAGTGGAGACGAAACACACATGAAACTACTTTGAAATCTCCTGCTGCAAATCCTGAACATTTATTTTAGGATGAATGGTCACCTGCTACAGTGTAAAGAGCCGTGATCACCAGCAGCAGCCCAATAGCCAGGTAGATGTTCCACTGCAAGGCGAGCTGAATGAACACGGCGCCCGCGTACATATCCACCTGCAAGAAAGCAGAAAAGCTTCACGACCATTGTCTAAAAACACAAACCACCAAAAGACGGACTTTCATTTAAACCATACCGATATTTTTGTGAAGATGTAAATGAACAAGGACAAAACAGCTAAAGACAAATGTGTTCTTCTCCCACCAAACCGCCTCTGCAAATATTCTGGCATGGTTGTCACCTGTGGGAAAAAAAAGAACAAGAGAGTCCCACGTGACGGTGAACCCTGCGTGCAGGGATGAACATTTATCTGTGGAACTCACCCCAGATGAAATGTAAATTGGCAGGAAGAGCCATCCCAGAAGCAGTACCATCAACATGCCCTGAGGATGAGGAGACACCATCACTTCAAAAAGGTCCCTTTTGTTGCTTTCATCTTATTTCACTAAGTATTTAGACTTACATTCCATTCATAGGCAATCGCTCCAATTCCTGCAGCAGCTCCTGAACCAGCCAGACCAATAAAATGTCCACTGCCAATGTTACTGGCAAACAGTGAAGCCCCAACCTGAGCATGGATCCAAAGCCTTATGTCACAGTTGTTTTAAGATCCAAGTAAACAAGTGTTTTTTTGATTCAGTTTCACTTACAGGCCACCAGGTCATGCTTTTCCCTGCCAGGAAGTAGCCGTTCACAGTGCTGCGCTTTGTCCTCCACATAGACTGGTTAATTTATTTAAATTTTTAAAAAAGTTAAAGAACCTCATTAAGAAAATTTCCTCTCATGTAACCAATTTTATACTACTTCAGAATCAAGATTACTGTATTTTTTTTTACTCTACAACTTAAATAATGGAGTCATATCTCCACCACACATTTAGTTTTATTGCAGTTTTGGATAAATGCACAGATATAAAAAAAACAACACAAGCAAAAGGATTCAGAGCAATTAAGTCCATGCTGAATAACAAATACAGCATTTTTTTTTTGCAGGGAATGAGGTATAAGATGCACTCATTCGTACATTTTTAGTTTGACCCGTTTCCCTCTTCAGTTCATCTTACCCAGAAGCCAACAGCCAGCACCAGGATGAAATAGATGACCAGCACCACTATGTCCAGAGTGACCAGGGTGCTACTACCCACTGAGCTGGAGGTTGGAGTGGCGGCCATGCTGGTGTCCTGGGGACCAGCTGTAAATGAGTATCTCATCTGCAACTCAAGTAACAACACATTCAGAATACAAAAGAAAACAATTTCAAACTCTCAGTTTTGTCAACATTTGTCTTTTGCTTTCATTTGTAATGCAAAAAAATAAAAAACTCACAAACTTACATGGCAACATGCATAATTTATAAATACTTACTTCCTTATTTTGTCTAAATGTGTCAACAATTTAAAAAAATCTGTCCACAATAACACAAAATCTTACAATTCTTAAAACGTACCTTTCAATAAGTTGTCGCACTCTTTTGTTCCACCTGAGAAGACTGACCTGCCCCAAACGATCCTGCATGCCACACGTTAGAGGAAGACAATCCTAGGAATCTGGCGCCGTTCTCAAATCCTTTTAACACTCCAAGAGATCAAACTCCACTTTCCACGTGTGTACTACAACGCTGAGTTAAAATGTCAGGGATTTATTACTATTAACAGGAAGGTGTTTCCTGCTTCCGGTGAAATGGCTAAATGATTGCCAAATAATGTAAAAACTCATCCAAATAATACAAAAACAAGTGAACGTGAAAAGATCAAATTAGGAGAAAATGAAAGAGTTTGCAAAAAAAAAAAAATGCAGGTAGTTTTTAAACATAAATTTTATTCAACATTTAAAAAACAACCAACCACTACAAGCAATTTTTGGTTTAGGACAAATATATATTTTTTTATTTTATTTTTCTAGAAAAACAGAAACATACAGGCAAGAGCAGGTCTTGTACAAGCCTTAAACTTTTTGGGGAAATAGCCTATAATACAAAACTTGACAATTTCTATTCTTAAAATAGACATCAGCCTATTAAAGTTTACATTCTGTAAATATAAGATGACACCAAAAATAGACAAACGGAAATCACATTTTCTCAGGCTGCCCATATAGTTCTTGTAATCATCATTAACCTTAAAAATAGCACTTTTTACAGCGCTAAACATTGTGCTTATCTTGCTACACTATGTAAACAAGCTGTCTTTACCAGCGATTTAGTGCTATGCTCAGCTCAAATGGCACATTCAGCTACAGAAATATGAGGATGATGAGCTAAAACGACAGCAGGCTTCATCATCTGTAGCATTGCTAAACTTTGCAGCCTCTCCGTTAGCACAAAACACAGCAGTTACTTTTTAATGAGTGTAATATGCAGCAGAAAATTGCTCATATATTGCACAGTGTCCATGTTGAGATCCACATGATTACATTTCTGCAATCTGTCTGCAAATGACTGGAGAAAAAAGATATTTATTTTTTACTAAAAATAGCAATAAACACCAACCCACTCCAGGAAATCTTAATATACTTAAGTTTGGTGTTTTGAGAAAAAAAACATACTGACTGAAAGGATCTGCAAAAAGTAGATCCTAAATTGTAGCCTGTTTTAGGATGAATTTTTACCTTTTAAAAACAAGCAACTCTTAGGAAAGCAACTACTTTACATTCAGTGTGGTGGGTGCCTAACAAAAGTACAGGATTAAAAAAAAAAGACACAAAAAGCAGCTTTTTGAGGTTCCTATAAATATATGTTTCTGATATATCTATCTTAAATGTATAAATCTATGTCTTAACCATAAACAGACCATATAGGGTGGTATTTGTTGCTCTACCAGGTGCTTCAAGAAACAACTAAAGCTGTGACGTATTTCTGAGTAACTAAACTGTAAGGATATCCTGAACCTCAAGCTAACTAATCAATTTAGATATGGTATTTATTAACAGAGCATGTAACATATGATAGTTTTAGTTGAAGTATACATGTTTTAGGGAAATGTATGTTTTTTTTTTCCCATTTTCTTCTCATAAAACAAAACTCCTGAACTTGTGTACATTTTTGTGTATCAGTTGTCGTACGGTACGCAGTTGTCTCCATTCACGCCCGAGTGTTACCAGGCCAGAGGTGAAGCCAGGCGTGGACTTCTGGGGCTCTTGGGATTTTCAACCATTTGTTGATCATTGAGAACTCTCTGTTGTGACATAAAAAAATACATACCTGCCATGAATAGTTTATGAAGCATATTACTCTATTGCATGCATGTAGGCAGGTTATGAAGTTTGGAAGGCATGATGGGAGCTTTGAAATAGCCATGATTTAGATATCTAGTAGATGTGTCCATGCCTTGTGGGAATTATAATCGTATATTATGAGAAAAACAAAATTCAGATTTTATAGTCTGAATTTTGTGACTTTTTTTGGCACATATTTTTTCTTACATTTTCTTACATTCAGAACTATCAAATTAGAAAACCTGATGTGTTATTTTGGAGTTCTGTGCTCTTAACTCAAGAATTTAACTCTACATCAAAATCCTGTGATTCGCACTCAGAATTCTGACTTCTTGACCTTTTTTTTTTTAAAAAAACTTGTGATTCTGATTTCAAAATTATAACACCAATCTAAGAAAATAGTCAGAATTTCAAAACTTTGAACAACCCATTTTGATTTCTTTTTATAAATAATTTTAGACATAAAATTCAGTCGTTTTTAACTTGAAATTTACATTTTATAGAGTTTATTTAAAGATCTGTAAACTGATAGTATTAAAGACAATCAAAACCTAATAACCCTTAAAAATGAAATGCTTTAAAGGAAACTTTAAAAGGACACATCTGGCTGCATCTTTTGAAAGACCAATACTAGTAGTTACTTATTCAAATACATGCTCTAAAAGAAAAATATGATTTAAGGTGTTAAGTTATTACATTTGATATGCTACAGCTGTGTGTTAATAAATATACAAGTGGGAGAAAAAAAATACAATTTAAAAAAAATGTTCATTTAAATTACTAACCTCAAACTTGCTCATGAACTCAGCAAAGATACCAAAAAAAGCTTCAGTATTGGTGGCTTTGCTATCCTCCCCAAAGAAAGAAGCAGTTTTGCTGAATTCCTCCATGGCTCTTTGCTGGAGAGACTCCAGGGACTGGAGAGCTGGATGACTGTTTTCCAAGAAGTTCTAGGTACCTTAAAGTCAAGGAGAGAAATATGGCTTTTTTGTTGTTGTTTCTCATACGTCTGTCTGCACCTTCGAAGTTCTAAAGGATACACTCATGACGAGAGCAAAACGATCTTCTGCAGTCGCCGGCATCTTTTGACAGGCTGATCGAATGTCCTGGATGGTTGTGTGGATGTCATTCACGTCTGATGTGACGGCCCTTTGATTCACTAAACAGAAACCGCAAAACAGAGGGAAGGTTAAAAATGCATTAAATAAGAAACAAAGTAGATTCCCCTGACATAAAACTGTTGCAAAGGTCAAAGGTTAAACAGCACAATCCTACCTTTGGCAGCGAGAGAAATCATTGTAAGATCTTTAGAGAAATCCAACACATCTGGAAAGTGCTGACACAAGGACTTGACCAAAATGTGCAGAAAGGTCGACTTGCCATCAACTGTTTTCGTAGTGCTCAGCTGCACAGGAAAAAGTGGAGTTAATCCATGCTGGAAAGCTCATGCATGGTCAGTATCTATGTGTGCAGCGTGTGTACCTCTGTCAGGAAATTGATCTTAAAGCCTGTTGTCTTGTTGGTTTTGGGCAGACTGTTATTGAGATAATTCCCCATTGCCAAGACGAACTGTAAAGGACCAAAAACAACAATTGATTGACCTTTTCCAGTCCCAGGGAATGCTGAAAGAAATATTGCAAGTGTGTCCGATCAATACTAAATAAAGATGTGATATTGTCTATAGTACCTCTAATATCTTAGCAAGTTTCTTGCTGGTCTTCAGCTCCACAGAAGCCTTGTAAATGCAGTCATACGCTCCCCTCAGCTCCTCTGTCTTCTCCTGAAGCGAACATTTGAAAAGGAGGCACTGCAAGCGAGTCTTGTACTCCGGCACCGACAGCATCTGATGAGCACAGGCGATCACACTTTCAGCTCCAAAAACCTAAACACCAGACCTTCTCAAAACCAGAGCTGTACCTGTAACACAAACTGGTCCACCTCGCTGAGTTTGCTGGGCTCCTGCTTGTGCTCTTCATATTTTTTCACCTCCGCTTCATCAGGAGCGTACAGGAGCAGCTGCTTGATGTGATCAGGTTCGAGTCTATCCGTGGTCATGTTCATGAGGATGTGGCGCAGCTCCCCAGGAGACAGCTTCAGGTGGGCAATCAAGATGGCTTTCAGTTGATAGATAAAAACAGACGTTAAAAGAGAACCCATCTATCTTTTCTAAATTAAACATAATTATCTGTATGATAGAGGAAAACCCATACTTACATGCATTGTAAGCCTTTTTATGAGACAAAATTTCTATCACCTCCTTCTTCTTGAAGGTTTCTAGCTGTGGAGATGGCTCTGGAGCAGGCACTACAATTAATCAGTGTAAAATGTAACAGAGCTGTGTGTTTGAAGTTGTATGATTAAAGCTGGATAGAAATTCAAAAGGATAACAAGTGAAAATACAAGAACTAGAATTTGATGGTTGATCTAAAAAAAATCAAGTGTGATCAAAAATGCAAAAAGGATATGTTTGCAAATATTCTTTTAATTACTGGTGCTCTTTGTTGTCCCAAAGTGAAGCTCCAGATCCAAATACTTAACCATGTCATGCAGTTTTTCATAGTCAGAGTTTGCACCCAACTGGGAAAAAAGATGTTTCAAATTATATAAAACAAAAATTGCAGGTTTTATGGTTAGGATTTGAGATGTCTGACGTCTTCTTAACTCACCTGTCCCCATATAGTCCCTTCAGAGTTTTCCACCTGTTCCCAGCGCAGCCGCTTCACACTCATGTGGTTGGAGTCCATCCTGGACAAAGCGGGTCTTGGCAGTGGGGGAGGTGAGCAGGAGGGTGGGAGGGGTGGAGGTGGAGGCGGCTCCAGGTGCTCTGTGGGATCAGACAGAGAGTGTGGCAGAGACTGGGGCTGGCTCTGGTGGTGGGGTTGCTTGTGGTGGGTTTGGGGCAGTGGCAGATGCTGGGATTGCAGCAGGTGATGCGAGGGCTGTGACTGTGGACGAGCCGTTTGGGTGGAGGGCTGGCCGTGGTGCTGGGATTGTGGGTGCTGGGGCAGGGGCTGGAATGTGGAGAGGGTGGGCTGGGGTGGGTGAAGAGGCTGAAATGTGGAGAGAAGAGGCTGGGGCCTGTGGGGCTGCTGAGGAGGATGGATGACGTGGATCTGGTGTGGGTAATCCTGAGGGAGTGGTTGGGGCGTGATGTGGTGGATGTGGTGGATCTGGGGTGTGTTGGAATGGTGGTGGGTCTGCTGGATGGAGTGGGGTCTCTGGGGAGAGGGCTTGGTTGGCTGGGGGTGATGGGTTTGGTGAATCTGCTGTTCTTGGAGTCTGGCCTGCAGAGAAACTTCCGTTTGATGATGTCCTTTAATACTCCTGCGGCTCTGGTGTGATTGGCTGTCCCGGGTTAGTTGAACTGGCAGGGAAGCAGGCTCTTGATGCATTTGATGCAGAAGCTCTGTGGATGAGTGATGGGCCTTTGTTTGCTGAATTTGGTGAGTTTGGTGAAGAAGCTCAGCAGATGAGTGGTGGGGCTTAGGCTGCTGCATTTGGTTGAGCAGCTCAGTAGATGAATGGTGGGTTTGACCTTGATGCATCTGGTGAGCTTGATGGAGCAGCTCAGCAGAGGAGTGGTGCGGCGGTGTTTCATGTCTTTGGTGAGGCTGGTGCAGAAGCTCGGTAGAGGAATGATGGGCTTTTGATTTGTGCATCTGCTGGAGCATCTCTGACGACGAGTAATGGCCGTGGCTTTGCATCTGCTGCAGCATTTCAGAAGAGGCGTGGTGCGGCAGGGCTTGGTGCATCTGGTGAAGCATTTCTGTCGAGGAATGATGGGGCTGCGGTCTCACACTTTGGTGACTTTGGTAGATGCCCTCGGAGTATTGACCTTGGCTCGGGTGCATTGCTTGCTGGGGCGATGGCTGATGCGGAGGGGGAGCTGAGCGAGAAAGCCGCCTGTGGTGATGACTCTGCTGCTGTCCTTGGCCCATCTTATACAGAGGGTGGTTAGCATTGGGGTGCATGGACTCCTGAGAGGGGATTGGGGGTAAAGACTGGTGTAACTGTTGGAGTGGGAGAGGAGAGCTGGATTTGTGCTGAGTCAGCTGGACAGGAATGGACTGGTGCCCTTGATAGATCTGCTGCATCTGTTGCTCCTCGTAGGCTTTCCGTTCCTGGTAGGCTTGAAGTTCCTCAAAGGCTTTCTGCTCCTGGTAGGCCTGAAGTTGCTCATATGCTTTCTGCTCCTGGTAGGCCTGGTGCTGCTCATATGCTTGTCTCTGCTGGTAGATGTGCTGCTCTTGGTACATCTGCTCCTCATAAGCCTGTCGCTCCTTGTAGATCTTCTCCTGGTAAGCCTGTTGTTCCTGGTACGCTTGCTGCTCCTGGAAATGTTCTTGTTCCTCGTAGGCTTGCTGCTCCTCATATGCTTGTCTTTCCTGGTAGTTTTGTTGTTCCTGGTAGGCTTTCAGTTCTTGTATGGTAGCATGGACTTGTATATCTTCTCTTGTGGGGAGGACCTTATGCAAGGAGTGGCGTTTAGGTGGTGGATTACTGCGAGGAGGTGGAGGCGGAGGAGGGCCGGATTTTCGGCGGATGGGCACATATGCTCTCGGTGAGTGCTCAGGTGTGTAGCTGAGCGGCTGTTGTTGGCTCTGAGGCTGACTCTGAGCAGGAGCTGGTGGGGCAGGAGGAGGGTCATTGAACTGGACAGGTGGAGGCGGGGGAGGACTCATAGGTGGAGGAGGGATGTGATCAGAGGAAGAGGAATATGTCAAGGAGGAGGCGTTCTCTTCTCCACTACTGCTTTGGACATCACTCGGGCTGCTTAGCTCAGGAGCCACAAACCCTCCATTTTCTTCCTCATCCACCCCAAGTTCCTCGTCATTGTCATCGTCATCCTCATCTGGGAAGCCCATCTGCACAACATCCTGGCATGAACACCAAGTACAGTTTATTAGACTTGTACTTAAAGAAAACATCAGGTACTAAACTGGAACTTTAAAAAAGAGCCTTAAAAGAAGTAATTTCCTTACTAAAAACTTGACCTCAGAATATAACAGAACAGAATATAAAGTTATCACTGAAGTGAAGAAAAATGTTTTAATGCTTTTATGTGGGCCCTTGGAATCTGGGTCAAACAGAGAAACATCTTGCAATACTTAATTTGTTACACCAATAGACTGATCATACTTGTTTTTAAGTTTCCTTTTGCAAAATAAAGCTAATAATTTGGATTTCAGTTCAATTTCTGAGTTGAAGCCTATCAGAAATTGCTCAGACACATGGTGATTGAACTTTACCTCTTCATAATCATTTTCAGGGGTCAGGAAATCATCAACAATGGCCACCCGCTGTCCCAGCTGCTCACTCAGAGCATCCAGAAAACGATCTGTGTCTTCTGAACGAGGAGGTTTAGAGAAGGTGTAGCGGCGTTTGTTGCTGCGATGGACCGGTGGGCTGGCTGGGAAGTCTGGCTCTGGCGGTGAAGGTGGAGGACTGTCTAGGCTCATATACGGGTTGGACTCCCCACTAGTTTGGCTCGTCAAGCCCGATGGGTAGAACGGGGCTGGAGGTGGACTGGGAAGGGGATCCGGCCAGCTGGAATGGGGATGCGCATTTTTCCGACTACCTAAAACACAGACCACATATCTGTTACTCAAATTACACAGAATATTGGACAAACTGAAGCGCTGCTGCTGATTTGGTGGAACTTTCTAGGACCTGTGTTAGCCTGTAAGGTGGGAGACTCAGTGCGTGAGGGGGGGTCCATGTCCAACAGACTCTCTGGGGCAGGAGGAGGGCGGCTCTTCAAAGATTTGGATCTTTTGCTGGAATACATGTTTTCCAGTTCAGCATAGACGGCGGACAGCTTCATATGAAAAATGCAAAAAGAAATCAACTGTGAGGACTTTTGCTTCTAACTGGTATTAAGAGTCAACTTTGGAAGAAAACGGGCCTTTGTTTGTACATTGGTGAGGTTATTGGGGGTCTCAGGAAGGGAGGTACCATCTCCTGACTGTCTCTCTCCTGGAGCCAGTCTCGTCATCGTCTCCTGTGTTGGCTCTGCGTGGTGCCCTGGTAAAGCATTGACAAGAATGGCACAAAAATCCCAGACAAAACTCAAACTAGTACAGTTTCGCTAAAAATCTAGACACTGGAGAATGTTTTGATGCTGAAAGGCGAGTATTAGTACCCATTCCCAAGTGTGTGCCAATGACCAGGTCATCAGAGCTGCGGCCTCTCACGCTGCTCCTGTACGTGGTCCCTGTTACCCTCATGGAGCTGCTGCGCCGATGGGGCTCCGGTGCAGACTCTGGCTCTGGAGGAGGAGGAGGAGGTGGTGGTGGTGGAGGAGCTGGAAGATGCACATTTTTTTTTAGGTCAAAATTCTATCACGACCACCATCAAATACGCTAGCGTGTCAACGTTCGTACAAACCTGGAGGTTTGAAGCCGACGAAACGTGAAATCTTGTTCTGACAGTGTTCCTGCTCTTCATATGTCAGAAGCTGGTAAACAAACTGCCAGATCACCTGTTTGGCGGGAGTATCCAGCACCGGGAAGACGTCCACGATCAGAGTGTCAACATTCCTGTGGCCATCAGTCAAGGTTGAGTGCATTGTGGTGGCAGATTACCACAAATCTGATCATAGAAACTGCTCACCTGTGCTGGAAGAAGTTTTCCAAAGCTTTGCAGATGGTGTACCGCTCCTGGATGGTCAGCAAGTGCTCAAGCTGTTGTCCAAAGGTACGACCCTGAACCCTGATACTGGGAGGGAGAATCTCCGCGATCCACTGAAGGGAACTCAGCACGGGAGAGCGAGCCCGCTCGGTGGGAGCCCCGCCCCCTTCAAGGTCCTGTTCGGCTATCGAAAAAGTAGATGGACCTTCCTCCACCACCAGAGTGGGCATGGCGCCGCTTCCCTGCAGCATGGACACCACCTTCTCATGGGAGGACGTCCTGTAGGCAGACACGTGCAGGATGCATCAATTAAAGCTGTTTTTTTCCCCAAAAAAGTTTGATAAAAACAAAAACATTTATTAATCAACAATTTTTTAAGATAAAGCAATTGAATGTTTTTACTTTTTTCTTGCTTAAACCATCAATCAAGACAGATAAGCTCTGGACGAAAGATAAATACAAGACCTTTACACTCTGAGTTATTGCCTAATCATTCATTCCCTTTAACATAAGCTATTTATTCTATCATGATGTGCTTTCTTCAGCAACTGTGGGACAAAACAAAACATCATTTAACTGCATTGTAAAATTACTTCTATGTGAATGGAGCAGTTGTGATCGCATGTATCTAACTTCAGCTTATTTTCACCTAAGCGTTTAAAACTATATATATATATATATATATATATATATATATATAATGTAAAATATTTGCTTAGTTTGACCTCATGTCCAGTCCATTCAGAAACAGGATTCGGTCTCCTGGTTTCAAACCTGCTTTGTCTGCAGGACTTCCTGCAAGGGAGAGAACCAGCAAGATTTAATTTAAATATTATTTCACTGTGTGAGAAAACACAGCAAAAAACTCATTTTAAAGATTACAAGCAAAGCTTACAGAAAAAGTATTTTTTACGCCTTACCAGGGATCACTGAGTCGATCCACACTGGAGCGTGACCTCGCAGGGTGAAACCAAAGCTCATGTTGCCCTTGCAGACTCTGACTGTCCTAGAGGGACATTATGAAGTCTGGTATTTTGTGCAGGCGAAAAACGATGCAACTTATGCATAAATCAGGATTTCTTTTATCAATAAAGTTGAGTTCAAGCTGGTTCCTAAAAACAGTTTTTTTAACAGGCAAGAAAATGACTCACAAATAGAGAAATAAACCAAACTACACTATTATTATGTCTCTGACTTACAATAAAGGAAGTTTTTAAATAAAAAAATGTATAATTGAATAAGAACAGTAGATATCTAGAATCTGCGTTTACAAAAAATGTGTTCACAGCAAAATATCTGATATTAGTTTATGATCTGAAGGATCGCAGAATGATCAAAACAAGAAGCATAATCATGAAACAAATTGATTACAGCAGACCTGCAGTTGGGGGTGGTGCCACCAGAATGGCCTGCAATGAGGGAGGTGGTTTTGCGCATGCCTCTGGCGGGGGGAGCCACACCCTCCTCTGCATGGGTTCGTGGCACTGAGCTGGCACGGGTGGAGACGAGAAGGCGTTCTGGGTGATCCTCACTCCGGCTTCGGCGTAGGTGGCTCCGGCTGGGGTCACTGAAGCTTCGCCCCTTCAGCCGGCTCATCAGGCTCTGAGAAACCACCTCGTCAAAACGCTCCCGGTGCTTCTTAGGGATAAAGATCCTGATGAATATTCAGGAGTAAAGCTTTAGGTGCATGAATAGAACAAAGAACAAAACTGATGAGTTGTACTGTCCGATCGCAATAACAGCCGTGGGTGTAAGTTGTAATATTAGTCCAGTCTGCAAGAAAAAGACTAACAAAGATTTAGAAAACATCAAAAATGTCCTCAAAATTGAGAAAAATAAGATTCAAACACTATTTAAAGTGGTTGTGCTGTTTGTTAAATGAGACACACACTTTCCAGGTCTCTTTTATCTTTGACAGTGTTCCTCCTGATCCTGCCAGCAAAAAAAATAATAAAAATGCAGCCTTGATCCTTAGTCAATCTGTGTCTCTGTCTTCCTCACAAAGCTCCTGGGTACTCGTGCAGAGAAAAGAGAAAAGAAAGCTCTGTTGTTTTTTTTTTTAGTTAAAATAAGTCACTTCCTGTGGGCTTCCACACATGAAGCACAACTCCGTGTTCAAATGAAACTGACAAGAAAACGCAGATATTTGCTTTTTAAGGATGTCGCAGTGACTTTATGGGCGCATGTGGGATAACTTTCAGGGAGCGGGAGGATTCTTCAGTGCTTCATTGAAATGCAGAGCAGACATAAAGAAAGGCTACAAAATCAGAGCTAAACTCCTCATTTAAAAATGATAAGGAGAAACAATTAAGATCTCATTCCTAACAGTTTCCAGTCGAGAAATAATTCGGACTCTGCTTAATTTTACAAAAATAAAATGTATACACTTTTATAGAAACATGACAATAAGACATTTTTGACTGACATTAGTTTGATGACAGATGTTGTCAGTCATGGTAAAATACTGGAAATAATTTGACCAGATGCATTTCTCAAAGAAACTGACCAAACTGCTTAATATTTATTGATTTTAAACTATCTATATATTTGTTTCATATGGTATGCGTGCAATCTGACTGACCTAAAATCAAAATTCTGAAAAACAATTTTTTTTAGCACCTTTGAAAATTTCAACATCATCACAAAGGAAGAATCATGTTATTTTCTCCCATCTTTTAAACTCTCTGAAATTGTAAAGTGCAACATATTCAGCTAGACCATATGATTATTTAAACTGTTTTCAATTAATCATTTTGTTATCCTTGGCCTGGTAAGAAATATCTTCCTTTGGGAGTGAGAACATCATATATTTTCTATTTTGCTCATTTAATTGCATCACATCAAACTAAATGCGCTTATACAGGAATAGGTTTAAATCTTTAGGGTTAGTGACAGCTTGAAAAGTTTCTGTTTTTAGCACAAACACAGCCTTTTTCAGATTTAAATATCTCAGTTTTTTTCAATTATATAACATTAGAAATCTGATTATCACAAATAAGTGATATTAATGTTTCTGTAAAATTTGAGATCATTTAAATTGAATATTTTCAGCAAAATCTTGCAAACATTATTAATTGTGGCTTTTTCTTTCAAAATAAAATAATAATTATGTGTGTTGCTTCGGTATAACGAGCAAACAGCTTCATATTGTGTGACACATCTAAGCGAAGAAAAAAACAAAACAAATGAGGGAGTGGTGCTGTACGCATGGGACAGTGATAAAGTGTGGCGGTGTTAGCCTGAGGGGGCTCATGCAGCTCTGTACTCCTATCTTTGGGAAAAGAGTTTAATCAGACACCTTTTTTTAATAACCTTCAAATAGCAAGAGTAAAAAAAGAGAATAAAACAAAAAATCATGGAAGAGGAAAGAAAGAGAAAGAAGTGATTTAAAGACCAGAATGGTAATGATGCTGTCTGCTTCCAGCATGTAGGCCACACAGTTTAGCAGAAAAACTACTGATGGCTGCTTGGACAAGCGGGAAAGAGAAGGGGGTCGTTTAGTGAGGACCTGCTTCACTTCCCTTCCAGCAGCATTGTCTCCCTTCAGTGGCTATCATCTTTGCTGTGTCACCACCATCCCACTGTTCTCTCTTGTTAACCTGAGAAGTTAGAGGAAACTTTGAGGCACAGAAGTTGGATGTAGGCCTCGGGATGCCCTTGATTGTAAGGAGGACGAGAGGAGACTATAATTGGGTCTGAAGGAGGCCGCAATGCACAGAGGGAGGAATGACAACAGCAGTTATCTGGGAAACTCGCTGCAAAATCCATCAAATCAGTTAAGTCTAATCTAATCACATGAATTTGAAGCTGGAACAACATGAAACATCGAAAAAGATTTAAACACAGGCTAAGTTCAAGCAGACTTGTAGAAAAACGTTTTTTCTAACAATCTTTATGCTTTTATCTGGGAGCACACATAAATTCATCATCAAAAAGTGGAAGCTGAACAGTAAAACTTCAAATGTAACCCAGAACAAACAATACAAAGCACAGTCAACACGGCTCAGATCAAAGAGAGAGTGTCATACCGAAAATGTCTGGAAAGGCTCCTATCTCCTCCCATGGCTCCTGAGTTCAGTTCAGCAACGCAAATGTTTCCCTTCTACTGAGATGGAACTCCATCTAGTTTCTCCAACAGGAGGAAAAAAAAGAGGAGGTGGAGAGAAAAGAAGGGGTCCTGGATCTCAAACACACTTGCTGCGGGCTCGGAAAGCAGCCAAATGAAGGAAAGCAATAAATGAGTTGGAGGGAGGGAGCAAACTCTGAGAACGGATGGAGTTAACGTCCCTCCACACCTCCGGAATGTCCTGAGGCAGCACCGTCAGCTGTTACTGCGAGTTTGGGGGATCATCTGAGGCCAAAAAGCCAGCAAGAGTCAGGTGAGTTCTCATCAGGAAGAGGTAGTGAATGACAAATGTACCGTACCCTCAGAGGAGGAAGAAGAGTGTGAGGAAGAAAGAGCAACGTGAGGGGAGAAAGAAGTGAAAAGGAGGGCCCCAGTGGAGTTTTGAAGGCAGGGCTGCACAGTGACTGTGCGAATAGGAAGTACAGACAACCTGAAACATGTGATCTGTCTCGATAAACGTCATTTTGTAGACTTCAATTAAAATCTCATAAACACAATACAGTCTGTAGTAAAAATGGTGCCATATTTAAGTTAGATATTATCATTGTATTTTCGTCTCTACAAATTGAGAAACTGTAACCTAAGACAACCTCTAGATCCACACGTTTCTGCACATCTTTCATGCGCAAACTGACTCCACAAAAGTTCCACATTTAAAAATCGACACAAGCCGGAAACTTAAGAGAGAATTTATTCAAAGAAATGGGCTGCTTAAAAATAGAAAGCATCCTGTGGGAGGGGGAGGCAAATCAGCAGGGGCAGGATGGAGGCAGACTGAGAAGCTTGGGCTGGCTGTCCCAGGGCTTGAGAGGCAAAAAGAAACCAGAAGAAGCTTCACAAGCTGCTGAGCACACATCATATTTTTGACAGATTACCTCCATGAGACTGCTGCAGTGGGTGAAGAGTTTTCACGTGTTAATAAAAACTGTCACGGAGAGACGGTGACTCACAAAGAGGCAATGATGGACTGATAGCTGTGCACAAAAAGAGGGAGGAGACAGGGGGGTGGGATAAAAACAGAGATCCACCATCTAAGAAAAGACTCAGATGATTCGCCAACATTAACCGGTAGTTCTGCCATCCAGATTGACGGACCACACTAATAATCAGTCGTTGTTAGGATCATTCACTTTTGAACTGATCAGGGTGTCCCATTTGTCTTCTAGACAAAGAGGTAAAGGAGAAATCATTCTTGAATTATTATATATTGTATTATTATATTTTTATAAATATATATATACCAGTAGTAACCAAAGGCTGACTGGATTCTGGGTCAGAAATGAAGCAAAAGGTTAAATAGTTTCTGTGTAATAGTTTTAAGTATTTTAACATGCTCTTGTGGCATTTTTCAGATGGTGGAGGACATGTTGTAAGAACATTAAGCTCAAAATTGCATTTCTGAGTATTTCTTTCTTCAAATCCTTGTGAATCAGAAGCAGACCAAAACATGCAGTTGAAAAAAAGAGCTAATTTGTTACGTAGAAAATACAATTGGCACGCTACAAGTTCTCAACTCCAGGCTTTCCGTTATGGGGAGATGAAGGGGAGGGGGTTACTCCTCGCAAATAGTCCCTCCCACAATTTAGAAAGTGAATTTCTAATGAAACTACTGTCGCTCTGCAGAAACTATGTCCTAGAAAACAACACAGTTTTTTAAAATTTGACCTAAAAATGGCATAATCATAATAGACAGACCACTGGGAACATTTTTACAATACCGTAGGT
Source organism: Adrianichthys oophorus (assembly GCA_036245035.1). NCBI lineage: Eukaryota > Metazoa > Chordata > Actinopteri > Beloniformes > Adrianichthyidae > Adrianichthys > Adrianichthys oophorus. The sequence continues at coordinate 10,745,140 of BSAI01000125.1, read as the reverse complement.
CAAAAGACGATTAAAGTGGAACTTTAGGTCGAGGAAGAAGTGTGCGACCTGACTCCAGCTCAGATCTGAGAAGTTAAGGATAAGATCTCAGATATGGAGATGACTCTGCTTAGGTTAGCTTGGAAGTGCAACCACTTGATAAATCTGCACAAAACTTAAAATACATCCAAGGTTGATGGACATGACAATACTAAATGCTAAACCTACTTCAATTTGCTAAGAAAAATCACAACTCTATAAATTATACCTATAAAAATTCATTAAAAAATCAAGTCGTTTAAGAAACACATCGAGATCTTTTAAATTTAGGAGTATAAGCACACACTGCCATAACACTTTTCATAAAATATTCAAGTACTAACCAAAACTCTGGAGTTTCAAAAAAAAAAATCACCTTGAAGCATCTTTTTTAAATAAATAATAGCACACATTGCACCATCCCTTAATTCTTGAGACATGTAATTGTGGAAAGAGGAGGAAAAAACATTTAGACCGATTCAATGCCCTCAGGCATGGCTGCTGGGGAACCTGGAACCACACCTCCCAACATCTGCTTCACATTATCCCAACATTTAACTGAGAATACTAAATAGTGTCCCCTATTACAAATACATGGAGAATATTTTGAAAGAAAATGTAGACATTTTGCCCAAAGATTGAGCAGATAATTGCAGCAACACAGCTTGATATAAGTAAGTAAGTAAGTTTTATTTATATTGCACCTTTCACAAACATAAATCACAAGGTGCTTCACAATTTAAATACATAAAAGACAGAAACGATAAATATGGCAAATTAAAGCTCCCCTATGACTTTCAAAATGCTTAACAGTGGACAAAAACCGCAAATGCATAATTTATGGGACTCCCGTGCAAAAAACACATTGCAATGCATTTTCACATGCAGCTTGATGAAGAAGAGGACAAAGCTGCAAGACACAGCTTTAGTGAGAAACTAAAAAGCACTGTGGTTTAGCCAAAGAAAAAAACTGATTACTGACAAAAGCAAGTTGAATAATTAAATATGCTTCTGGGAAAAAAATAACTAAGTTTAAAAAAGAAACATGCTTAGACACAATTGATGGACCACAGAAATGTTGTGTAGCTAATTTGATCTCTGATTTCAAGCTTCAGTTGCAAGAAAATCTGAAAACAATCGTTTGTACTCACCTGAGACAGCAATTCATTGTTTTTTTTTCTCGTAGCACAGGAATTCAACGAAAATGTTCAAGAAATTAAGCCATTGGTATGGAAAGGAGGGTCCTGCACAACTGTCTGTGTTCGCATGTGTGCATATCTGGATCACCAGCAGCAAACTGGCAATAGCAGCTATACGAGTATGCAGAGGAGGGAATAAAGAGCATCCACTGATGAGATCCACACATACACACACAAAAAGACTGGTGCTGGTATCAAAGAGAGAATCACAACCGGCAGGGAGGGACGAGGGAAAAAAAGAGATCATTTGAGAGAACAGAGAAGATGGAGAGAAGGGACCTCAGACAAAGAAATATTGCAAAAATGAGCAGTGGCAGTGTGTTTCGGCTTTCCGATCAATGCTGAGGTGGAAGTAATTCAAAATAAGGTGGTGAATTTGTAGGCTCAGACACTGTCTGATAGAGGACACACAGATAAGTGGCAGTATGTTTGAAATCCCATCACACCTACTACACTGACAATAATCCAACATGCAGATAAATGTAGGAACTTCTAGATTATTGATGTAATAAGGTAAACAAGGTTTTTTCTCTCATCATATTATGATGTAAACCCTATTAATTGCCAGTCCGGTGGCACAACACAAGAGATCAGAGCATCCTCCCAATTAGTTTAATTAAGGATGCCCATCTTCTAAAATAGGGGTTCAGACACTGCAAATTACTTGGGAATGTTAGGGAATTTTAACAGGAATTTTATTAACGAGAACACTTTTACAATTGACCAAAAGATGATCGGAATCGGACTTTAGGAAGAAATTGCAAAGTTGCATCATACTGAAACTGTGGTATTGAAGTAGTTTAATAGACCTGCAGCTTGCATACAGGATATGAGCGCACATGTAAGAACATGATTCGTTACCTGACGCTGTCAATCAGCTGCTGATGCTCCTCTGTGATCAAAATGTCAGGCAAGGCCTCAGCCAGACTGTCCACATCCCTCTCAGAAGCATACTGCTTCAGAACTTCAAACAGCTGCTCCTTCACATCAGGCTCCTCTCCCAGCACGTCCTCCACCTGATCAGCAAAGTAAGATGCTATATCTCTAACTTGAATTGATCAAAAACAAAAACACAGTGAGTTTCTTCACACCTACTTTTTTATTGAACTCCATGGCCTTATGGGCACGACTTTCCCTTACGCTGTCTCCGCTCTGTGACAGCACCCTCATGCTGCTGCTCAGGCGCTTGGGTCTGCGCGCCATACTGAGCACGCCAAGGCGCAGAGGTCGACCCTGTGCTGCTTTGATCATGGCTGCTGCTGTTTCGTGATGTTTAACTGGGATCCCATTGACTTCCAACACATAGTCTCCCACTTTGAGGCCACTGCGGTGGGCTGGACCTCCAGGCATGCTTTCCTCAACCATAAGAGGGCTGTCGCCTACAATGGTGAATCCAAAACGACCATCTGGCCCTGGGGTGATGTCAATCTAACGAAGGGGGAAACAAATCACCTGTTCTATAACATGCCTACATCTTCATGAGAAGTATTGTGAGCCAGCTGACCTGATTAATTCGTGACACCACGCCAATGCTGGGGGGAACCGTCTTAAGGGTCTGAGCCAAAGCAATCAATGCTGGTGTGCTAAGATTGGTCACATCTTGGCCCTCAATGTCCACCACCTGATCCCCGGGTTGCAAGCCAGCAAGGTAGGCGCTACTCCCTTCCACCACAGACAGGATGTGGCTGGGTCCAGTCCCTCCCAGTCGGAAGCCAAACGCTTCTGGCCAGTTCTGGTTGGTTGCAGGCAGGCCGAGGTCTGAAAGACAGAGATAATATTATACTCCAGCCACCGAGCATCCAAACTATAGCAGCAGGTCCACTGTTCCGTTCGACAGCATGAAAAAGAACAGTTTGGGAATTTATTTTTAAGTGGGACAACTCTCAGCAAGAGGACAGAGTGTTGGTATCCAGCCCACACAGTGAACCGCTGGCCTTCCCCTGGTCACTGGCCTCATTCTGCTGCAGCACAAAGTGTCCTAGAAGCTTCACTTGACTTCGGAATACACGGAAAAACATCAGAAACTAAAGGATACGAGGATACAAGAAGTTAAAGCGACTGGTTTGACCTTTTTTTCAAATAAAACTTAACCAAAAATAACTTTTAACGAACTAATTTATTCCTATTTATAATCATGGTGCAAATTATATTTTAGTGCTAACCAAAAATGATTGTAAATACACAAACAACAGTTGTTTTTCTAGGTTTAACTAATGATATGCTAAAAAAATAATGTAGAGACTAAAATAAATCCAACTTTAAAGAGCAAATTAAATAAAAATGTCAGGTTTTCTTCACTAGAATTAATTTTAAAAATCAAATCTCAGAGGAGCAAAGAATGAGATATGCAGTCTAGGATTGGACTGAATAAAAAAATTATATATCTAATTCAAAGGCTCAGACAGTCGCAGACACTGGTGTCAGACAGTTGAAAAGAAGCATCAAACCAAAGGAGATTATTAATCAAAAGAATCTGGGTCAAAAAAGAAGCTGTGTTTTATATTTTTTGCCCAGATGGGACATATGTTCCTCCATCCAGCAACCCAGATAGTGAGCTTTCTGCAGTCCAGGATAATTGCGTAAAGATTAATTTGGAGAAGAAGAAGACTTACAGAAATCTTTGGAGGCACTCCGGGTTCCAGACTTGCTCTGGCGCAGGGAGAAGCGGCCCTTTCTGCTCAGGAAACGCCTCATCCTTGCCCGGCTTGCTGCAGGGCACGTTCCAGCCAGTCTATCTTCACCCCCAGCCTGGGGGTTGATGCAGCCAAGGAGTGTCCACGGACACCCTTAAGCTGCTCCTCACCTGAGCTCACTGCCTCTACAAGCCAACCCCGCTGAGCAAATGATGCAGAGGCAACGTAGAAAGTCACATCTATGGATTATGGGGACCACAGAGTAAGGAGGTGAAGACAGGAGGGCCACGGAAGAGGAGAGCACCTCGGCGTGAAGCTCTCCATCCTGGGTGAGGCTGCTCAGCTGCAGCCTCGCTCGCAACCCTAGTGCTGAGAGAGGAACATGAAACTGGGACACTTGATCCTGAAATGGTTCATTGCAAGAAAAGATACTGCGAAGCCCCATTTTTCTATAAATACCTGTGCTCCTCTCTCGATCCCACCCTCTCTCTCCGTCTCCCTCTGTTGCTTATGTAGATGAGGCCCCCTCAGAGGGCTGAGGGTTGACCCAGAAAGCGTGCAGTCTTCCAGCCAGGGACACTTCTCCGTTTATAGCGGCAGTGCTGGAGCATCAATACCTGCAGACTCAAGGTTACATGGAGCAGGACCAGCAGCTTCAGCTACACCATCAAGCTGAAGTACTTTTAGTGCAGGAATGCAAACAATTTCATTACCAGTGGCGTTTTGTTTCTGTGTATCAATGACATAACTTTTTAGGTACATTTGCATCTATAAAGGATGCCGTGCTTTATACATGGACTCAAACAGTATTGAAAACCCCAAATAATAAAAACTCTTGTTAAACTTTTCATGACCTTACAGGGTAGTATAAATTTAATTTCAGACAAGATAAAAGATGAAATATCTTTGGGATGTAAAAAAATAACTTTAATTTGCTTATGTAACACATTTTACATGAGCCATGCTTCTGCGGTATGACCAGCATGGAATCTTGGAAGGCAAAAACTGTGCATCAAACCTCAAAGTAAAAATATCTTTCTTCAATAATAAAATTGGCTGGGTCAAAGGACGGACACACATAAAACATTCCATACAGCTTTAAAGTAAGGTCTTTGTTTTACAAAACTCAAAATAAGCCCGACTTGTCCTGGGGGGGTACCTCGCCTTCATCCAAAGGTAGCTGGGCACCAGCAACCTCTAAAAGGATTAAGAGGGTTTGGAAAATAGGTGTACGGAAAATAAACCAAAACACAAAAATGAAACAAAAACAGAAAAGGGAAAGTTGTAAGTTAAAACTCTACAGGTCCACAAATCTGTACTGAAAACAGACCTATTTTATTCAACCAAAATAGGAAAAAAAAAAACCATTTAACGTGATGAAACATCTTACATGTACATTTTTATTTTATGCTGACTTGATCCTAACCATGAGCCTTGCAATCATTTTGGCCTTTATGGAAGCTGACACTAAAGTGCCAGTGCAGTTCACAGTTCGTCTTTGCTCAAACAATCACAGTCTGAATCTCCACCTCCTCTGGGGAGGTGATGACATACTCCTCTAGCTGCTGCACCATTCCCTCCTCTACTGCTTCTTCTGTGGTAACCATGGTAACGGTTCCCTCTGTCGCCTCCACAGTTTCTGTTGTGGTCAGGAGAGTCCCGTCACTGATGGCAGACGCCAGCGTCATGGCGACCTGCTCCGTCAGGCTCTCAGGTGTAGCGATAGTGATGGTGTCGCCACAGTCCGAGATGGAGGGAACTTCTTCGTTCACTGCTACATTCCGTACTATAATCTGGTGGCTGCCGGCGCTGTGTGATTGGCTGACAATTTGTTGCACGACTTTCATGATCTGGCTTCCCATCTGGAATACGAATCATAGATGTTAAAGTTCCTAGATTGCAGGAAAAGTTCCCAGTTTTACAATTACTGTGATATAAAAAGATCAAAAGTATTATGTTTTTATGTTGTGTGTGTACTGACCTCATTTTGGTTGTCCTGAATGAGCGTCACTTCTTCCTGCATTTCCTCCCCAGTCTGAGTCTAGAGGACATGAGAAAATGGAAATTATTCTTTAAACTCAATAAATCACTAGATTATCATTAGCCATATTCAAATTCAACTTTATTTGTATCGCACCTTTCCTGCTACAGAACACCTCAAAATGTTTTACATAAATAAACAATGCTAAAAAAAAAATAGTAGTTAAAAATAGCAGTCAAAATAAAATCGCATCTCACATACACATCCCAAAAAACAATCAAGCCATAAAATTTAATTAAAAAACATTGGCATGTAAAAACTACATAAAAGCTATACTAAAAAGAAGTTTTTTGTTTTTTTTTAAACTTCTACAGTGGACGAAGCCCTTACATCCTCAGGCAGGTCATTCTACAGGCGAGGTCCACCATACTGAAACGTGGCCTCACCATGGGTTTTTGTACTGACCTTTGGGACCACCAGCAGAATCTTAGTAATAGTAATACATGACTCAAAAAACCCAAGCAGAACTTTTATGACTGGATGTAGAGTCAAAAAGTAAACAAAAAAAAAATCTATTTAAAAAACATGGAGAGGAAAAGGGGTAGAAGCCTCATATACCTTGATGATGTACTCCTGCGTGTCTGCTACCACCGATGAGAACTCCACCAACACCGCATGCGGATCCTCAGAGATTATGGCTGCCGTGGCGAGGCCATCTACAGCTTGCTGCTCCGTCACAGCATTTTGCTGCTCACTGGGATCTTCCTTATGGCACCCTCCTACTTTAACATTTGTTTTTCATTATTAGGTTTGATTGCATCTCTGCAGCAAATCATATATTTTTAAAAATCTGTCCATTCTGACCTTTAGCACGCACATGCCGACTGAGGGTTCCATGCTCAGCAAAGCCCCGCCCACATTTAGAGCACTTGAAAGGCTTCTCTCCTGTGTGATGGCGAATGTGTCGTACTAGAGAACCTTTCTCCCTGAATCCTCGGAAGCAGAACTCACATACGTAGGGTCTCTCGTTGCCATGTGTCCGCTGGTGGACACGCAAGGCATTCTGGACAAAGTATTTAAACGGTTAAAAATCACATAGAAATCCCTGTTGACTTTTTAATTCCTTGTATTCGCAAAAGATTCACCTTGGTCTTGTACCCTTTACTGCATCGTGTACAGTGGTGGGGCCTCTCGTCTGAGTGGGCCCTCATGTGTTCTCGAACATGTCCAATGGTTTTATACAACTTGCCACACTCGCCACACTTGTATCTCCTCTCACTGACGTGGATTTCCATGTGTTTCTTCAACAGGTAACCAGTTAGAAACTCTTTTTCACACAAGGTGCACTTAAAGGGCTTGTAGCCTACATAAAAGACGACAAGTTCAAAACAACACTAAATACGTGGAACACCATAAGAATTTATTTTTGTAGAGAAGAGTAACCAAAAACAACAAGAAGACTGGTGACTTATAACATTTAATATTACAGTGTGCCATAAGCAGGAGTTTAGAGATAGAGAAGTCTCAGTAATAAAGCAATGGACTCACCTAAATGACCTTTGAAATGAAAACGAAAATAGTTCAAGCCCTTGAATGATTTGTTGCAGTGAGGACATGTGTAGAGTTTTGAGGATTTTCGTCTAGTAGTCGTTCCCTGGTCAAATAGGAATAAAAAAAAAAAAAAAAAAGGAACAAAACTAAAAACGGTTTGCATTTCTTGAAAATTCACCAGATTGCAGTTTGTATGCTGATACGTTTCTCTTACCTGTTCAGTTTCTACAAACTCTTCCTTAACTTGGATTTCAATGACACTCTGATCAGCATCAGGAGGCTCGGACACTTCTTTGTCCTCGACTGTCTGCAACACCTCTTCAACCACTGTTTCCTCTGTTCCCAGAGCAAGCCCGGAGTTGATGATGGCCTGACAGATAAGATTGTCACCAGATGCTGCAGCTGCCAGGGCTTCTGTCTGGGATTCCTCCTCCACCACCACCTGATCAAGCCAAAGAATCATGTAAACAAAACAATATGACAAGCACAACTGCACCCAACTAATTTCCAAACTTACCTGCTGCTCCTGAGTAGTTCCGTCCACTTCCATGGTGAAGTGAACTTGTTGGAGGACTTCCTGGGAACTGGGGTCAATCATACTAAAAACAGCAGTCTCAGCTTCCACCATCTCCTGTTCTTCTGGCTGCTGTTCCACCACTATCATCGCTTGCTGTGGAGCCACAGCTGCTTGTTCGACTTCAACACCTGAAAATTGTTTACAAAATCTAAGTAACAAAACTAGGTAAAAGAATCACTCGAGAAAAAGAATAGAAATGAACTCAAGCTCAAACTTTATTTATTTGTATAGTGCTTTTCATTCTGCTGAAACACAAAGCGCTTCTAAATGCTTTTCCATCATCTGACCTTTCTGGACTCCATCCTTTCCAACCAGGATTTCCTTATAATGAACAAAACGGATCTTTTCTGTGCATGGAGTGAGGGACTTAAGATGTCGGGTGAGAGCACCCGACTCTCTGAAGGACTGACCACAGAGGGTACAACGATACGGCCGCTCATCTGCAAATCAGAAAAAAAAAAAAGTAAATTGTTGCAAATAGAAAAAAAGCACACCAAAAGAAAATCAAGTTAATTCTCTCTACCAGTGTGTCGGCGGTTGTGACGTATCAAGGAGCCTTTGGTGCGAAATGAAGTCCCGCATAGTTCACATGAGAAGTTCTTCTCGTCACTGTGAGTTTTCTTATGAGTTCTCAAAATGTTTGTCTAAAAAAAATGTGTATTGGATAAAAATGGAAGCAATTAGACAGAATCATACATGTTTTTTACATGTATACATAAATGAAAGTATGACTCACTGTTTTGAAGGTTTTATTACAAAGGCTGCAAATATAGCGGCCATCTTGGCTGAGTTTGTAGTTGGGTTTGTCAGCACCATCGGATGCATATTCTTCAGCTCCATCGGACTGCTCAGTAGCTTTTAGGGAGGCAATTTTCTTCCTGCGACCTCGACCCAACACAGACAAAACTTCATCTGCACATGAAAAGCCAAAACAAAAATAATGAGACAAATTAAAATAGAATCAACTAAATGTGTAAAGGCATGCTGAGTTCAAATCCAAAAAGTAGTCATAACTTAATTTATAATGTGTTGTCATCTCTAAAAGGGAATGGAAATCCTGAATGAGCTAGCACTGAACAAAAAATTTTAAGTAACTTTTTAAAAAGATGTTAAAATATTCCAGATGATTAAAGTGAATTAATTAGTAAGAATGAGAACAGATTTTGCAGACTTACCATCAGATGGTTTTGATTCTTTATCTGAAGGTAAACCCTCAGCTGATTTCACCTCTGAGGAAGAACTTCCATTGGGTGTAATAACCTGGAAGAGAAATACATTTTCCAACCAAGATGCTATTTAGAATGAAATATAGGGGCGTAACTATTTATTTGAACAATAATTCAATTCATATCATAATTTGTGGTAGCTGATACGATTCATAGTCAACATTTGTTAATTTTGAACGATCCGATTCACTGACCTATAATCAATCCAGGACATCTTTAGCCAAAAATTCAATCAATGTGACTGAGATATTTCTTGCAAGCATTATTAGAACCTTATAGCACACACAGTGATAACATCTGTAAAATTCAAAGTAATTCAAGATATTGGACTGTCATGATAGTTTGATCCTTTTTTGCTGCCATCATGTGTGTTGTCCGCTGTGATGGAACTTGGTTGATTTTACGTTATAGTAAAATAGCCCTACCGTGCCTCAATCTAAATGGTATTTTCCAATATCAATTACAATCAATTTTTTTCCATTTAGAAATTATTTTACAGTTATATAAATTGATCCAGTTTACAATTTACCTCAGACAGATAGATCCTTTTAGATCATTGGAATATTGATCGATTCATCAATTAATTGTTGCACCCCTACAGTAAAGCACAATAGTTTAGTGTTGTTGACAATTAGTAATATACAATTCTATGCAATTTACAATCCAAATAAATGGTTTACAGGAGTCGTACAAAAGCATTTGCAGCCCTTTCTGAGTGAAGATAGACTCTAGTCGATTCATCAATATTTTAAACACAGTTCCAGTTTTAGCACATACCTGTTGGTTAGCAGTGTGGTCAGCCTCCACCCGTTTACAGTTGTTGTGTAGCTTGTGCTGGATAAAAGCTTCAAGCGTGGAAAATTCGGATTGACAGCGTCCACACTTGTGTACATCGTCTAAAAACAAAAAGACGAAGCGTAATAAGATAACATTAGCTTTAAAAACTACCTAGCACCACAGGCTATCACCTACTTTATCTGGACGTTGTAAAATGCCGCTAACAACAGCAAAGCCGCAAACTCGCTGTTGCTAAAGACAATTAGCAAAATTTCACGATGGAGGAAGTTAGCAAGGCCCAAACTACCGACAAAAACCCAGTTTGGAGTTGTTTTAAATGGCAGAAAACTAACCTTCATCTCCCAGGGTGGTTTGAATGGTGATAGTCTCGCTGCCGTTCGTCGTTCGCTCCTTCTCTGTTTCTGCCGTATGATTATTTTCAGCATTCATGTCGTTTGACTTCTCCGTCTCTGTCGCAACGCTGTGTTGGGGAGGGAAAACATGGCGGATTTACGACCCCGTAGTCATAACAACAAAAGAGCGCATGCCCTCGCACACAGAAGATAATTTATTTAACAAATTACAGTTTGATAATAAAAAAAAATGTGTCATTAATTTTATTTGGACCTTCATTCATATTGTATTTGTATTTTTGACTTAATTATTATTCCTACATTTTTCATATACCAAACAGTGGGAACATGAGGTTTTATGATAACACTGCACACACACACACACACACACACACACATATATATATATATACAGCATGTTTCCATTTATTTGCTATAATTAACCTCAGTGTTTTACAAAAATGTAAATAAATGTAATAAATAATAAATTCTGTATAAAACAACTTTTTACTTGTTAAAATTAATTTGAACAAATATTCAAGCTGACAGCCTGTTAGAGTAACTTGAATTGGCACTACAGAGAATTCAAACAAACAAAAAAACAACAATATTAACATTTTACTGACTTGTGCAAAAACAAACATGCAGTGATACATTCATATTTCTTTGGAGTAATTTGCATGAAAATCTTGCTAACCAAACAAAGATCAAACAAACATTTTTGTTTAATGTACAATGTTAGCACTTGAATTACTTAAGAATGAACTTACTGTACAACATGTGCTTTAGGGTGAGCATCTGACATTTTTTAAACAATTAATTTTAAGGTGAAAGGTACAAAAAGAAAACTAAAGTAATGCGGTTTTATCCGATCTTTTTTTCTGGAGTCTTATACATATTTTAGTTCAGGTCATCATATGATCGATTTTCTGTAATTGTATTTGAATAACAGTTTATACAAAGAACCAACAGATTCTTTTAAAGCTTTTGGTGCATCCCACTAGACACATACTACCATTGTTAGACTCAGACGGTATAATACTGGTGAAATGTATAAATACAAACGAGTTACACAACTAAACAAGCAAATTACAGGTTACTAACAAAGATTTGAACTCCGAGTAAAAGTACTGGCTTAATAAAAGCACAAGTATTTAAAAGAAACTGTGTTTAAAACAGTGTTTTATACAGTTTGATAAATGAATATGGTAAACCAGTCAAACCTGAAACCGGTTTTCTCGCAGCAGCAATTCACGACACATGAGTAAACAACAGGTTTGCGGCAGTAATCATGGCCTCTGTCTTTAGCGGGGTACTGCAACTGACAGATCTGGACGATTTTATCACCCCCTCCCAGGTCTGTGCCAAGAATATTATTTAAGAAATTATGAATCTTTATTCTAGGACACTACAATCAAATGGGATTCACTTATTCCAACCGAAATGCTTAAAGCTCAGTTCGCTTTAAGATAGCTAGCATGTTCTTGTAGCTGTTCTTGGAAAACCAAAAACAAACAGATTTAAATTAAAACTGTCCGCAGTTAAAGTTAACAAACACGTAGTGTTCATATCTAGTGTTTGTAATTACTTTCGACTGAAGTTAAAATAATTCTCTTCTAAAATGTCAACTGTTAGCTTTTGCCACTGATAACTGACGTCATAACATTGAAATTGGAGTTACAGTATTAACCAGAATTTCAAACAGATAGATACATATTAAACACACTTATTAAACATATGTGGGCTGCACCTATTCCAAAAATTTTGCTAAACTTTTTTCTTCTTAGTAAACAGCTTTTATTACTGTTGCTACTGACTCTTGTTTTGAGCTCCCGTAACCCGAGATTCTGATAATCCGAGACACAGTTGACGGATCATAATGGGGTTAAAGGTCCATTAATGTTAACACATTAAATGTTAATTAACTAATTAAAGTTCCATTGATTAGGGCTGTTAGAATCAGACCACAAAGAGGACTAGATTATGCTCAAAGAACACAGTTTTATCCCATCTGCTACAACTAAAGCTTTAGGTCAATATTAAACATGCATATTTTATTCTGACTTGTGTCTGGTAATTTACTTACAGTTCCTCCATCCCATATATATATATATATATATTTTTTTTTTACAGTATTTGAAGAACCACTCCAATGAAAACTGAGTTGTTGTTTTTTTAACATGTTCTTGAGGGATTTTTCTGATGATTGAGGACATATATGTAAAGAAAATTATGTTTCAAATTGCATTCCAAGTATTTCTTTATTTCTATTGATGTGAATCTGGAGCAGATGCAAAAATGCTGACAGCAGATTAGGTGGGTCACAAGCTCCCTGCCCCGCTCCATTCCGATGCATCCACTTGCAGACAAATAGATTCATGTACATCTTCTTTTTGTCCTCTGAGCTGGCATCTGGCTCGGTATGGCTGGATTGCTCCAATATTGCTCGCCATTTTGCTTGTGTGTGTAAGGGGCTGTAAGATAGTGGAAGAGTGTGTTAAAAGATGGATGATGGGAAGGGGGTGGGTTTATTCTGCGCCAACACTTCTGCCCACAACTCAGAGGTGAATTACTAGTCAACTCCTGCTGATCTTTGTCCTAGAAAATAACATTTTCTTTTGTTTTGGCTAAAAACGGCATAATCATAATTAAAAAAACAAAACAAAACAAAACACTTGAATTGTTTTCAAAATTGATCAAACGATTATACGAGTGGTACTTTAAAATAATCTTTGGACGTTGACATAAAAATATTGATCAGGTTAAACAGTTATTTACCTTTTTGTTTATTCATATCTGTGTTTTTCTTTAGGAATGTGTCAAACCAGTAAAAGTCGAGAAGAAAGACGGAAAATCTGTGGCCAGAATACAGATAGAGGATGATGGTAGTTATGTCCAGGTTACCCAGGTGTGGGTTTGCCCGTATTTTTTGCCTTTTAGTGTGAATTGTTTGAACCACAAATGAACCTTATTTTTATAGCAATGCAATTAGTTAATATCATGGTCATTGAAGTGCCTTGTGTTGAAAGGATGGTGGGAAGCAGAAGCTTGAAAAAGCGAAAATCTCCCTGAATGACTGCTTGGCGTGCAGCGGCTGCATAACCTCAGCCGAGAGTGTCCTCATCACGCAGCAGAGCCACGAGGAGCTTTTAAACGTCCTCCGGAACAACAAGGTTGAATGTTTTGCACAGTTTCTCTATTTACCATTGTTTTTTTTGTTCCACTTAAGTTTTCATTTTCAGCTTTGCATCCTTCTCCTGCAGGCTGCAGCAGAGCAAAAGATGGTGGTGGTGTCTGTGTCGCCTCAGTCCAGAGCGTCCCTCGCGGCACACTATGGTATCAGCAGTAGTGAGGCTGGAAGGAGGCTCACTTCTTTCCTCAAAAACCTGGGTACCACCTCCCTCAATTAAAGTTTCATAAATCAAGTTGTAGATTAAGCTGTGTACGTGTTTGACATATAGCTGCTGTTTTTACAGGAGTTCATTATGTGTTTGACACCAGTTTTAGTCGGACCTTCAGTCTACTGGAGAGTCAGAGAGAGTTTGTGGAACGTTTCCAGAGGAAGGGACAGGACAGCAAGGCCCTGCCCATGTTAACTTCTGCCTGTCCAGGTATGTCAACTCAGCCCCGTGGAGGTAGAGATCTATAAAAAATCTACAGCCCTTAATTGTAGAAAACATAAAACAAGACTTTGCAACTTCATTAAACTCTTAATTGTATTTGAATGTAGTCCAGAAACAACCATATATTTTCTTTTTGAAGGCTTTCTGTTTCATATGTATTTGACATGTTTCTCAAAACCCAACAAAAACAGTTTTCTAAAGTGATTCTTAGTGTCTCCATCTTGCTTCAGTACCTTGATGTTTTTTTTTTAAATTTGTTTACGCACTTCCATTCTCTGAAAACATCTCAGAAAGGTCGAGGTCAGGACTTTTGCTGAGCTGTTATAACAGCTTGGTCCATTTTTCCCCACCATGCTGTTAATGATTTGCTGCTGTGTTTAGGATTGACTCACATTTGACTTTGCAGTGTTCGACTGTTCAGAGTTCATGATTGAAGCTGTGACTGTAGCTCTCATTTAAAAAAACTTTTTTGCAGCATTTTGATTTATTTTCTGGTAAGGAATAAAATAGTTGGTGCCTTAAAAGCTTTCATTTATCTTAACTCTGCAAAAAATGTTTTCACTTTTGTTCAACCAGACTAAGCGTCTGTTCGTGCATTCAGGTTGGATCTGCTATGCGGAGAAGACACATGGGGAGTATATTCTCCCATACATCAGCACCACCCGCTCCCCCCAACAGATGATGGGGTCTCTGGTTAAAAGCCACTTGGCAGAAAAGCAGGTGTGGTTTGGGTTTCTTTGTTCTGTGAAAGTGAAAGAATGTTACAAGCAAGATCAACTGAGCTGTATTTCTTTGTGCTGTTAGGGCCTGAGTCCTCAGCAGATTTACCACGTGGCCGTGATGCCCTGCTTCGACAAGAAACTCGAAGCTTCACGCTCAGATTTTTATATAAACAGCGCAGAGACCAGAGAAGTGGACTGTGTCATAACTTCTGGTACAGTAATTACCCTTATAAGTGATACTTTGGTGTGTTTGCAGCATCCACATAGTTATGTCTTTCAGGAGAGGTTCAGAAAATGCTGGAGGAGCACAATATTTCTCTGAATGATGTTGAGCCTGGAACTCTTGATTCTATGTAAGTTCTCAGCTTTTTGCTTTTTTTTTGGTCAGATAACTTTATTACTTAAATATCTCTGATGCTATTTTACTCTCAGGTTCAGCAGCATCTGTGGGGATGAGTTCTTGAGCCACGCTGGCAGTGGATCTGGGGGATACCTCCATCATGTCTTCATCCATGCTGCTAAGCAGCTCTTTGGAGAAGAAGTGAAGGAGCTTACATATAAAACTCTAAGGTTTGCTTGCCTGCATAAATGTTTTAAGTTTGTTACTTTTGGACTATTTTTTAAATTAAACACTAAAACAAAAGACAAGTTCTTTCTGCTTATGTTCACTCTTTGTTTGACGGCTCAGGAACAAAGACTTCCAGGAGGTGAGACTGGAGAAAGATGGTGAAGTTCTGCTGTGCTTTGCAGCAACCTACGGTTTTCGCAACATACAGAACCTTGTGCAGAAACTGAAAAGAGGAAAATCACCATACCACTTTGTAGAAGTTATGGCCTGTCCATCTGGTATGATTTTTCATGAAGTTGGAATAGATTTTTTTCTTTTTTTTCCTGAATTTGATTATATTGTCCTATTTGTCAACTCTCAGGCTGCCTAAATGGAGGTGGGCAAATAAAGGGAGCTGCTGGTCAGAACCAGAAGGAGCTGCTTCAAAAAGTTGAGGAGCTATACAAGAAAGAGTGCCCCCGACTGCCAGGGGACGACGCTCATGTGGCTGAGATTTACCAAACTTGGCTTCGCAGTGTGGGAGAGGACAGAGCCAAAGAGCTGCTGCACACACAATACCACGCTGTAGAGAAGATGACCAATGGACTTACCATGAAGTGGTGATAAGTCTTTGAGTCTCCCTCCATCTAAGAATATCCATGCCTCAGGGTTGCCTGATTGTCCCTTTTTTGTTGTTTAAAGTATAGAAAGACTACATTACAAAAGATCATTATTACTCTTTTATTTAATAATTATATGTACACGAGCTTTTGCAGAAATAAAATGATCATAAAAGGTGTTTATGCAAGAAGTTAGATATTCTAACTTTTTTATATTAAAGAATAGTTAGTCTTGTGCAATTCATTTGCAGAAATTAGCAGGTTGCATTAACAATTATGCAATGGTTTTCTTCTTTACCCTGGTGGTAAAAGTTGAAATAAGGAAGGAACTGTACATAAAACAACAAAAAACAGTTTTACGTAAATAACAAATCTAAGAAACATAATTTCCACAGAATTTAAGGATCCAGTTTAACATAAAGTTTAACAAGTAAACTTAGAAAAAAGTGGAAACAAGAAAGTGTATAAATTGTACAATAAATCAAGAAAAAATATGTTTTTACTTCAATGGTATCTTTTAAACATTTGATCTTAATGTTACTCTTTTTATTTATTCAGTACGTGCTGCTGAAATAACCTGCCGCAAACCATTTTTGCATCACAGGTCAATTTTAAATGAGATATTTCACCTTAAGTCCATGATCTCTGTTTAAATCTGCATTGCTTAAGACTTAAAAAGTTGATTAAGTCACTTTTTTTAGGCGCCAGAAAACTGATGTGTGCAGATTTTTTATTTAAAACTTTCAAAGTTGGAGTTGGTGCAGAGTGGTGGGCAGGACTAAAAGCAAGAAAACAACCCTGAATGGGCCTTTTACCAAAGTAGCCATATCACAGTCCCTCTGTGCAACCATGATAGTTGCTGATGAATCTCAGGGAGCAACCATAAGTCTTCAGGTTGTGCATCATTTTACACGGTACACTTCTGTGTCTTCCTGCATTCCATAAGTCCTCTTGATGGTGGATTGTACCTAAATGTTAAAACTAAGACACTGGATCACGAGGTCGTAGGAGCCCCCACTGTAGAGCCAACAGGGCGTGAGGGGGCAGTCTGTTCTTGGGTTTTTTAAACTTGTCCCTCTCCTTCCGCAGGGCCCTCAAAACTTCTACAGGTTCAGTCTTTCCAGTGAATTTTTGCACTGCTTCCTCCCTTTTGAGAAAACAATTCAAAATAAAAATTTAATGTATAGTTTTTTTTCCCGTCATTGGCTGTATGTGGAGTTTACAAGGATCAAAACTCACGAGAGGCGGAGAAAAGGGTTGTACTCGAATTCCTCCACCAGGGTGGAAGGCACTGTGGGTTTGTCATCGTCATCGCGTGCCTGGAGGACGAAATGTTCAATATTTGAGATAACGTTCGAACATGCACAACAAACTAATCTCACTTGTTGACTTGAATTTGTGTTAAATGTTGGAAAATACCAACAAACTATTGTGTTCACGAGTTTCAGAAATAAATCCAAAAGTCTACAAGTCAAGTCTGGTCTGATTAAAATCAAAACAAGTGACTGAGTGGTTAAAATAAAGAATATAAACCATAAATAAACAAGCATGAATTAAAATCAGTATTCATAAATTCTGATTTAACTTAATAGATACCACTATCATGGTTTGCACACCTGCATCTGTTTGCTGATTATTCTGATTGCTCTTCTATATTTTTTAATTACCAAGACTATAGTCAAACATTTTTTTCTCCTTAAAAATTTGTATTCATAAATTTTAATATATACAAACACCACCTCAAAAGAACTAAAATCTAGAATCAAGAACAAAAGGTTTTTTTTTCGCATTCCCTCTTTTCTTTTCTCCTCAGTAAAAACTGACTAATAGCTCAATTTTTGTGAAATGGGAACCTATTTTAAAATGTTTCAAAACTTTTTTTTTTTGGGTCAATTTGGGTTTATGGTTTTTATTTTTCTCTATCCTGTTCTCCTGGTCTTAAGAACCAACCCCACATATGAAATCAAGGAGAAGCCAAATTCATGTTTAGTCTTTTTTCTAAATCATGGAGTTCCTCAGTTTAACATATTTAGTCTGAAGGGTAATTTAAAAGCTGAAATGTTTTGGACAGTGTGGAGAAGTTGAAGGTGTGTGTTGCTCACCCTGGCCCAACTTAGCATCTCTTTAACCTTTTCGTTTTCTGGTTCCACCAGCATGGCAAACTTCAAGTTCTTGATGGTGTACTCATGTCCGCAAAAAACCTTCTAAAAAAATGAACCCAATTGAAAAAAAAAAGATAGTTTTAGATACATTTTGAATTTTTTTTTTTTTTTGTTTTGTTTTGAAGCTGCAGAGCAACTAACCGTGTCTTGAGGTAGGGTCCCCAGCACCTGGGTAAGGTTGTGGTGCATCTGTTCTGCTGTACCCTCAAAAAACTGCCCACATCCACCGATGAAGAGTGTATCGCCTGACGACCAAAGAGAAAAACATGTCAACAGCTGCATCAGTATCAACTGAGGGTTCGTATCTCCAGCCACTTTAACAGCAGTTTCTGCTCAGATCCACACAGAATGTCTTCAGTTTAAACTGGTTCAAAGACCTGTGAACACTGCAGGGGCGTCAGTGCACTCATCTTCCCAAACAAAGTAGCACATGTGACCAGAGGTATGGCAAGGAGTAAACAGGCACCTCACATTGATGGAGCTAAACTGTGGAACGGAGAGAAGACAAGGTCAAAACACAAACCAGTATCTTCCAGTGACTTCACTTCTGTTGATGGAAGTGTACCTTCAGTTCCTGAGCGTCTGCTACTTTATCCGTCAGACCTCCGATTCGATCGTCCCCCCCGTACACACGCAGGTCAGGAAGCTCCTTCAGCAGAGCCTCGTTCCCACGGGCGTGATCCCTGCAGGTGAAGACCGCAACAGTAACACAACATCACACACAGGTTTTTTATTGTATCCTATTGTGGAGTTTGACCTGCAATAACAAACTTTAAAGAATATTTAGCTCCGAATTTAGAATTATGAAAAAGCAAGCCAAATAGTGGGTGCACCAGCTCTACATTTCAACTTATTATATGTCCTTAATGGAACAGGTGCAAGTCCATGGAGGATTTTTGTATCTTCTACATGCAAATTTAAAGTATTTATAATTGTAAAAATTCTAAAAATTACAAGTTTCCACGATAAAATGGTGGTGATATAAAATTAGTTTCTTGGCAAAGTTTAAAACTGTTTATTGAATTGTTAAACTGTTCTTACCAGTGGTGGTGAGTTGTGAGCACAGCTGTAAGTGACAATTCTTCTCTCTTCACTATTTCAAGTAACTGTGAAAGAATATATATATAAAAAAATTAAATAACGTTAATAGTTTTGGAAGCACCAAAACAAGAAAACAAAAAGTAAATAAAAATGTTGGATGTTTTTTGTAAGGAAAAAAAAACACATTTGTAATTATTAAACTTCCTAAACTACACAAACTGTCACTTTAATTTTGTTTTTATTATTTCAGGATGCAAATATATAATCATTATTTAAAACTTTTTTTTTTTTTTTGAGTCAAGGACTTTTTTGTGACTAAAAGCCATTGCAGATAAAGAAATTATTCATGGATTGATTGTTGTTTTCTAAGGTTTGAGTTTAGGGATGGGCTTCAAAATAAACTACAAAAAATAGTCTGATAAATAATACATTTAATTCATAAACTCAATATAGTGAAATTAATATTTAATTTTAAAAACTTGCTTTTGAATTCTTTTGACTGAGTTAATCACTGTGATTTCTACCAAACACTGCTGACAGTTCTTTTATTTTAGAATAAACCACCAAGAATCAAAGATCAAGGACCTCTCACCCGGTGTGGGACAGCAGGATCCACTGCGATCGCCTGTTTGCTCTCCTCCTCTATCACCAAGTACATGTAGTTGTCCTCAAGGATGGAAATCACCTTTACCTTCATGTCATCCACGTACACAGAGGACGAAGGTAAACAACAAAACTACTGCATTTGGCCACGAGACAACTAAAATCTGTATCTGCCGTTAACGCACAACTTGCTGAATCGCAGTTTGCATGTGTTATCTGCAGACTTTAACGGATTTAGTTATGACAGACGGCTGAAAAAAGGAAAACATTCCTGACTGTCGTATGCGCCCGTTGAGTTATCGCGATATTTGACAACAGACCGTTTAATCGAGTGGGATTCATTCACCTCGAACTTGGGAGACGTAAGAGCATAGTAGGAACTGATTTTACCACAAAAAAACTTTTAAAAACAAAACAAACACGCAAACAAAAAAATGACTGCTATAAGGCTGGTCATTAACATTTAGAATAACAAAATGTTTGCTAAAAAAGTCGAATTACTTGCTAAATCAGCTAAACTAGTAAATAAAATATTTGAAGAAAAGCTACTTGCTGCAAACCGGATATTGACAATGTTAAAAATCAGGAAAAATTATGAACAATTCCACAGAAACAATTCCTGTTTTTATTAGTGAATTTTATAGTTTTTTTTTTTGTAAACAGAAAGTCAGCTAACTTTTAAAGGACAAGTTGAACGTGATGGTTCTACTTTGCGTATAACTTTCATGGTAAATGTCCATTTTTCTTCTTCATATACATTTTTTCTATACCAAAAATCTATTCAATTTTTTTTAAGCCAGTTGAAATTAATGCCTGTTGTCACAAACATGCCATAAACCACTTTAGCTCTGAGATTACCTTGATTTAGCACATACTTAAAAGCGAATACATAAAGATTTTTTTTTTCATAGATTCAAGCACTAAGGGGTTAGGGATAATTACTATTTTACACACACAGAGTGAAAGTATAAGTTTCTGGTACTCTAAATACTAGCAGATACCATCACTTTTTTCAACCAAAAAATTTTATTTCTTTTTCCAAAGAACATTTGGGAATTTTCTTTAAGATTGTTTTTTTTTAACAAGCGTAAAAGCATTTAGGATTTGTAAAAAGTAGTGCTGACACACTGATGAGTTTACCAAGGCGAACTATCTAATAATTCTAAATAAAACTGCAAGTTAACAACCAGGAGTGCTGAATTTAAGATATATTTGAAGCAAATATGAAGATAAGAGAGGAGACAAGACCTTTAGAGTCAGAAGAAAATCAGCACAGAGTAAGAAAACACAACTTCTTAAAGAACACACATAAAAATGGAATGATAATAATGATGGAACACATTTGTTTCACAAATGACTCCTTCTTATGTGTCTTTTATTCAAACAGAATGTTTGTACGTCAATATATTAAAACAAAATAGACTCTTCAGCATTTACAAATTAAAATGACCCTTTAAAACATTCCGTTTGTGGCCATATATTGCTTCTGTTTGTCTCTTCAACACACTTTAAAGCAAATACTACTAACTAAATCAGTGTTGTTTTAGCTTAATAGTGATATTATTGTTGAGATTTTAATTATTATAAATGTATAAATCAATGTTTATTGGCTTTATTTGTTTTTGTACAAATGAATAGTTTGCCGTGTAGTGAGAAATGGAGAAATTCATCATAAAGCGCAGGACTTCACTCCTTCGGGACTCGGAAACCATCTTTTTCTTTTCGGAGGCTTCTCATGGTTTCAATTGGGTCTGTCTGCTTCACGTGGTCTTGAACAGACTTTTCTCTAAATTGTAAATAGGACAGTTAGATCAATAAAAAAAATAACCAAAATCTTTGAAGATTACTGGCAGCTTCACATACTTGACTCTCATAAAGGGGTTAAATGTAAACTCATCAGCCAAAGTGGAAGGTATTGTTGCCTCTCCATTGTTGCACTGCTCCTACAAAAAAAAAGCACAAATTCAAAAACAAAAAGGTATTTTTATTTTTTAACCCTCACAATGCAATAAAGACCTGTCAGTCGCATACCTTTGCCCATGCTAGCTTCTTTAGAATGACTTCATTGTGCGGCTCCACGTGACGTGCAAACTTCAAATTGCTGACGGTGTACTCGTGACCGCAGTAGACGCGCTAAAATACAAAACATGCTATTGTACCACAACGTACACAGATTTTTAAACATTACATTTTAGGACTAAATAAAGGGTGCATAAAAGATCTTTAAAACAAACTCATACACAGAGTCAACATGTGCATTTACCGTCTCGGGAGGAAGATTTCCCAAAATCTCGATCAAAGCTTTGTACATCTGCTCTGCTGTACCCTCAAAGAATTTACCACAGCCGGCCACAAACAGCGTATCACCTGCATGAAGAGACAGAAGACAGTCCCAAAGGCAAGAGAAAATAAAACTTGAATCCTTCTATACATACAAACCACATTGACTTTTAACATTAAAACCACCACAGACCAGTCATTTTAAAAGTTAGGGGACTTTGAGTTGGACATATTTATTTGTAACTGTTTGGTTCTGACTCTGGGTTCAAACTGCTGTAGATCTCAGAGTCACAAGTTTTATTGGACCATGAGAAGATCCAACAAGTATCTAAAAGGATTCATTACATTGATTGATTTAAAATCTAGCAGCAAAAGGAGTTATGTTGTCATTCATTCCCCTGGTTCTTTTAAAAAACTAGTCTTTTTAGCTGTTTTATTTGTTAGCATAGTCCTATTAGCAGCAAATAAAGGCTTAGATCCGTTTCCCGAAATACATTTTATCCGGACATGAGACCTAAAAGTTTCATATCTTCTAAGTTATTGTGATGAAAGGCTTTTTACTTGACAGCTTTGATGGGTGTGGTAAATCTCAAAATAACACTGAGATTTGTAACTTGAGTTTCCTTTTTCATTTTTTCTTGTAGAGCCAAGCTCATCTGTAACTTTCACTCTTCCCTTCTTCTAGCTAAAAATCAACATTTGCCTTTCATTGTTTTAATTAAGGAAATTTAAGCACGTCAAGTGATTTAGATGCTCTAAGCAGCAGCAGGAAGAATTTAATAGATAACAGTTCTTTGTGTGACTTTCATGCTACAAAAACTGATACAAATTCAAAACATTTTTCACTTAAAATTGAAATTTTGTGCAATTTTAGAAAATAATAAAAAAAACATTGACAAAAAAAAATTCTGTTCTTTTCAAACTCAATTTAATTACAATTCAGGTGATCTGACATACCTGTGAAAACAGCAGGTGGCTCAGAACTGCCTTCTTTTGTCACATAATAGCAGATGTGACCAGTCGTGTGACATGGTGTAAACAAGCATTTAATACTAAGTGATCCAAGCTGAAAACAAAACAAAAAAAAGAGATTACAAATCATTAAATATGTCTTACACAAAGCAAACATCTGTCAAATACAATCCTACAGTCTCACTTTGAAAGTGCTGGAGTGAGAAACTTTCTTGGTAATGGCGTCGACTCTGTCGTCTCCTCCGCAGACCCTCAGTCCCGGCATTAGCTTCACCATCTTCTCATTTCCACCAGCGTGATCCCTTCAGTAAAAACAAAACAAAAACAGAGAAATCATTGTTGCATCATTAAAGCACAATGTCAAGCTCCTATAACAATCTGAGAGTTTAAAATGTGAATGTCGTGAAAGCAGAACATCTCTATGCAGATTCTAATTTTATCATTACAAGCATCATACCAGTGGTGATGGGTGGTCAATACTGTTGTTAGTTTTACACCACGTTTTCTTACAGCTTCCACAACCTGTTGAAAGCATAAAAATGGACTGAGAACTTCAAAAAAATCTTATAAATTATTGGTTAATTCCTCAATAAACACAAATTAGTAACAATGTAAAAACTCCACTCTTGTTACAAGCCTGTACAATGCATCATTCATTTGTTAAAACCCCAACTTTAACGGACTTGGACACTTTCAAAAGGCAAAAAAATCAAAATCTAAAATAATACTCAATGGATTTGGATATTCATTAAGATTTAAAACAGATTTAATTGAGATGTTTTCTTTCAAGAAAGCACAAAAAACTAAAGTTCAGGACTCTTAATTTCTATACATATTCAAGAATCATAACACAATTAAAAAAAACAGAAATGCGTTATTCCCTATTGATGTAAATGTGCATGAAACCACTTGGTTCCAAAATCATCTTAATTTAGCATCCACTTGAGAGCAAAAACCCAAGTGATTTTATTTTTTTTCATCGCTGGAAATAAATTCAGGCTTTAAAGGGGTTAATAAACAAGTCTTATCTTGTCTCCTTATTTTAGAGAGAAATTGAGTTTCCAGATGAAGGATAGTCAAATAAATGATTCACTAGACTGGAACGTTTGCTTTCTCCTATCAGGATGTATTGTTTTGATATCAAAAGAATGCAGGAAGTAGAATAAGTCTTGCTTTTCAAAACAAGACCATTTCTTCAGTGTATTATAATTATAAGGCAATTTTATATGGTTTCCACATTGTTTTCTTTTTAAATTTAACTTATGCACCACAACATAAAAAACCCCTGTAAACTCAGAACTTAACTTGTAAACTTTAGCCCAATTATTACTAAAATAGTTTTGTACTCAGTGGATCAGCTCGAGCTGTAATAAAACACAACAATGCCCATGTTGGCACTTTGGGTAGCATTTTTAAACAGAAGATATATAGCAGACCATGTTTTAATTTATAACTTTGTTATTCAAAAATATATAACCTTTATTGGCTCCACGGGGTCAACAATCGCTGCTTCTTTGGAGTCTTCATCGATGAGCAAATACATATAGTTGTCACTGAGTGCAGGCAGGAGCTCGACCCTCATGTTGGCTTGTTTCACCAGGTGAGATTTCCTCACTGCGCTGTGAAGGAGAGCGGCTGCCTGGGCCTTGACTTCCACAGGTGCTTCACAAGATGCGTCAATAAATTATTCAGACACAATGACCCAACAAAGACGCAAACAACAACACAACGCGTTTGTACAGCCTAAATAGGTTCTATTTCTTTTTGTTCCTATTAACATATGACACAAACAAGAAAAAACGGGTGTTTAAAAAAAAGATTACCTGACGTAAACAACGTTAGCTTAAATGCTATATGTAAACAAAAGAGCGTATCTTTCCTTTGTACAAATGAACAGCATACATCCATTTAATTTATGATGTCACCGAGTATATTAGGTCAGATATTAAATATGTTTATTCTCAGAAGCTAGCTGCACCACCTAAATATGGAGTAAACATCAAAACAACAACAAAGTGGAACTATTTAACTACGAAAAACGTAGGCTAATGTGCTTAATTGACATACTTAGACAAAGCAAGCGAGTGAACGTACCGAATTTAAAAGCTGTGGCAGCTCCTATCAGAGTG
Organism: Adrianichthys oophorus; assembly: GCA_036245035.1. Lineage (NCBI taxonomy): Eukaryota > Metazoa > Chordata > Actinopteri > Beloniformes > Adrianichthyidae > Adrianichthys > Adrianichthys oophorus. The sequence continues at coordinate 10,720,126 of BSAI01000125.1, read as the reverse complement.
CAGGCACTCCCAACAAATGACTTGAATAACATCACAGTAACTACAGTCTTATCACGTTTGGTACAAACCAGTAAAGTTAGGTTCAGGTTCACCTCCGCCCTCTTTTTAATGAAACACCGACAGACATTACTAATCGAACGCGATTTTTTGGGATTATTTTTGTTTAAATTTATATAAAAGTTGAATATTATTTATGTATGCCTTAGTAAAGCTTAAAATGTTCTAAACTTAAACAGAATTGCCTAAAAGTTAGCCTTGATGATGACTTTGGGTTTTAAGAATGTTCCTTCCGACTTGTCGTAGTTTATCATTGGGTTTCGTTTGGGTCAATGTTGTCGGTCAAAGTTTAGTTTATCTAGACGTCACACACAGTCAAACGCAAATACAGATTTTCTTAAAATGACGGCACGGAATATATCTCGATTCTGGGAGTGGGGAAGGAAGATCATCTGTGTTGGAAGAAACTATGCAGATCACGCGAAAGAGCTCAAAAACGCCATTCCATCGGAGCCCGTGTTGTTCCTGAAGCCCCCCTCTGCATACGTGACGGAGGGCTTCCCCATCCTGGTGCCTCTGTACACCAGCAACCTGCACCACGAGGTGGAGTTGGGGGTAGTGATCGGGAAAGCGGGGACATCGATCCCACAGTCCGACGCAATGGATCATGTGGCGGGATACGCTCTTTGCTTGGACATGACCGCTCGGGACATCCAGGATGAGTGCAAGTCCAAAGGTTTGCCCTGGACGCTGGCGAAAGCGTTCAACACATCCTGTCCCGTCAGCGAGTTCATCCCGAAAGAGCGCATCCGTGACCCTGGGAACGTCAGGCTGTGGCTGAAGGTGAACGACCAGCTGCGGCAGAGCGGCTGCACCGCGCACATGATCTTCTCCATCCCGTATCTAATCAGCTACATCAGCGAGTTCATCAGCCTGGAAGAGGGGGACCTCATCCTGACCGGGACCCCGAAAGGAGTGTCGGCCGTGCAGGAGCACGACGAGCTGCAGGCGGGCATCGAGGACGTTGTTAGCATGAGCTTTAAAGTTGCCAGAAAAGATCACAAAAGTTGGTAAATTTACGGAGCCTCTGGAGGGACAAAAAAGTAAAATACATGAATAAAACTTGGTTCTTGTGCGCACCAGATAACACACAACTGTACATGGAGAAAACTCAGCAGATGGCAGTGCGGTGCTAACAAAAAGACAAAGCCTTCCATCTGCTGCTTTTTTTCAGAAAAAAAAAATCAAATTTTTACATCATTTTATTTTAACTGTTTCTGTTTAAAAGTTTAAATTCTAATTATAAGAAGCAAGGTCTGTAATAAAAAGTCAAAATTTATACATTTAATTAAACTGGAGCTAAAATTATTTTAATATTGTAATATATAATTTTAGATTATAAAAAGCTTTATTTTGTGTTTTGTATCAATGTAAATCAGTTTGTTGTCCACGCAGTGGACGTAAATGTTTAAAATATAATGATAAGAGCTGATTACAATCACACTGTTAAAATGGAGCAGTAACCACGTATAACATAACTTTGCTTTTAATTTGTTTTCAGCAAAAAATAAGAGATAAAATATATTTACACTGCAAAAAACCCTAAAATAAATACATTTGCAAATGAGAAAAGAGGTCTTACCAATAATTTTTATTTTAAGAAACACATTCTACATGTTTTCTTGAACAAAGATTATGTTTCTGTTGAAAAACCTCAATAAGATTTTTCTTGCAAGACAGAAAATACTTTTTTTTTTAAATAGGGTCTTTTTACTTTCTATAGATTCATTTTTTTAACCTTTTCTTTCACTCTTCCTGTTTACACTTTGAAAAAATATAACATCTTTGTTATGAATTTGATCTTTTTTTTTTTTTTTACTTGACTGATACATGGACTTTTTTTCAGAAGCAGTTTTACACTTGCATTTTTTTCTTTCCCTTTATGCTGTTAAGGGTTTTGTCCACCGAAACATGGTTTAAAAATAAAGTTGCCCTGCAGGGAGAGCATTTCAGGACCCGGACTCTTTCATTAAGGAGCTACACTGTTGAAACTCACAGAATGTGGTTTGGTGTCATCGTGGAGTAGTTGACAGGGCTGTAGGGTTAAAAGAAGCATACATAGCTCTAAAGATGATGTTTTTCACTGTCTCTTAAATATGTATGCAGTAAAGCCATCGCGAATGCTAGAGCTTGAACATCTTGAATCGTTCGTCATGTAATTTTTTTAATAGTTTCCAGTAAGAATCCCACGTTTTTCTTGTCTCATTAGACCACAGAGAGGAGGATCCACGTTCCATCTCTCCATCTTGGAGGAAAGAAGGAGCCAACGTTTCTGGATCACATTTATTTGGGAAACTTTTGGGATTTTGGGATGCTTCGTTGAACGCTATCGACACTTAATGCAATTCAAAAGAGTTCACAAGCCCACACAGAGGTTTCCTCTCCAAAACTACAATAGTTTTTAATACGGTAATGCCAGAAAGCCCCAAGCCTCTCTCATTTAAACATTATTTTGATTTTCTTTATTTTTTTCAACTGATAATATAATTTAAAGACACATTAGTTTAAATTTTTAAATACAAATAGCTTTTTTTCAGATGATGTTTATAATTCCACTCCAAGCATCTTTTGAGCTTTTTTAAAAGTGCTCCCAGTGTTTTATTTATTTATTTTTTTACTACGATTATGCGGTTTCTTTTAGCTAAAATAAAGAAAAACGTGTTGTCCTCTCGGACATAGCTTCTGCAGAGCGGTAGTAATTCATTAGAAATTTACCTCTAAGTTGAGAGCTGGGCCATTGGCTCAAAAAAGCCTGCCCGTCCGCTCTTCCCATCAACCATAACTGAGAACTCTCTGTTAACACGCTGTCCCACTATCTTACAGCCCCTAACAACCCCAATCAAAAACCAGCTCAGATAAGGAAAACAAAGACGTACATGGATCTAGTCATCTACAAGTGGATGCATCAGGATGGAGCGGAGCAGGGAGCTTGTGGCTCACTTTTTCAAACTGCATTTTATTCGTCTGCTCCCAAATCGCAATGAATTGAATTGAGAAATACAATTTTGAGTTTAATTTTCTTTAATTATGTCCCCCGTCATCATAAAAATGCCACAAGAATATGCTAAAAAGACATTTTTATGGGGGTGGGTCCTAACAGGGTTAGCAACAGCTTTCTGTGTTTGACTCAAACTTTTGAAACATTTTCTGCGTGTTGTAGCAGTCAAGATTTGTTTTTGAGCAAAAGTTTGTCAAGTTTTCTTTTCAGATGAGGAACAAGTTACAAGTTGTAGGGAATATGATGCTGTCTCCTGAAGTGTGTGTTGGTCAAACATCATTTCTTCTCATTTTGTCTACCTTTACCCAATTTTAACATATGCTGTAAATGCTGATGTATTTCTCTCACAAACTTAGCTGAGCCCCCAGCTGCCTGTCACTGACTGGTCTGGTGTAACCTAAGTGATTATGTCATCTTTTCACACCTTCAGGGCATGCAACCTCCAGTCCCAAACCTCAGTTTGCCAGTTTGTTTTTTTCTCATCACAGGGTCAGAACAGAGCACATGTTAGCTCTCAGGTGTTGTCTTTTAACAGCATGCTCCCTTAAAAATGTTTATCAGTCTCATCTGTCCTTCCACGTCCTCCACTTTACCTTAAGGGTTTGGTAAGAGATATTTATTCATCCATCCATATGTGGATCTCCCTAAAAAACAAGACAAAATATCTCTGAATCAACATTAACTACATATTCTTACTTTTTGACAGTGGGGGGAAAGCTGTGGTAGCTAAAACAAACTAGGAGACAAAAAAACATTTTTTTCTTCTGTTATTTCATCATGCTGTTAAATGCACCCCTAAATACAGTTGTGATTCAGCCAAAACCTGGATTTTTTAATGGAATTTTAGAGAGAGCTCTGCAAACAGAACCTATTTTTTAAATAACAGTTGTTTAAAATATTAATGTGCCCTACTTTAAGAATTCTTAGGGAGCAAAATTACTAAAATTCTACTTCATTTGAGTTTTTTAAGGCCATAATAAATGCAACAGTTTTGAAACATCAGCATGAAGGTACAGATGTCATGCATTAGTAGTTTTCAGTTTGGATTTGTATCTATCAGAGTGATGGGAGTATTAGTCCATAAAGTTTTACCACTTTGGAATGTGGCCTAATAAGTCATTACAAAACTTGTAACCAGTTCAATTTCAAGGTTTTTGAGGGAAAAAAGCCCTTGCAGTCATCGACTTTAGTCCCTGTTTTGACAGTGAAATGAGAATCCTGTCTTCACATGACCAACAGTGATCCAAAAATGTAACCTTGACTTTGCACTGATAATTTTTTTTATTGTAAAGAAAAGCATGCAAGGGGATCAGGCTTGTGGGAGCGTGTTCCAGCCTGGCAGCCTCTTTGAGTCTGTTTGCGTGTTCAGAATAATCGCGCTCAGAAAAAGTGGCCTGGCTTTGCGTGCTGCCCTTGATGTCACCAAACGGGCTTGTGGTGGGACTTTTCCTAAAGAAACAACCACTGACACACAGAACCTTTAAAAAGACAGAGCCAGACATGGTTGTATGACAGAACACATCAAACACTCACATGGAGAAGAAATTGAGTTAACTGGATTTTCAGAACAAGGATGAGTCAGTGTGCTTGAGCACGCTCAGACTGAGTAGCCTTTTCTTTCAAGTCCCACAATGCTGGCAGACTTTCCTCTGATTAAAACTATATTTTTGTATTAAACTGTAATTTTTAGATTGGAACATTTTACAAGGAAAAATGACAGATTAAAGCATTTTTTACCTTTAATCCTGAACAAGTCTTTTCACTTTCAAAGTGCTGCATTCGTTTGTCCAAAACTAGTGATGAAAACAAATGCTGTTCCTTTTCCCTGCTTTTTGGCAACAACATCCGTGTTTATATCTTACAATCGAGTGGAAGTTTTGTCCACAAATTGTGATCCCTCAACTTTTCAAATCAAATCCCATCAAAAATAATCTGAATTGGTATTTCAAAAGCCAAAAATCTGAAACATGTTCAGAAAAACAATCTTGTAAAATTCTTAAGTAAATGTTAATTTTCATATCTTAAACATGCATAGATTGCATGTTGCTCCTACAATAAAATCTCTCAGTACCAAATCTGTCACTCAGTTATAAAAAGCTGGATTCATGTTTGAACAAGGGATCGTGAGTCTTAACCACAAAGGAAAACGAGAAATCCCAGCAGTTTTTTTGTTACTCATTTGGGGGAGTTAATGGGTGGAAAGTGTATGGATTCCTGAATGTAAATTGTCTAAAATTTGGGGCTTCTTGAAAGGAGGCAGCCTCTTTCCTTCAGATCACAGTTTGCATGACTGGGTGAGAATCATCCCCTTAAACATCACTTTATACACTCTCTGAATGTGTGATGTTAATGCACACGTGCAGGTCGGTGTCTCTGCACAAACACACATCAGGTGGACAGAATGAACTGGACAATTTTCATAATGTTTGCAATTTATGAGAGAATAGATAGTTGGTTCAGAAAAGTGCAATTAATGATAGAAGAAACATATACATATATGTAATTTAAACAGTTTTAATACTTTTTAAAACCTTTTTAAATATGATATCCAGTCAGTTTCTCACCGGTGTGATTTAAAGAATATTTTTTATTGTTTTAATCTACAAAAAAGTGTAAAAAATGCATTTAAAAAAAGATTAGTAAATGTAATTATCATTGTTTCAAACACAAGTTACAGTCTGTGGATTAAAGTACAAATAGGTTTTTGTTTTATTTCAAAGATTAAGATAAAAATTCCTAAAAGGTTAAAAAACGCACAGATAAAAGAAGAATTCAAGCAATGGTTTAGTAAACTTGTGGTTTTGCATTCTAATCTGTCAAATCCATACTTTGATCCAATGTTTAGTCAGATTTGGACTTCAAACCCAAAAACGCAATTTCAAAACAAGTGTCAAGAGAAAAATATGCTCACATGACGGCTAAACCGACCAAAGAGGTTATTAGCCTTTGAACAAAGTTTGGGTGGGAGAAAGCTCTAAATCCATCTAATAAATCTAACTTCTCACATCTTCCTTTTATTGTGTTTGCCTTTGTTTATGCTTTTTGTTTTTTCTTCTGATCTGGTTGAATACATAGCAACATATAAATATATTTTTTGAATCTGACCCTTTGCGCTCTAAAACTAATCCTAAATCAAACTGAAATTCTAACAAAGTTGCTCTTTATAGGATAAAAAGCCTTAGTCAATTGGCAAAATGTAAAGGTACCTGCCGACTTAAACAAAACCCTAACATCTGACCCCCCTCCCAAATGAAATTGTGTTTTTGGTATTTTGAAGATGTTCTTTTTTTCATTTTTGTGCATTTTCCTGATGATGAAGGACATATACAAAGAAAATTAAGATTAAAACTGTGTGTTTCTGAGTATTTCTCCATTCAAATTGTTGTGAATCAGGAGAAGACAAAGGAATGCTGTTTGAAAAAGCTTTAGTTGTACAAACTACAAACACCAGGCCACAAGCTCCTGCTCCACTTTATTCCAATGCATCCACTTGCAAACAAATAGATTCATGTACGTCTTCATTTTCCTCGTCTGATCTGTCACCTCCTCTAAAGTGGACAGCTGGATAGCTTCTATATTGCACGCCATTTTTTCACCAGTAATGTTGGGTTGGGGTTGTGAGGGTCTGTAAGCTAGCGAGAAAGCAAGTAAACTAAGGGCTGATGGGAAATTAGAACAGGCTCACTTCACGCCAGTGCTCCTGCCCACAACTCAGAGGCGAATTCTGATCAAGTACTGTCGCTCTGCAGAAACATTTGTCCTAGAAAATGGCAGGTTTTTTGTTTTTGGCAAAAAAACAAACAAACAAAAAATGGCATAATCATAATTAAGAGACCACTGGGAACACTTTCACAATGGATCAAAAGATAATTGGAGTGGCACATTTAAAAACTGTTAAATGGAACATTTTTGCTATCTGATAAAACTCAAAATTTAGTTTTTCATTTTGAACATTTAAATCAACGTTCACTTGAAGCACTCAGTGGGACCATCCAAAGGGCTTCTTGTTTCCTTGCAGTTTTCAGTGGAGATTCCAACTCACACCCCTATGGGCACGTTGCACCAAATGAAAACCCCTCCTAGGTGTCATAAAGTGTATAACTCCTGTCTATCTGCATTTTTTCCAGCGCTACATTTTCTGTCTATTTTGATTGACCCAAAAGTTGTGATGATTGATGTTCAAAATGTCTCATTTTTGACGTATTTGTGAGTCTGGACCTAAAAAAAAAAAGTCAAATACAAATCAAATACTCATCTTATCTGTCCTAAGCTATTTGATGTTTGCGAAATCCCAGAAATCATAGAGTAGAGGCTTGGTGGACAGGCAGAAGTGAAAAATGAACCATGCTGTGACACACAAAAACTGGGCAAGGCAGAACAGCAAAATCCAAACAGTAGAAGTCCATCAAACAAAATTAGAAGATCCCTACAAAGGCATAACAATCAACTCATCATCCACAAAACTGTTCTCTACAGATTCTTGATTTCCATCCACAAACCACATTGCATTAGACCTTCATACATGTCAGCTCCCAGTTTTGATGAACCGAACTGTTACTTTCCAACCTTTCCTTCAACTCTTTTAAATTTCCCACCTCATTACAAATGTTTAATTGAGGTTGAAGCAGATGCTTGCTCTGCTGCTGATGGAAGAAAGGGGTTTACGACTGCTCCAGCTCTGTTAATGTGATACTCACAGAATGGAAAATGAATGATCACTTCATATCTGCTTCTGGGCTGTCACTGCGTCGTCCAATCAGCAGTCTGGCAGAATAATAAAAACAGACTCTGATGGAGTGACCGTAACATGTTTAAAAGTTTGGGGAGGTCCACTAAATTCACGTGTCAAACGTGCAAGAGAATGTGTCTAAAATACTGAGAGTGAGGAAAGTCTGCATTCTAGAACAACAGCAATGTCACAGAAACCGTACGACTGTTAAGAAAAAAAAACACTGGTTCTACAAACAGTTTTAAAAATATATTTAGTGAAGCACTTATGTGTTTGCACAAATAAAATAAAAAAAAATCTGCTGTTTATTCTGCCGTGAGTGTCTGAACAAACATCCGCTGTAATTACAGGCCACATAAAAACATGTATGACACTTATTCAATTCAGTTTCATTTATATAGCCCAATATCACACAAAACGGTTGTCTCAATGGGCTTTACATCGGTATTTTATTCATTCATTCACCAATCCGCTCTATCCCTTTCGGGGTCACGGGGTTGCCGGAGGCTAACCCGGCTACTCATGGGCGAAGGCAGGGTACACCTCTGGACTGGTCGCCAGTCTGTCGCAGGGGCCACAATCACACACCCATGCACACGCACATTCACACCTAGGGACAATTTTAGAGTAACCAATTAACCTATGAAGCATGTTTTTGGACGGTGGGAGGAAGCCGGAGTCCCCGGAGAAAACCCACGCATGCACGGGGAGAACATGCAAACTCCACACAGAAAGGTCCCCCAGCCAGGACTTGAACCAGGGACCTTCGTGCTGCGAGGCAGGAGCGCTAACCACTGTGCCACCGTGCAGCCCTATCGGTGTTTTAACAAAAGAATATAAAGTCAATCATAAAATATAAACATTAGCTGGTTGCTGAACTAAACTAAACAGACTAGGCTAAACTGGACAGGCGATGTGCTAGAACTGTTAAAGAAGAATGAGCTTATCTAACTCTACAAAAACAGGTTTCAATAAGCTGGGGGATGCGAGATGAGCCAGGAGTGAGGTCCACGACCAAAACTTATGTGGTCAAAGTATAGACATGAAGAAGTTTCAGGTTAAATAAATCTCAAGGAACATGTTCACTAAAAGAATTTAAAAAGCATATTAAGCATTCATGCAGCCAAAAATAACTTTTTTGAGATAATTACATTATTTCTAGTTTGTATAAGCTGCCACACCTTTTTTAACTGAACAACAAATGGTGACAGAATTAGACAAAAACAAATTCTGTGGTTTATGGTGCAAAACATGATTCCAAACGGAGAAAATTGCATTTCTAATTGAAATGTTTCATAAAATAAATACATTTTGGCTTTAAAAGTGTTGAGTTCTGAGTTCTTTGCACATGTTTCCATTCCTGTCTAATTTGGTTTTGTTTGGTTTTTCTAGCTTTACCACACAGACTATTTTTTAAAAATTTACTTCACATAGTCAAACCTCATCCAGGAACAACAGAGCAGCTTCTGTCCTGGTTGTGGAACTGTGGACCAGCTCTACTTAGCCCTCTTTAGAGGGCTGGAGGGTTCGTGGGAGTTCGCTCATCCAGTCCATGTGTTTTGTAGATCTGGAGAAGGCGTTCGACCACACTCTTGCGTGGTGTCCTGTGAAGGATGCTCTGCATCAGTCTGTTGTGGTGAAGAGGAGCTGGGGTAAGTAGCCAGGGAGACGGAAGTATGGGCATCTTTGCTCAGACTGCTGGCCCCGACCCAGATGAGTGTAAGAAGATGGATAGACTTTACATTTTCTCTTCATTATCATTGTAATATTCCTTTTTATAAAAAATTAATTTGTCTGATTTTGACGTCCACAACCTAAATTGTTAAATGTTATTAACACAAGTTTTGACCTTTACCATATTCCAAAAACATGAACAGGCTTCAAGAAAGAAATGTTCTTTTGTGTTTGTAACATTTGGTGAAATAACAAACTTATGTGGTTCACTTTAAAAGAAAATGTGAGTAATTTTATTTATGGGATCACTTGACAATCACCACTTTTTATTGTTTGAACTAAAAATGCTAATTATGATCAAAAATTATGATTAAAAACAGAGTAAAACTTTGCTTAAAATTGTTTCTTAAAGTAAGACCAGTGATGAAATATAACTCTTTATGAGTAATGTTATACATTTTAGCTTTTACATTTTTATACAGTAACTTTCTAGGTCTTTGATATCAAAAACAAATGGTGAGAAGGTTTATCACTGTCTTCGTGGTGACACATGAGAATTTATATTTTTCATTACCTTAACCCACATGGCCAGATGGGCTTTAAACATCTTTGACTTTATTCCTTAAATTTAAAAAAATCAATTAAATAAGGACCTTATGACAAGAAAATGAAACAAAACATTGAAATTTCATTTCGTATAAAACTTTACTTCCCAAAACAAAGTATTAGTCAGATCAGTTTACGTACACACAGCAATGGGTTTAGCATTGGCCCAAAAGAACAAATCAGTTTAATCATTGATCTAAACATCTACAAATGACTTATGATGAGCGACTAAGACAGTTGGTACTGTCTAAAACCAATCAAAATGCTAAAAACATTGTAGCTTTGAAGAAAAAATATCAATAACTGAATGTGCATGCATACCTTTAATCTGCCCTTTTCAAATGAGGTTTCACTAAATATATCAGTCATATTGTCCAAAAATATGTACTGCAAACTCCAAATAAACTGTATCCTAGCATTGTGGAGCATAACATACACCCCAAAGTCCAGTTAAACAACACCAGATCTATGTATTGGCTTGTCATGAAATAAATAGCTTTTTCCCCTACAAAATATAAATGTATTCTATAATAACAGAAACCATAAATATGTGTTTCATTTTTAAACAAAACAGAGACAGTAAAATATTGCATTCAAAATACACTGCATAAACAAGAAAATAGTTCCATAAATCCTTACTGTTTGTATAACGTGCATATTAGCAGCGTGGTGTGCACGTCTTCCCTTTCAAACTGTTGCAGTTTGTGAGTGCTGCAGGTCAGATTCCACAGGCAGAATTGAGCTTGTTTCTTCTCTTCCCTGAGAATGCTAAAACTGTGAAAATAAATGAGCAAAATAAAAGTATTTTATTGTTTATGATAAACACTCTGTCTCTGTGTGCAGGATGAGTGTGTTAGCATTAAGTCCCAACACAAACAGCAATCTTTAGTGATCGACTAGCTCTTTAGCTAACATGCTGAAGGTGCAAGTTTCATTTGTTTCTGATAAAAAAAAATGCACTGATCAAACAACTTTTTTTATCATAGACAGAAAAAGGAGATCTTGCAGCTTATTGTTTCAATGTTTCAGAGTTGATCCCTACAACACAGCTTTTTGTAAATTTGAGCAAAAGGGTTCAGTGGTTTGTTTTCGTGGGTGTTCCCCAGTTTCAGAAACATTTGAACACTTTTGGTGTAAAATTAAAAAAAAAAAAAAACAGTACAAGATTTTGGTTTTTATGTAGGCTAGCGCAGTCCTGCTGTTAGTCCCAGCCAAAGTCTTGTCCACTCATTTGGTAGAAGCGATGGTTGAAAGGCCTGTAGAAGTCTCTAAGTCTCTGCAGGACCTCAGAATGGATGTCAGGATGAGGCCTGCCTTTGGACTTTCCAAGGCAGCGAGGTCTGCTGCTCCCCTCTGGCTTTTTTAAACAGGGAAATCCTTTAGTCTGGTTGAAGTAGAAGTGTTTGTCCGATATCACCCTTTTTAATCCCAAAAAATCCTGGACTCGGCCCATCTCCCCTGCTGGGTCAGATACTAAACGTTCCCCACTAACAAAGAGAAACTGAGACAAACGAAAGTACTGGAGCCAGCTCTCCAAGTGCTTGGCATAGAGGCCAATGCGCACAGCATTCCACGTGGTATCGATCTGACCTGTGGTGGCGTTTTTCAAGGAGAGGCTCTGAAAGGATGGAAGGCCCGGGTTCTTGGACAGAGTCTGGGTATAGTCAGATACAGCACGCGTTACCGGATCCCTGACCACCACAATCAGCTTGGTTTGGCAGTTCATAGTGCAGACGCGGCTGGGAGCCTCCTTTGTCACAAAGTAACTTGGGGTCTTCTCCATGGTGATCTGCCCCTCCAGGGTCCGAGGCATCAAGTTCCTGAAGAAAAAGAGGAACATGTCACGAACACGTCTGATCATTTATAGCCATCATATTAGAGGGTGGTGCACTGATGAACCCTTGGGGTTTTAGGCTTTATTAGATGTTCCTGTTTTATATAATAGAGATGGATGGAATAGAAAGCCTGTTTTTAGCTCAATGCTGTTCTCTTTACAAAAGTGAAGAAAAATGAAGGACAAACAAGACAGACAATAGTTGAAAGACATCCAGGAGGTTTTGTAGAACTGAGGATTGAAATGAAATGTCAATCAAGCCACCAGACCCACCCACCTTTTTGGAAGTTAATCACAAAAATCAAAACCTGCTTGATGTAATATTACCTCCAAAAATTTGGTCATGGGTGAAAAGCAAGATGAAAAAGCATTTTGAACTATCTTGAAGTGTTGTTTATTTTTGCTGTGACGTACAAACAAGCATGACTTTTGTGATTAACCCCCAGTGGTGACATGAAGAACTACATTTTGCTCCCGTTTTTGTTTTTATTGAAGAATAAATGGCAAACATAGCCCTTTTTTTCTGTTACCGTAGTTATTATAGCTTTGTTCAAATGTGCATGACCAGTTCTTCATCCAAATTCAAGATTTTACCTCCAAACTCTTATCTATTGTCACATTTACTAGTTTATTTCTAACCTAACTTTAGTTAAAATACCATCAAAGGAAACATCCTCTTACTGCTTGTGCTTAAAAATCTTCCTGATTAAAGGTTTTTGTGATCTGTTATTGTAAGGCCTCTAAAAGCCCTTTGGAATGTCATGGTGAAGCTTCACAACAGGACTGATTGCTCACTGTATGTGCCTGATAAATCAAAAAGTTTCAAAGAACAACTGAATAGCAATTTCCTACAGATTTTCACCCCCTACTTCTTCCTGCAAGAGCGAGGGCTTACCCCTCATCACGCTCCACCGCTCTGAAGGTTCCTCAAAGACTAACAGCCCGACGTGGGCAGGAAGTGAAACCAGCCTCAGCAAGTATGTTCAACATATGGCTGCATTGGAGAAAAACCCAGTGCAGACTGTACTTGTAAATGTACACAAAATACAAGTTTACTTTTCTGCACTAAAGAGGTCTAATTTGTGTGATCATATGTGGAACACTATGTTGGACGGCTTTAAAAATGCTACAATAATGAGGAAAATCATTTTGCATTTTGGCAAACAAACAAAAAAATGACTGAAATTGTTTTCTAGCAACATGCTTTAAATGTTGGCAGTGAAACAACAATGTAATAAGATCCAAAAGATCTAACTGATGAATTTGCACATAAAAAAAGGAATATATTTAGGGCTGGTATATTGGAGGACAAACCAATTTTTTAGTCTGTCCAATCCAGAGGGGCTTTTACAAATCCACTCTGCTCAGTTTTTGCAAAGAACTTCAATCTATCAGTTTGTGAATATTGAGGAAGGCTAAAGAAATGTTTATGCAAAAACTTCATAGGAGAAACCCAGTTAACCCGGAGAAACCCGGCTATGCATCGCTGCATTCTCAGCTGCATGAGGAACAGTCTCACCACTTAGTTTGGTTTACCTAAAACTATTGCTTCAGAGCGTTCTGTAGAAACAAATCGATCTCTGGTAAAAAGAAAGTGGACGTTCTTCTTTTTTTAACAAAAAAAAACACTTGTGTTCCAGAGATACTAATATTTAAACAAAAAGGATTGGTTATGGTATGTATAAGCATAAAAGCATGGAGATGTGTTTATGGAACTTTTTTCTTTTGTTCTTTTGGTTGGGAGGTCCATGATAATTCCAGCATGACATTATTTGATTTTTTTTTTTTTTACCAAATTAAAAAAATAGATATTGTTTTGTAAAGTGGCCTTGGTGGAACATATGATCTTTTGTGTTTTATTTGGTGCATGATAGAGTGGAAGATCAGGTAACAAGCAGAGTAGCTGAGATGTAACATTTTCTTTAAACATTACAAAAATACTGTGAAATTAATCAAGGGAAAACACACAAACAACCTCTTTTGTTCTTATTTTTGTCAAAAGATGAAAATACATAACAACTGTTTTGGTAAATGAACATTTCTCTCAAATCGTTAGCTTCACTCTACATAACCATTGGTATCATATTTGACACAATTATTTCTGAGACCCCATCTCATTATGATCCAAACTTTCCTTAAAAACCCCTTGTATAGAGCTTGATCCGCGTTTTATGCCCTGAATTACTACAGCAGTAGAAAGGCTTTTCCTGCTCATTTGTCAAAATGGCTGCCTCCATGAAATCACAAAAATACTTTTGGCGGGAAACATTTGGCTAATTTTCTAACATTTATGATGAGACAAGCTCATCTGTTGTAATTGATTTTTGTAAAATAAATAAAAATTATTTACAATATTTTTTTGATGATACAGTTACACTATGTTAAAAAATGTGAGGGTCACATTTGAGACAGTGGGTAAATAAGGTGTTTTTTTTCTGACATTCCTGTCAATATGTCTACATCTTTGTTACATTGTTGTGAGCTATAACATACCAAATCACCCGACATATCCTAATTTATACTACCTCATAATAAAATGATTTTCCAAAAAAAAAAGTGAATTTAAAGGATTTAAAAAAAAAACATCCTAATTAAAAAAAAAAAATCTGTCAATTCTTTGACATAGTACAAAATTTCTGGGTTAAATTATGTTTATATTTTTATTTGCGGATTCTACGAAGCAGGCATTATTATTTCTTCTGTTCTGATTGAATTTTTAGTACCCGATTTACTGCAACAACTGTCAACGTAGCTGATAACCAGACAAGTTTGTGTATTTATCCGGGAAAAGCGGGCTGTGAAAATCTGTGTTGTGGTGGAAGCAAATGGCCCAGCATGACGAACGGATGTTGAGCGCTGCTTAAAACAGCAAACAGTTTGTCTGCTGTTCATCTAATCAACAAATCTGCTTATGTATCACAGGAACTGGAAAGGAGCCACATGGTAAAATTCAAATAAACAAACAATGAAACATATGTGTTATTGTTCCAGTTTGATTGCCTCAATCAAATCCAAATGCCACTGACAAGAGGCCGTTTAGAAAGGTTGATAACATCAGAGGAAAGTTTGTTTTCATTGTTTCAGGGACGCCGTTGGTGGGCAAGCACTAATCAGAAACTAAAGCAAAACCGTTTCATGAAATTTTAATGTCACAACTTGAATTTATGAGGCTGTTACAAACATTAGCTTCTATTTAGAGTTACCTAAGTTAGGATTTTATATGTAACAACAAACTCCATTTCACACGTATTGGGTTGCACAGTAGTTTCAAGGAGGTAAACATTTACAACCCAGTTGTAAACAAAAAAACTTTTTTTGTGGCCCAACAAAAAAAAAACGTAGTTTTAAGTTTCAATTTTTGCTTTTAGTTTAGTTTTAAGCCTCTGTTAAATAGAGCCCCGAATAAAAGACCATTAATTGATTACTATCCAACTGCAGGAGCTGGATTTTTTCTGCCTCTCTAGTGTCTGATCAATATGTCTGTCTACACATGACAGACGGTCCTCGGTGTGTGTTTGAATGTGTTTCTGCACACATTAAAGCAGAGGTGTTTGCTGATGAGAAACCAAGCACCTTCTCCTCCTCTGCGCTCCTCTTCCTCATCCATAATTCTGTATTTGTCCTTCACTCCTTCACACTCCCTCAGCTACACCACGATAATTGACCATAAACTGTCTTTCCATACTCATGAATAATTGATCAGTCATAGCTTTTACCTCGTCTCAGGTTCCTATCTCCATCATGACAATTAGTGTCATTATGGGAAAATCAATACTATCCATTTTCCATCATAAATCAGCCTGTGTGTGGTGCTGTGACAACCTGTAAACAAATCATTGTTGATTAATCTGAAATGCATACCTGTCATTCAATATTTATGTCCTTGCCTTTATGAAAAACTAATGCTGCCAATATGTTCTCAGTTTAACCCACTTCAAGAGAGCTTTGCTGACTACCCACTCACAACTTCCTGTTGTTAAAAGGATGTGGCGCTTACCTCGCTGAAGTGCTACAGAGCTAATTCTACCACTGATGTGTTCTCAGCAGCCTGATTTAAAAGATTAAATGAAAATACACCCTAGCAACAAGGATGTGGCCAGGGGACTTCCTGGCCCTGAGATTATGGTTCCCCTTGTTGAAACGGAGCAACTACACCCCTGCAGAGCTTTAACAAAAGGGATTCTGCACAGAAAGTGGAGCTGATTTGAAGAAACTGGATCCTAAAATGTAATTATCATGTCCCCTACTCAAGAGAGATGGAAAACTTCTGGCTTTGCATTAAGGCATTCACTGAACCTCTCAGGCTTCTGCTTCTTTTAGTTATTTCCTTTTATTATAGGAAAGACCCAACTTTTTTTTTTAATTGACAGCTTGAAGGGTGTGTGGTAACCTTGATTCAATAATGAATAATTGAGAATTGTTTTTTATTTCAACAAAAAAGTTTCTTTGTATCTACAATAATCCATTCAGGTTAAAAATAATACAAAATAACTCACATATATAAGGGTTTCCCCCCTTTGTTAAGCTTGATTTCCACTCAAACTTTTATTTTGACCGGAAATAAAAAGATTTATATGCATTTTAAAGTAACAAAACAACATGACATGGACTGTCTGCAGCTTTTTTTTTATTTTGAGTAAGGACTCAATCCTGGTTGTACTGGGTTAAAGTTAAATATGAAGTCAAACAAGTACTATTTAGTCTTGATAATTAAAGAAATCCAAACTGTTTAATTCTGAAAGAACAAAAAGAAACTGACAGGATACCAGACTGACAGATAATAGGATTGTGAGAAAAAGGATTTTCCACATACAAACAGTTAAAACATAAAATAGAAGTCATTTGGATACTGCTTAATCGACCTTTTTGTAATAAATAGTCATTTTATTATAAACTTCTAATCTTAAAATAAATAATATTTAAGAAGTGAGTATTTTTTGTTTTACTAGGCTGATTATTCTTTTTTAGTTGAACATTTGAGCTGATATGTTAACACACACACACATGAACATTAATGAGGATGAAGATGAAGATGGAATCGTGCATATTTTCATGTGCTGGGAAAAGAGGGTTTATTCTCTGATCACAGATGAAATGTTCATCAAAGTGCAAAATTGTACTTTAGTAAAGTGTAAAGTTCACAGTTTTTTTGCAGGAAAGCTTAAAAAGCAGCTTCATGATCTGGAACATGGGAGCAGCAGATGACATAATTCAAGCAGAAAGCTGATTTGGGTTTCAATTATTCTTTTAGAAAAGTCACATAAAACAGAACTTTTTAAACACATGATCTCAGAGGGTTTATCTGTTTGTTATTACATGCCTCTTTACTTCTGGTACCTGGCTTCAGTTTGTCTCAACCTAACAGCTGAAAAAATGTTTTTATTGGCTGGAAAACGTGATCTTTGATTTGCATGTTTCCAGCCTCCATTCAGGCCAGCTACATTCTATGCCTTATCTTAATTTAGGCTTCACTTTCATGCTTGCTTGAGGCTTATTGAACTTGCTGTTTGGGTAAGTTTAATCTTGATCTATAGTTCTATGTGGTATTGAGGTGAAGATCTTGCACACTTAACCACCTCTGGCAGCATTTAATCTTAAATTTTAGATGCTAGTGGTTTGGGTTCTTTGAAAATCAAATAAGATACATTTTAAATCCATCCGTTCTTTAAACCCCCTATATTCCTGTTTGGGATCACAGGGATGCAGGAGCTACCGAAGGGCAAAGGTGGAATCACTGGTCAATCACAAACAACAGCACACACTCACATTCACACCTGAGGAACACTTTGGGGTCGCCAAATAACCTATGAAACATGTTTTTGGACTTTAGGAGGAAGCCAGAGTGCTCAGAGGACACATGCACAAGAATCTTTTGGCTCATAAGCTGACACATCCTAATGCAAAAACACAGTACAAATATTTTCAGTATTTTCCTCTAAATCATAAGAAAAACTTGGGTCAGATTATTTTTTTTTAGACAAAAACAGATTTGGACTTTTTTCATTTGTTTTTCAGGCTTTTGTGTCACAGTAGATACTTTTTATTTTGGTCCACAGGTCCATAACATCTGCATTTTTCTCACTGCATCTCAGAGCGACTTCAGCTGAATCCTTCCCTGGTGCCCCAAAGTGGACCACAATGTGCCTCATATTATAATAATTTTCACCATATGGGGTGTGAGTGTGGGCTTTTTCCAAATCCTTTAACACCACCTACACCCAATTTCAGCCAAAAGCCACCGTCATTAAAACCAACTAGCTCTACGGGCAGCACTTCCTGTTCTGTTACAGCCATCAGCTGTGTTGAGCCTCTGTCACTAACAGCTTCAGGGCTGAACACGGAATGTGGTGTTGGGAAAATCACCCTTGCTTGGAAAAAATGTTGCTCCGTGTGTCAGGATCTACTTTAATTAACTCGCTTGCTTTAAAAATCCTTAATTGCAGGTGTCGGATCTGTTAAAATCAGGTCATTTCTGTATGGGAGTGCTGAAAGACTATAAATTATAACAGATCATTATGGAAAAATAAATGTTTTATCCATCTTTTTATGCTACCAACACATCAACAAAATTGTTAAAATAATTTGTTTTATTGGTGTACACTATTATTAATAATGTTTAAAAATATTTTTTGGTGATTTCGGTGGCATTTATCTTGCAATAACTTGATAGGAAAGTGACATAAATTGCGGGTTCAAACCTGCATCAACAACAATGAAAATTCAGAAGTTTAGAGCACATCATGCTCAACCACTCATAGGTAGATGCTTCCAAGTTAAGTGGGAAAAAATACTTTTTAAGCTGTTTATTTAGTCTTCTTCTTCATGTTTTCAGCATTTTGACAAAGCGTATTCCAAAAATTGAAGTTTTTAGAGTATTGGCAGCAGTTATTATGTATTCTGATTTGCATAAATCTATTGTCTTTCTCTGGGATTGATGTTTTTTTCATCCCTGCATTTTTGCTCTTTGCTCAAATATTTAAAGTATACTTTAATTGCAATCCAAATCAATCATGTTCTGTGATGTCAGGAGTGTAGATTAGCGAGTTAATAAACTCCTCCAAAATAATGACATTAAAAAAAAATGTATTTTTCTAATTGAAATGACTTCCAATAATAGAAGAAAATACGGCCACACAAAGCTTTTTGGCCTTTTTTTATTGTTACAAAATGCTTGTTCTGCTGTGTCGGTCACTCAAAAAGCACGGGTTTCTCATAACTTATTCTTCTACTCAGTCATGTCAAAGCCATGACATCAGAACCATTGTCCCACAGAAAGCTGAGGTCTTTTCAGTATTCTGTGGTGGCTCTCAAGTCCCATCTGAAAGCCATCACTTCCCAAAAGCTATAAAAAACCCACAAATCATTAAATCTATTTTTTAGTGCATTGTTTGCGTTTTTTTTCATTCCTGTAAGACGCTCCTGTGCAAGCACACAAACAGGAGAATGAGAGGTAGACAGGGTGGAATGGAAGGATACTTACAGAGCACTCAGATAAAAGCAGTGGTAAGCGCCCATAAAACAAACTCTAACCGCGACTCATCCAGGATTATTTGTTGGAACAGCAGATACTACTGAATCTGTGAGGAGTCTCAAATGTGCAGCTCACTAAAAGGCTTATCGACAGCCTTATATGACACAAAGTTCAGCCGTCTGCTGCTCTCGCAGCAAGTTTTCCTGCTTCTAATGCTTGGAGAAGAAGGTTCACTACGGGACTCGGACATGAAAAGAAGTTGTGACATCTATCATTTAATCACAAAAATCATCTACAACTACCAATTTACACAAATTATTGTCAATTACCAGTTTTAAAACTAAAATTCTTACATTTGAGAACATTCTAAAACAATACAAACTCTACATTCCCCAAAACCCATCTTTTGATCTAAACGATAATGAATTTGAAATGCTAGAGAAACAAAGGCAGCTTTTAACAAGCCTGTTTCATTCCAGATGTGATCAGGAACAAATTAACTATCTAAAACTAACAACTGACAAAAACATGTTGGCATCCAAAATTTATATTCCAACAAAGCCATCAGGACTGTATATGTGTCACTCTGCAGCAGCAGCAGAGCAGATAAACACAGATTTCCCCAATTCCTGAGATCGTGACAAGCAAGGAATCATCTTTCGATGATTTCATTCAGGATCACTTTGCAGTTACCTCCTTCTATTGTTTAGGAAATCCTTTCTGTTCTTCCCCACCTCAGCTTCAAGTCTTTAACTCCTTTACGACAGACAGTCTGCCCTACAATCACCCCTTCTAGCCCCTCTAGAAGCAAAAAAAAAACATTTGAACATTAAGCTCTAAATTCTCATTAAAACTCAGAAATTTTTAGGCAACCAGTCAAAAAAACAAACACAGTACAACTTATTCCGTGAGCATCAAACTGGTTCTTGTGTTTCAAAATAAAAGCTTTAATTTCTACAACTTAAAATGAAAAGAAAAAACAAGACCAGAAAGAGGAAAAAAGAGTGGAAGAAGGTTATGTGTAGCCCTTTTCAAGCCCAATTACCGTCACACGTGTTCATACAAGACTTGTGCTTCACACTCTAACATCAGGGCGACCAAAGGAATATGAATCTTTCTAAAACTAGTTCCAGGAATTAATCCCTGACCTTTTGGGTCAGCAGATGACTGCTTCACCTCTTCAGGTGTCAGTAGTGAGATGGGAAACTTAAACAAAAGTAATTAATACATAAAGAATTGAGAATTGTTAATAGCATTAAATTGATAAACATGTTAAAAGAGGAGAAAAAGAAGTTGACAGAGCAGAAGAAAAATGGAGCAGTGTGCTAAAATTGTGAGTGGTGAAACTATTTCCATGTGGCACCACTTAAAATTCGGCAACAAAACATATGGAAAAACGGGATGAAATTCCATCTTCTGCTCCTCAAAACATTTATTTACCAATGCTCCTGTCGGATCTCTTGCTCAGAGGTCCTGAAATAGTTTTGTCCTGCCACACAGATGAGGGCTCGGCCGGGGCTGTGCTCAAGAGTTCAGAGAACATCGGAAGATGATCAGAACCAGCTACATCCAAAACTAAATCCTTTGGTGGGGCTGTAACTGCTCCCCAAAAATATATGATAGCTGTGGCCATCTGGGTCGCTCCAGATCATTGCTGCCCCTGCAAAAGAAGCTATTGCAGCATTTTGCCCCACAATCAAGTTCAATCCAAACATCCCTAAACTGATTCATGTGGAGAACAAATAGGGAAATTGACACGCCAGTGCAGGATGTTGAGATGATTTGTAAATGGTGTTTTGGATGACTGTCAGGATGATGAACTGCTCCTGGAGGACCTGCTGCCCCTTTGATCTACGGCAGGACACACTGAGAATATTATCTCAAGCTGATCTGAATACATCATCCTTCCTGCAAAAAGGCTTTCTCGTTTATTGACAGGAGGCATCAGCACATGTGCTGGGCAGACACATCAATGATGCTCACCTGACCCCTCAGCCTGACATCATATTCATCATCCTGAGATCTGCAGGGGAAAAAACTTTGACAGACTCCCTGGAATAAATCAGTCTGGTCATGCCAAGAAGGGTTTTTTTTCTACGTGAGCTTTTCTTTTAGGCTAAAAGCTTATGTGTTTATATGCGTGTTTGCTGTACCTGTACCACTCCAGTCCTTTATCATAGAAACGGTCAAAGAAGTGCGGCTCTGCGCCAAACGCCCTCACGTCCGGGTGGATGCGGAGAAACTCCAGCAGGGCGCGGGTTCCTCCTTTCTTCACGCCGATAATAATCGCTTGCGGAAACCTTTTGCTCCCAAAAGTGTTGGAGACCGGTATGTCGCTGCTCTGCGTGCTCTCGTTTTTGCTCCTCTGCCCCTCTGCGTCCACCTGCTGCGCGTGCGGCGCAGCGGTACCGTTGCGCACCGAGCGCGCGTCGAAAGGAAAGCGCGGAGACGGTCGCGGGTCCTCCAGCATGCGGCGGCGGTCATCAGATATTTCATAACCTCTGTGCTGTTTAAATAAAGCTCTTGGAGTTGAATCACAGAATCCCGTGAGACAGTAGAAGAAGCAGGTGAAGATCAGGACCATGGTAAAGAACACCGAGGCTTTGGAGAGCACCTTCCAAAAGTTGAACCTGATTCTGCATCCGCCACATCCCATGAGTTGATCTCCAGCTCAACGCCAAAGGACCGAAACGGTGACAACATGCTTCTTCCTCCTACATGAGTCTGTGAAATCTGTGAGGAACCTGTTGCGCAAACGTGAGGGACCACGTGGGAAACTTTCCTCACAGCAGCTCAGATTGGTTGAAGCTGATCATGTTCTTTCTCATTCAAAATAATCTAAACTGAACGTTTTGTCTCTAACAAAACACGTCCACGTGCAGTCAGATGAGACCTCACTGTTGCGCTCTGAGATGTCCCGTTCGACTGGGCTCTTATTCTATGTTCCCTCACTCCACCCAACCTCCTCCAACTTCATACACCCGCCCTAAAAGTCTCCACCCTGCAGTCCCCTTGCTTTAGAACAAACAGACTGTGTGTTTTAGAGTTATTAGGCTGCTTTATCAGCCTAATGTGTATGAATAGAATAGAATAGAATAGAATAGAATAGAATAGAATAGAATAGGGTAAAGTAAATAATGTAAAGTAAAGTAGAATAAAATAAAATAAAATAAAATAAAATAAAATAAAATAAAATAAAATAAAATAAAATAGAAGTTTACAGACTCGAGGTCTAAATGTCACCACAAAAAACAAAACATAAGTCATACAGCAGAATAAATACACAATAAAACATAAATTGTTGTTCACCTTTTGGCACATCCCATCAGGGGTCGCCACAGCGAATTAGCTTTCACCGATTCATACACATTTGGTTTGGCAGAGAGTTTTACGCCGGATGCCCTTTCTGACACAACTCTGTATTTTATCCGGGCTGGGGACCGGCACAGGGAAACCCAGACCCCTGGCCCCCTCTGTGGTTACATAGTTACTGTAGTTAGGCAGTAGCGTGAAGGGTCTTGCCTACACTGGCGTAAGCTAATCTCTCCCCCTGGGAAACAAACCCTGGTTTCTCATGAACCAGTCCTGCATGCAGCCAACCAAGCCATCCAGCTGCTACTGAGTAAAGCACAAATCTTAAACTTAAAATTTGAAAACTTAAGGGCTTAAATAGTATGTGAAAATGCAAACCGACTCCAAACAGGGAAATCCTCTTTGCTTCCCTGAACCCTTACAATATTTCAGTGGGTTCTGTGACCAACAGATGCCCTGAGGATGTCCATCTTAAACCTCTTGTACTCTCTTTGCCCTCTTAGACTCAAATCTCCTGAACAAAGAGTCTGGGGTGAGAATGGGTCCCTGTTGGAACTGATACACTCCTGCTCCATGACTGCAGCCTTAAAGGTGGAGCTTGTCACGTTTAAAAGAAGGATCAGCTCTTGTCACGGATTTAGTAAAACCTGAGCAGGTTCTGGAAATGCTGGACTTTGAACCTACCCTCACTGAGTTAATGTTTACTGATGAAAGGATCAGGAAAAGATGAACAAATAAAGAATGAATGTCTAAAAGAGAGTCATCTATCACCATTCAACAGGGCAGGTATTGGTTATTACTTTATTTATTTGAATTTAGTTCCACTAATCATTATTCTCAGTGGTAGCTGATTGTCTGCAAACAAAAATAAACGTTTTACACTTTCATGGCTATTCAACTGTATATCTTTCTGGTCAAGAATCTTTCAAAAAAACTGCTCTTTTTGAAAAGTTATTGTAATATAAAACGTCAAATGGGAGTTTACAAACTGCTAAAGGAACAAATGTTTCTTTTACTAAGATTTTTGTCTTTTTTATGTCCCTTTGCCTCCCAAAACCACTTTAATACTTCCACCGTGCTTTAATAACATGTTAAAAACATGTTATTGGGGCATTTTTCCAGTGATGGAGGAATTATATGAAGATAGTTAAACTTAAAATTGCATTTCTGAGTACTTCTTTATTTAAATTGTTGTGAATCAGGAGCAGATGAAAAACTGTTGATGGAAAAAGCTCATAGCTGTTATGTAAAATCTAAAATCAGCTCTGCTCTATGTTGATGCATCCACTTATTCAGGTTGGGGGTGTGAGGGTCTGTAAGCTAACGGGAAAGAGAGTAAACAGATGGATGATGGGAAGAGGGGCCGGGCTTACTTCGTGTCAAAGGTACCGCTCACAACTCACTGGTGAATTTCTGATGAACTCCTGCCGCTCTACAGAAACAATGCTTTTTTGACGCTGCCTATAAAAATGGCTAAAAAAATGATCAAAAGACCACTAGGAACACTTTTAAAATAGATCAAAAGACGGTCAGAGTGGGACTTTAACCTCCATGTATGTGAAGATAGTCAGAATGTGAGGTCACATGACCCTCGAGCGTGTTTTGGACCCATTTGACAGCTTTGCAATTGTTACCATTGTATGACACCGCTAAGCTAAAACGTAAAGGTTTTGTAAGCTGCTGATTATTTTCTCCAGGTAGTGACAATAAGCTTTGAACTTAATTAATAACTGAAGCCTAATTAAAAGACTTTTGAGAAAAAAAGATATTAGAGAAGATATGGATAAACACATTCTCAAAAATCACTCAAATCATTTTTGCTTTTGACTTCAGTTTCTTACAGGCTTAACAAGAAAGACATAAGAATGTTAATTAGTGAGCTTTGAAGATCCTGGAAGGTGGATTATGTTACCTTTGGACAGAGCCAGGCTTGCTGTTTCTCCAGTTATGGGAAGAACTGCTGCGAGTGTCTTCAACACACGGACAGGAGAGTGGCTCCCATCTTTCCACCTCCATCCTGTCAAAGCTGTGAAAAAGCATGTGTCCAAGCCTGTCAAACTTTTCCTTTTGGAAACAGGGAAATTTTGCAGAGATAAGCACGACAAAGCCAGTGATTACGGTTTACGCCTCCTGCTCAAACAAAGCTCTCGGGGAAATATAGAATAATGATATGTTTTGAAATCTTTGTAAATCCATTGAAACAGAGGCCAGCCTGGCACCGAGGAATTCACAGCTTTGGAATGAGTAGCCTGCCGCTCACCGAGCTGCGGATTCGGTCAGAACGAGGTCAAGATCCAGGCTTCTCTTTGATCAGATATTTTATTTACTTTTCTCCCATGCTAATTGTTCCAGCAGAACTTTCACTGACAGGTTTGGACTCAGAAATATAAACAGTAAGATTAGAGAGCGGAAAAAACCTGTAACATGCAGGTTGTGAGCTGCATTTGTGCACCAGGGATTTGGGCTGCACAACATGTCTTTGTGCTCGTGTGCAGGTTTTCATGCACTCATGTGCGACGATTTTTTTGTTTTGTTTTTGCTCCATCCGTTGCGCCTGCAGGTGTGCTGCGATGCTGCATCTCTACCGCAGATAGATTTCCACCGCCAGAGACCTGCGGATGGCTCCTAAATGTGTCACCCATTACCGCCAATTACGAATCCTCCACAGCAAAAGATGACTGTTCCACTCCCATTTTGTAATTTCCAGTGTGAGGAAGAAGCTGTTGCCCATTTGCCCGGCTTTCAGCCATCACAGCAGTTCTTTGAAACTGCAGGAGATACACGTTTAGCAGACTGCAGACATGAATGTCGTTTCCTACAAATGCAACCGGATGCTGCATCTGGAATGAATTGCAACAAATCCTTTTAATTTCATTTGGATGTGAATAATAAACAAATTCACTCTTTAAAGAGTTCTTTCCCTTTAGGCAAGCGATGAACTAAAAATTAAATAAATAAAAACAAAAGGAGAGAGGGGAGGGTGCAATTCCCATATTGTGGTTTCTCAATCACAGCTCTTTGAAGAAATAACAGAGGCTGAGCTCTCTGTCTGTGACATGAAAGATGCGTAATAGTTGTGCCCTCGGGAAGTATGGATCACACAAGGCAAAAGCCGACAACAAAGTAACTGCAAAGCCTCATCCTCCCAGCGCTTGTCTACAAACGTAAGCAAAGTCATCAAGAACTGATAGATGGAAAACCGAACAAAATCACTCTGATCTCTTTGTCCACATGTGATTTTCCGCCCCCTCTGCCTTTGCTTTTTGTTCCTCCACGCCCTCACGTCCCACCACCTTCACACAGGTGCTTGGATATTTTAGCCCTCGAGCTTGACATCCAGACTCTCAGACTTGCCCTGCAGCTTTATAGAAACATCACTAAAGGGATCAATGTTGCAAAGATCACAGAGGGAAGATGGGATGGGGTCTTATGCAATATTCCCAAAGGCCTTGAAAGCAGACCCGGACTGTGCCTGGAGTTCAGCATGGAAGTAATTTATATCCAAGGGAAAAAAAAGTTCAGTTTTACTGGGGTAAGATCTGGGCAGCTGCCAAAACGAGAAGATTAACTGTAAATGTTTGAAAAAAAAAAGTGAGATTTAAAATGTGGATATTTTTCACATATTTTTTTGAACATAGAAACCTTATGCAGGTGCAGAACCCAATTTTTTTTAGAATGTCTTTCATCTTGACAATAAAACCCTAAATACCTTTCCAGAAAGCATGTCTGCACAGCAGCTTTACCATTTTTTCCCCCCCTGAACCGTCGCTTTAATGTAGAAGTAGAACCTGGCAAGCGGGAACCTAAAGGGAATTAAGCTGAACGACAATCATGTCATCGCATAAGCCACAGAGCAGTCAGGAAACGCCTTCTTTTCTAATCCACAGCTCTGTGGTGAAAAAAATTGGGATCTGGTGGTTGGCTCTGAAGTGATATAGGATGTGCTAGGAAGGGTGGAGGAGCAGAGACGGATGAGTGTGTGAGGGGCGCCTGTATGTGTTTGTTCCTGTGTGATAAGTGTAAGACAAAAAAAAAGAAGAGATGTTGAAGTGATCACATGAGGATGCATTTTCATGCCTTCTGGCTAAGTTTGAGAGGTTTTATCATTGTTTGGATGCAAAATAGAGCTGTAATGAGGATACAGTTGTATGGCATTCTAACAAAGATATGTGAAAGTTTTATCATAAGCATGCACTCATCTATATGTGGAGACCTGCTGTTCCGCTTAAATCTGTCAGTTTCACAGTGGGATGCTTGTGGGCTCCTCGGTGTGGCTTCCTTTCACTGAAAACGTGGTCTTCCTAAATGGTGATTGCCATGACGTCATTTCCAAACCTCAGCCACGACGTTCATATGTCACTGTCACCATCTGCTTTCACAAAGTGTGTGGAAAGCAAACGCCGTCGATCTAGCATCACACTGGACCAAAGTGGCAAAACCTAATGGAGACGATCCACAGTTTTTACCTTCTCACCTCCAAGATGAATTACATCCCAGCTATGTGTTGATTTATGTAAACAAGTCAAACCTGGTTTCTCTAAATAAAAATACAAACAGTTCTCAGATGGGTGTTAACTGACTGTAATTACTGGGGTAAAAAAAACCACAGCAGCTTGTCTCTCTGCTTTCTGGAGTTTCCCATGTTTTTCAAATTCCAGTCTGTCACAGCAACTGTGAGAAAAGGGAGCTGTCATTAAAAAAAAAATTTTTTTTAAAAGAGAGAACAGTCACCTCCCGTTTATCACCTCCCAGTTGAGTAAGTTCTGCAGGAGAAGTATCACCTGTCCTGTGAGATCCTTCAGGCATGTGTCAGACTGCTTCATGCTGCTGAAGTGGGAGATAGTCTTCTACCCTGTGGGGGCTGTCGGCTTTCACAGGAATATGAAATCGTGTGTGAGTCAAATAAGCAAGCAGCAAACATGCTGATGGTTGTTTTTGCCAAAAGGGACAGGAGTGTACTGACTATATGACCCACCGAAAAAAAACAACAACAAAAAAACCCAGCCTCTCTGCTACAAGATGATTAAAAAGTCAAAAAGAATGCTTTCATTTGAGGGACTGATGTCCAAATTTGCTTGAATGAGTCAAATCAAGAAAAAGTTTTCATTGAAAAAAGCTGCTTAAGTTGTTTTGCAGGCAGAATTTTTATTTTAAGGCCTCGACACAGCATGAGAACTAAAAGACCCTGGCAGACAATAATACATTTTTACAGAGGGTTTAAGTGCTATGCTTAGCAACCTCTTTTTTTTAGCAGCAAAGATTCTCTCCACTGAGACGTGCAACAT
The DNA here is from genome assembly GCA_036245035.1 of Adrianichthys oophorus. NCBI lineage: Eukaryota > Metazoa > Chordata > Actinopteri > Beloniformes > Adrianichthyidae > Adrianichthys > Adrianichthys oophorus. The sequence continues at coordinate 10,692,160 of BSAI01000125.1, read as the reverse complement.
TTTTTAACATTTAAAAAAGAAGGGAAAAAATGTTAAATTGTGGTAATATTGGTAATCCTTCCAAATATGAGGATGGGGTTGTCTTGAGCACAAAGAAATACCTCTAAAAGCTCTCAAAATCAGTGGGAAGAGTAATTTTTCCATGTTTTCATCTGCACATGTAGCAGAACTAATCTGGTAAAACAGAAATATACCAAGCATGGTGTGGTGGATTTTATTTTGAAAAGCCATGATATTTTTCTAACAATTACCTTTGATTGCAGCTCCAGATGAAACGAAGGCTTGCAAATCCGTTTTGCATGAAGTCTAGGTCAAGTCTTGCAGCCAAAATTCAACTTGTTCGTAAGAAAATGGAAGAAAAGCTTCAGTTGTTGGACCTAACATACAAAAACAATGGTAAATGAACAAACAAGTCAAAAGACTCATCTATACTGACTGGTTCAAATGTAAAAATCATGTCCTCTAAAATCCATATGCTTGTAAATATAAAACCCTCAAAATATAAGAACATTAATGCTCCAAAAGACCACTGGTATTACAAGAACATAGTTATTATGAACTCAATTTTCATTATTATGTCCATCATGCATGTAGGTATGAATTATTTTAAAAAGTAATGAGTAAAGGGAGATGATCTATTTAAGTGCAGGAAGTCTTTTATTTTCTAAGACATTCCATCATTTTTAGTAAAGTTTAGGTTTTCAAATGTTAACATTTCACCAAGTTCAGCTGTCCAGATTTCCTGAATGGACATAAAGAGAGGGTGGTAAGTCTGGCATTCCATCCAAACCTAACTGGTTGACTCAATTTGCCAGAAAACCCAATTAAAGGCTGCATCCACAAAGTTTAAACTCATCAACAGGAAGAGTTTCAACATAAACAAGATCCAGAAACACGGCCGCAGCCTCCGAACCCAAATTCAAGATAGTCTGTGTCTTTTGAGAAGCAGAACTTGATCTTCTTTCAGGAAACGGTGGTGACCTCGCCCTCTGGGGTAAACAGAGGAGCGACCATCCTGCTTGTTATCAGCACCCAGCTCAAAAGCCAGCATCTGTGGGTTTGCTCCAACGCTTTAGGGGCTAAGCTAATACACACATGTGAGGAGAGCATTAATGACGGATATAAATGGGTTTTGGAGAAACTGCTGCCGCTGCTATCCAGATAACAGATCACATCAAAGAAAATACGGTTTATTTCAGGAGGAAAAGTGTAAACTTCATCTGCCATACAAGTAGCAAAAATGCTTCTTTTTTAACCGTTTATTTTGAAAAATGTACTTTTGTCAGTTTTAATATTTACATCATTAATCTTTGTTGAAGTATAAAGAAAGAGGTTTGAAAACCATAAGTGAGGCTGTCAAAGTTTTGGTTCATCAAGATCAGACAAAGCTGTCCTCTATTTAAAAACCCCCTAAAGGAAGGAATAGAGCAGTTGTATCGGCTTGTGTTGGAGTCTCAATCCTCAGAGAATTTCGCCTTAAACACACGTGCTCACAAACACACAAACCAAACTCCCCTTCCGTTCGTTCTCATCTGGTCCCACTTTAGGGTTTTTGAGGTCTGAGTTTTTTTGGGGACACAGCAGAGCTGCCGATCCAAATGAGAGCGGGAAGGCTTTTCTGTGGACTTTTCCAAATTTTGAAATCATTTCATTGTGTCTGCTTTATTCAATCATCACTTCAGGTGTCTTTTAACTGAAAACAGCCTTTTTTTAAAGGACACTTTGAAAGTGGAAAATGCTAAACTGACTGAAAGGCATTTTGTTAAAAAAATATTTGTTTTTCTTGCAGAAATGTCAGACTAATAAAGTCTAACCATTTGTTACTAAAGATAGGAAGCAAAAGGAGTCAAGGATCAATTGTTAAATATGTGCTGGAGGGCATGAAAAATGTGGAGGTTGTGGAATTCCCCCAATTTTTCCATCAAAGATCCAGACGGCACAAAAACATCCCAAATGGGTTTTATTCTATGGGGAGAATGTTATCACCCTGATTTGTGCATACAGTTCGTTTCGAACTGTTGTAATTTGAAGTTGTGGGTGTGATTTTTGTCATTTTTGCACTTGTGCACAAAATGCATTGTAGGAGTTACAAATCAAGAATTATGCACGCACAAATCGGGGTGATCCTGTATTCTCTCCGTATTATTCCCCTTTATTCAAGAGTTTTTGCTCTTTTATTTACAGATATTTCCTTTAAAGTTTTGTTTTATGCTTGATATAATCTTTTTTTTAAAGACACACTTTCCTCAACCATATTTTCAAAAGGTTTAGACAGCACCTCACTGTCTCTAATTCAGATTGTAGATTATTAACCCCTAAGTAAAGAGCCAAGGCACCTCTGAGGATTTGCTACATTGAAGTTAGAAATCAGCACAGCCAAAGCAGCAATTTTGGCTGTTTGAGCCCATTCCAGATCTGTGGGGAGTTCACAAGATCTTAACAGCTACACGTACATGTGCAGCGTATGGCACAGAAAGCAAGAGCAAAAAAAAACACAGGATCAAAAGGAGACTGAATGTGCACAAACATGCTTCTTCTTTAAATGTGTAGCCAATGCCGAAGTGGATCTCATCTGAGGGAAGCTATCATTACAGTGGGAGAGGATGAGCAGCCACAAATAGCAGGAGCTCTGGTTAGTGGGTGACTGTAGTTTGGAAAAAAAAACCAAAAAAAACCATCGAAGTGATGACTTTTCATCTCCAAGCACTAATAGGTGGTTTAAGCATGCTTTAAACCTACTCTGATGTTGAACCCTCTGACATATGTGGACAAGCACTGACACAAATGCAGCAACTCCACAGCCCATCACTGCTCTGTGACTGAACTCTTCTTTAAAACCACTCATCAGAAACCCTCTCCAATCCTCCTGGGGCCCAGTCTGATTTTGAGGCCCTTTTAAAAAAAAGCTTGGCTCCTATCCTTCACTCTGTCTGGCATCCCAGAACACACGGCAACTTCTCCTCGACGAACAATAGCCGTGCCACATACCTCAAGCCCTCCTTTGAAGCTCTGAGACAAAACCGTGCAGCTGTCTGCAGGCTGGAGCTGATCGCGGTGCAGATATTGAGACCTGTTTGCAAACATGCAAATGTTCAAAACGCGTCTGCGTTATTGAAGCTCCAGGCTCTCAGAAACAGGAAGGTGATGGTGTGATAAAGGTGACAATAAAGTGGCAGAAACCATTGACTCTCAGTGTTGTTTGTTTTCTTAGCTGGCAGCCCGCACACTTTCACAAGAAGCTCCCTGGTTCCAACAGGTTGTGATTGCAGCATGCTCAAACTGTTGGCAAACAGTAAAAGATGAGGAAATATGTTGGTTTACTGTTATTCCCATGAGTTTTGTTTTCATAAAAGACAAAAAAAGTAGTTTTACCTTCACTGTATTTAAATCTACAGTGTAAAAAAAGAACAACGTAAGCACACGAAACTTTAACTTTAGAGACAGAAAAAATATACCAAAAACATAGGTTTTGTAGGTTTTATTATATCTATTATTCTAAAATACGAAAGTGATATTCCATGTATATTTAAGTATTTAAAATATTAATAATAATTTGTTTGAAGCTCAGTCTAGTATTTTTGTTATGAAAATGATTGCATTATAGCTGTGGTTTTCCACCCATCAACACATAGTAAATATTATATATTCATATTTTTTCATTTAACAACATTTTTGAGAAATTTACTCAATTTATTTCCTGGTTCCACTGAAATAATATTATTTTCTTTCTGTTTTGTGTTGAAGTACCAAAAAAATGCAGATTTCTTTAGCTGGTCCTCTCGTATGTGGTTTTTAGTTTTTTTATTTGTTGTGGTTTTAAAGTTCATGCTTCCTGTAAATATAACTCATGATTTCATGCACCTACACCATGTTTTAAACTCTGCTCTCTAGGTCATATGTTTTGTTTTTTTTATTTCTTTTTTATTATATTATTATTATTTTACAGGGAAATGTGCTGCTTAGTTTTTAATTGGCTGATATTTTATCTCTCATTTGTGTAAACAACCAAACCCTTTCAAACCTGACACTAGTCAACAGCTATTAAAGAAAAATTTTAAAAAATGATGGGAAATGTTTAATTAAAAGCAGAAATCACCTTCAAGTATGCAAAAAAAATCACTGTCGCCCTTCAGTAATCTCACAATAAGAGGTGTTTGTTCTCCACGTGTCTGAAACGTGGACGGCGGCAGGGAGATATCCCACAGGCTATCATCAACTTTCTGGATTTTTTTCTTATGGTCACGCATAAATAAACTTTCACCCTCTGACAGAGTGATCCCATGCAGCTTCTGTGTCGAGTGAGGACCTGGATGGCAGATGGTTCTCAGGAACCCCACCTTGATGAACTTGGACTTAATGTCACAGTAAGAGGGTTGCTTTCTGTGGATGAAAACAGAAGCAGGTGGAGATCCTGTAAACAGCAGCAGCAGCATTGGGTGTGTTCAAATTAAAACAAGATCTCATGTGTGAGTCAAGACGTTGAGGTGAAGCTGGAGGGAGACATGAAGCAGCGGTTTAATGCGATTAAGAGCTTTAGAGCAGGACAAGTCCCAGAGGTCAAGGAAGGAGTGATTCCATCAGTGGATTACCACTTCCTTCTTCCTGTTTGCTTCCTCTTGGCTAAACATCTGTGTCTGGTTGCCAGTCAGAAGACTGCTGGTCTGATAGCAGAAACTAATTACAGCCCTGTGTCTTAAGCAACATCCTTTCCCCATCTCTTCATCTTTCAGTCTTTCAGCTGTGTTTTTTTTTAGGCTGTCTGTTGCTGAGGGTGTCATGTCTTTCCAGCTTCTAAGACGCCAAGTGGAAAATTTATAGTTAATTATTGGAGGCAACCATTAAAAGTTGAGGGGATTTGTCCCAGAAAGCATACCAAAAATTGAAGCAGATATTCTCTGGAACACCCAGAAAAAAAGGTTTTGATCATACCTTACAGACGCATATACCGGTAATATCAAATGTGCTTTAAACAAAGTTTATCGAGATTTTCTCTCTACACGTGTATGTGTTTGCACTTCCTCTCCTAATCCTTTAGCTAACTCCAATGCTTTCATCTCTCTCTCTGATCTTGCAGTCTTTGAAAAGAGCAGAGACACACCTGCTCGTCCCAGACAGTCAAAAAGCATGAAAGTCATTGAACGTGCCCCCACATCTTCATTTTGTTTAAGATTCCACCACTTCATCCTCCAAAAGGCACTACTTTATAGGATGGAAGACATCGCTAAGAAGCAAAAACACAACAAAATCACAAAACTCCTTCAAGTAGGCCCAAAAGTGACATTTATTTTATATTTTTTTCCACATAAGTATGCATTTGTGCATAAAGATTACAAATATAGAAACAGGCACATTTTTATCTTATGACAGCAATTAAATGTTTTCATCATTAAGCAGATGTTTTTATTTTGAACTTTTAGTAAGTTTGAGATTAAATTTAGATTGTTTTTGAGCTACTTTAACCACATTTCCACAATTTAAAAATTGTGACAAGAAGTCCACAGTGTATTCATTCATTAACTCTGGCAGGTTTTCATTCTGGAAAAAAAAAATCATCACACTTCCGCCACCATGTTTACCTGATGATTTTTTTTAAACTGCAGTAGTTTAAAGCAGATGTTTTCTATGAGTTCCAAACTTCCCAACAGTTAGCCCTTTGTATCAACATGCCATTTTTCATTTCCATTCTTTCAGTTTGTAAAGCTTTTTCTTTTTTTTTTTTTTTTTGGTCAAATGTAGAAAAGCTTTTGTTTCCGTAAATATCAGCAGATATCAGCCACTTAGATTTTTTTTTATAGATCTTGTAGAGAACTTCACTTTGTCCGAAAATTTCAGATTTTTTCCCTTAATTCAGAAAGTCCGATGAGCTTTAGGCCTGAGCGCCACAAGTTCATTTTCTGTTTTCTGTAGGGCCAGACAGAATTGTTTGGCTTGTCATAACATAAATAATACCTTTTAAAAATCAAACTGCTGTTTCTTTATTTGAAAATACTCCCATGTAGAGCCAGAACAGAACACCAAGCAGCAGAATCCATTAGCTGTTATGGGCTACCCCAAACTATTTTTAAGTGTCTCTCTCTCTCTCTCTCTCTCTCTCTCTAATAATAGTATAAAAAACATCTTGATTTACTTTTTATTCAATACAGTATAATAAAATTAAACTAAATTCCCTGATTAAAACACACTAGCTTTTTGTCAAATGTGCAGAAACCTGCCAATCTTAGCATTCTCTTTTTGGATGTAAACATTTTTATGCACATAGATGGATCATAAATTAGATCAATGAAGGTTTTGGGATTATACAAACAAAATTTAGACATTTTTGTAGTAAAAATTGTTTAAACATTAAAAATGCATGTAAATAGATCTTGAAGAATTCATCATTAGGTGTGAGGACCTCTGACGTTATCTCTGTTTTCTTGGTTGGGCCCTTCATGTGTGTTTTGAGACAACTTAAAAAAATAAAAGAAAAAGTCTCTGTTGTTTCACTTTACAGATTTCAGAAAAAAAACCATTTCCTAACTTTTTGAAACAATCTTTCTGCTGTTGCAAAGATTGTTTCCAATGGCAAAGTTTTTAAGGCAGCTGCCGTTTAGTGCAAATGTACTTTTAGGTGAGATCATGCACTCCTCAGAGGAATACTAAAAGTATCTTGAGACTGCAGGCTTCAGTGAGCATGCTACATTTTAAAGTTTTTGACAGCACAATTAGACCAACAAATCACTTGTTGGGAAGGGGGGCCAAAGAAGCTAATTTGACTGTAAAAAGAACCTAAGCTGACGTTTACATCTGAATGAGCCACTGGAAGAACTCCATGTGGACAAATGTTAACCTAAACACCAAAGAGGTCTTTATGCTAAGTATTTCATTCTTGTGATGGATCAAGTTTGAATTTTGGGGGCAAGAATCTGGAAATCTTAATTGTCCATACTTAAATCCATCTTATAAGAGCTGTGCAAAAAAAAGCCTCAAAACCTTTATTTAAATAGAAGTAGTACTGTTAAAACATAAAAAGGGCCAGATTCCTTTCTCAATGACGTGAAAGAGCGAGAGTTAAACTGGAAATGTCTGCTTCAAATTATAAATCTAAGAGGTGGATCTCAAAGCTCTTAAAGCATGAGGGTACTTACTTCTGCCCCCATATGACTTTCTTTTTGGCTTTATTTTAGTTAGGTCTATAATGGCAGAGTGAAAACTTATGTTGCTGTTTGTCTGAGGTTGGACTTTTCAACACCAAAAGCCTCTCTGGTCAGATAAGGGAATTCATTTGCATTCACAAAACGATTAAAAAATGCAAACGTACAACTGCAATTCTGACTGCAGGCCATTGGCAAAAATATTAATTTTGTTTGATTAATTTATAGGGCAAAACTGAAAGCATTAAACAGGATTACTCAGTGCTGTACATTCCTTAAATATGTTTGTTTCTGATTTTGAAGCAGCAACTCTAATTAATTAATGGTGTTTAAACGTTTTTTCATATATTTTCAACTCAAAAATTAAATTGTATGCTTTATGACACAATAAAACATGTAATTAGTGTGTTATCTCATTCAGAATTTCTTTCTTGTGCACATTTATTTGCAATGACTGACGGTGAAAAAAAAGTATTCTCTTGTTCAAAATAAATTGATTTTTTAAAAATCTGTCCAAACACGCAGGTTTCAATACAGCACCATCTAGTGGTAAAATCTCGTAAATACACTTTTGAGAAACTACTAGGTACAGTTTTTTAAAAACTAGAAATTAGTTAATTTAAACTGATCAACTGTTAAATACCCTTCGACCCTTGCTATAGAAATGTTAAACATTGACTTGTTAAAAGTCAGTTTCAGTCTTTTATTGTTTTCCAGCGAATTCCTGTTACATCAGCGCTTGGGATTTCCATTTGGAATTTTTCCACAAAGCTCTTCATCCATCGTGGACACTTTTAGCAGAAAAAAAATCCCTCTCTTTTTAACAACCCTCTAACCTGAGAAAAAAAAGGAAATAAGTTATTCAGAATAGGAAAAAAAAACAATGCACTGGAATAAGAATAATGTTTTGGCGGTTGGGAGGATTGGGGTCGAGAGATGACACTCACTTTTCGAGATGAAGGTCAGTGAGCTGCTGAAAATTCAGAATCGGGACAGACCTTCTTTCGGTCCATCATATAAAAACTCATGGCCCAGTCCATTGCCACATTTTCCACAACAAACCTTCAAAAAAAATTAAACAGAGGGCCTTTAAGATGCTTTTTTTATTCTCTAATGAAACCCGTTATTCAGTTATTCTACCTTGATAGGTCCCCATGCTTCAGGATGTTTGGTCACACTGTCCTTATGTAGGGTCTCTGAGAAGGCAGGCCATGGGGAAGAATGCTCAAACTTTGAAGTGCTGCAAAACAACTCATGGCCGCATTCAGCACACACATATATACCTAAGAGGAGGAAACACCAAACAGATTTTTCTAAACGTGAACCGGGTTCTCTGCTTCACATGTAACTTTTCTGACACTCACCTGACTGGAAGTGATTCTTAAAACATTCTCCATCAGAAAAGGAGCAATAAGACATTCCCTCCATGTCAGATTGAAGCCAAAAAGTTTGACAATTATCAATAACTTTCAGTTAGGTATTAAGCAAAGACTAGCAAACAGTAACTGCGCTTAACATGGAAAAAGGCAGATCAGTGTCAACAGCTGGTAGCTCTTAAGTAACACCTGATCCTTATGTCACAACTTCCCCACCTAGTGGCAGAAGTTAGAGAATGCTCTGATTTTAGAAAGCCCTGTGAAGGACAAAACGGTAAAAAAATATCCAAATAGAAATTTATTTCTAAAATATGTTTATTTCTGCGCATCAAACAATGAAAAAAAACTGATCAGCAAATTTGAATAGTTTTAGTCCTGCTGGATATTTTTTTTATATTCTGGAAGACACATACAGACAATATGGTCAAATAACAGACCTCTAGGTCAGTAAGAGCTTTTAAAATCATAAAAAGTTATCATTACCAGTAGCAAAGGTTTGCTTAATGAGATCACGTTAGTGACTACATCTTTAATGATTGCATAGAAAACACGTGCAAAAAAACAGATAGAAGTCCTCTCTCTGTCTTTGCTGTCCAGTGAAGTCAAGACTCATCGGCGTTCTGGTGCTCCCGGACTGGGCTTTGTCCCAGAACCCTTCATTCGCTGTCCACACCATCAGCAGCAGAGGGAAACTTCCAGTCTTGCAGCATTTCTTTGTGACAGCTCACTTACTGTCCATCCACCTTATCTGCAGAATGCATTCAACAGCAGACAATTGCACAACCTTTAAAGCAATAATGTGATGAAAGCTTGAGCATCACTAAGAAAACACAGACTACATTTTTTGGAAGTTCTTTCCACGCATTCAAATATTATTATTATTATTTTTTTGCTTCAGTTTTATCAATGTAACCAAATTGTACCTTTGGGGATGAACTTCAGTGAACTGCTGAATATTCAAAAGCGGGACAGCCCTTTGGACGGACCGTCATTTACAAACTCGTGACCCAGTCCATTTCCACATTTCCCGCATCGCACCTGAAACAAGACAACAGACATATGTCGCTAAAACAGGTCTTTCAGAAGGTACTTGCAAAATAAACTGTAGCTGGTGCTTCTTTATGTTTTTATTAAAACTGATCATTCTTGAGTAATGTTGTGACTCGCTAAAGGAGAACAAGACACACACAACTTCATAACCAACACAGAGCTTTAACAGTTTTCTTTTAAAGGCACCTTGTATGCGCCTGGTCTTTCCTCGTGTTTGGAAATGCTGTCATCACGAATGGTCTCAGTAAAAGCCGGCCATGGTGACGAGTGCTCGTACTTAGAGCGGCTGGAGAACAATTGGTGTTCACACTTGGCGCACACATAGATCCCTAAAAGAAAAACCAGCACGATGGCTTAGAATAGAACAAGAGTTCCAGTGCTGGTCATCTTGGAATGAAACAGGTAAATAACTGAGTGTTACTGGTTTATAAGGCAGCAAATTTAGAGGAAAATATCTGCAGTTATACCAAATGGACTTTGGGATAAGTTAAGAAATAAAAAGAGGAGTAACAGAAACTTCAACACACAAAGCATCCCCGTTGCGTTCAAACCCAGAAAGACACAGAGGCAAACACTGGTTAAGCTCCACAAAAGAACGGGACAGGACCCAGCAGTACACTGGACACATAAACTGCACATTTTGGACATAGAGGACAGATGGTTTGGAGGCGGAGTCAAAGAATCCATCGATGTCATCACAGATATCTGAGACGTTTCCTGTCTCTCGTGCAATTCTGTCATGACATCTTTGCCCATGGAAACTAAGGTGTAATTCACACCTGCCATACACAAACAATAAGAGCACCCCCACCTGTAAGAAACATCAAGACCCCCAACAACAGCAAAAGAGGACTTGAGATGATCACTCAAATGAACACCCAATCACTGAGATTTGCATCTGCTAACCTGATGTAAGTTCTTTTCCTGTTTAATAACAACAGTTAGCAAATAAATAACCTGAAGTTTCTATCAGCATTTAAAATTGAAGAATCCACTAAGATGAGCAGAGAAACATTTAGAATAGATCAACCTATAGAGTCTTGTTAGCCTGAAGAACAATACTGTTAAAATGAAATGGATAATAGTTTTTTCCCCCCATAATTTTACAAGTTTTACTTCATTTCTGAAAGATTTGTTACTACATTTGTTGAACTGACTTTTACTTCTCAATTTGTAAACGTGTGCATTTAATAACGTGCTTCTGTTTTGTAACCTGACCCCCACTGTTACAAAATCACCTCGCTAAAAATACCTTTAAGGACGTTTGAATCAAAAATTAAAATTCTATGTAGTCAAACATTTTATTTTTTAACTCCGTGTTGTTTTCACATCAAATATGACTCCTAAAATGGGTTAAGTAGAGAAGTCTACGTACTTTCATTTAAGTTGAAGTGTCTAAAACACAGTAGCTAGTTCGTCCATTTATAGATTTCATAAAATTTACTTTTTTGGTATATTTCCTGAAAAAGTTAAGTTACCTGGTTTAAAGTGGTCTTTAAAGACCTCTCCACCGAAGAAGGAGCAGAACGACATTGCTTAAGGTGCTCGGTGTTAATCTGCCTTCGCAGAACGGAACAAAACATCCGGCCGACAAAACACTACTTCTGGTTTGTTTGGCATGCCTTCAAAATAAAAGCTGTGACGTTTCCTGGGATTGCTTTTTTCTTTTTGTCAAGAAAATTTTGTTGAACACATATATATATATTAAAATTAAAAATTGATTTTACTCTAAGCGTTTGTCCCCGTTCAACAAAATTGTATATGTATATATATATATATATTCAGATCCTATGGAAAAGTAAGGACATAAATAATAAAAATGTCTAGAATGTATGAAAACATTTAAAATAAAAGTTACATTGTTAGCATGCACAGAGGTACGTGACCAACCCAGTTTGACTTTGCCATCTTGCAAAGCAAAGTTTGCTGCTCACTGCACATACTAGTAAAATATGTTAAATTCATTGAAATACCTATGTATTTATTTAAAAAAATTAAGTAACAGTAATTTGCCCTTTTCCACTAGGGGGCAATGGGTAGCACCTAGAATTCTGAAAACTTCTCGTTACGATCCTGTAAGTATGTATGTGTGTATGTATGTATGTATGCATTATCATGATCATTATCATTATTAATATTATTATTATTGTTGTTATTGTCGTTATTATTATTATTATTATTATTGTTGTTGTGGTTATTATTATTATTATTATTATTATTATTATTATTATTTTCAACAGCTATACTAAAACAAATAGATTTTATGTAAACTATGCAAGTTAATGTTTATAAAGGGCATAGTCTTCCTCTGACTGGAATTTCTGCAGGTCGTGTAATTGCATAAGCCAGCACGAATGCACTGCGGTGCTGGAGAGTTCATCTCAGTCGTCTGTTTTCATGCCTAGCACAGAACCTCTCACACAACTCTCTTCCTGCATGGCAACTGCTGGTCTCACCCGTATAATCTGGATTAAAGTGTCATCCATGCCGCCAGGTCTCCTGCGCATGCAGTCGTTCAGGCAGCTGATTTTATTTTGGACTGCAGCGAGCAGGGATGTTGCCCGGAAGGTGCTGCGTCTGGATGCTTGCTGAACTGCAGATGCTGCGTTTGGAACTTTGATTGATGTGAGGAGGAAGGCGCTCAGGAATGACAGCAAAGTTGGAGCAATATTTGCTGCCAGATGAGCAAATGTGCCGCAGGACTTTGAAGAACTGCAGCATGAGGAGGGTACAATGCAGCTCAAAACAGACATCTGCATGAAGCCTTCCTCACTCCAGACTTCTCCTCTTCACCTGTAGGTAAGAGCATTTTGGAAAATATTGTGGTTTTTCTGTTGGACTTAGAAGTGAGAGGACATGGACAAATTCTTCTTGGGGAGAAAATAACTTTTGAGGTCAAAAGAAATGATTTCAGTGACAAAAGTTGTAGCCAAATGTGTCAAACATCACATTTCAGATACCACACTTGGGGCAGGATTTAGCATAAGAAATAATCCCCCTGCCTGTCTTCTGATGCCACTCTTCACTTGACCCTGCAGAACATTAATGACTTTTCTGAAATGTATTTTTATCTCCTGCAGGAAAAATCCTTTTCTGTCTCCTTTTAATCTTTTGATCAAACCTAATCCAGGATTGACAGACTGAGAGCAGCACAGATCTTGAAAGATCTGAGAACATTTGATTTTGATTTTTTTGAATTATGTGTAAAAAATCTTTTCACTAATCAAATTCAGCATGTGTCACACCCATTTCAGGGTGAGTCAAGTCTTGTCCAAGTTGTTTCCACTGCTTACAGGATTTAGGTCAATTAGGTTTCCCTTAAGTTAAGAAGGTAAAACTAGGTTTGAGTTCACAAACAATCAAGGATACCTGGGTAAACTAGAACTCACTTATCCTTTGCCAAGTTTTTGTTTGTCATGTTATAAAATAATCCTTATTTCTAAGTTTATTCCACATATTTTTACTTTTTCTTCAAAGCCAGAGACCCAAATGTCGCAGGAGATTGGCTGACACTGTAATGACTTTAAAAATCAGCAAATCAACGTTTCAATTTGTTTTACTTCACTATTTGTATCTGATCTTTTCCTTGAAAATGCTTTTCTTTGGAGTTGCTGGTTCCATTTTTTTAATCTTCTTATTTGAGCAAAAATGAATCCATAACCTGAACTGGAATGCTGCCAAAACTCAGGCATTCCTGCGTTCCACTCAGCAGCAAATACCTTCTCTTCTCTTTCAGCAAAACCGAATTCCAGCTGGACTTCTGAAGAGAAATTGATCGGAGTAATTTAAAGCAGTCTGCAGCAGCTGACCTGCTGAAAGGAGCAGCACTTTTGGCTGATTGATTTTGACACCCTGCCCTGCATGGGTGATGACACACAAATGCAGGGAATGAATATTAAACTTCAGCATCAAATTTATCCAGTGGAAAAAATACATTTTTGTTGCTTCTGTGAAAACCTGTTTTTATGAAAATAATGTGAGTTTGGGGATTTTTTTTGGTCTACTTTTGCAGTAAAGTCCCTGTATTAGGTGATCACAAACTAAAATACCCATGTTATACACACACATAAACTTAAAGATGAATATTAATTATTAATATTTGTTTTGTGGGACAAACAATAAAGAAAAGTATAAGTAATCCCCTAGGAAAGCCTGACAGATATGACTGACTGTTTTTTTTCTGCACCAGCAGGTCAAGACAGAGGAAACTCAGCACATGTTTTAGACTTTTTTTTTTGTTTGCTGAACCTGTTACATAAAGATGCAAGTCAGGAATAATTCTTTTATTTTCTGCAGGAGGGTGACCTGTCATGCTTAAAAGCAGAAAAGCCAAATGGATCTTTATACAGAGTGGGCAAAAACAATTTATTGTTTTTTTTTTATTAAATACATTTTTAAAAAGTGAAAAAAAATCTGTAAATGTTAGAGGATTAAGTAACCAACATCATTTTTTATGGGTCAGGTGTTTTTCAGAGTCTCATATGGATGCTACAAACCAAGAAGTTTACATCAACTAGTTGGTACCAAAATCCACACAACTGTTTGGATCATGGAGGAAAGTAAACTCATCTTCAGTCTGGACCGCAGTGATGAAGGCCCCTCTGTGGCTTTTACAAAAGACAAACCTCAAACCAGGGAGTGTCAGTCGGACCTCAGCCTGGGGATGGATTTGGATCTGGTCCAAAGTTTTCACTCCAAGCCCCTCTTCCTACCTCACTCCCCATCATCACCAGGATCTTTATCTGACCTGTCCATGATGTCAGAGGATCTCTTCATGACCACCGGCCTGGTCAAGTCTTCCTCCACAGACCTGAAGCCAAGAGAGAACAGCACTCTGAGAGGCAAGCCGCTCCTCAGCTTGGTCAAGTCTTTCAGCACTGAGATCTCGCGCAGGGCTGAGCCTGAGGTCAATCTCTCAATGTCTGACTCCAAGCTTCATCTGCATCCCTGGAAGACAAACCAGAAGATCCCAGAGGATAGGCCTGAGGAGGGAGGACGGAATCAAACTGAAGATGAGACATTAACTCCTTCTGTAGGCAACTTGTCTCCCACTGAACCACGAGGAAGTTCACTGATCGCCGAGTTGGAGGACACACGGAGGAAGTTCTCCGAGGCGATGCAGGATCCACTCAGCATGCTGAGTAAGATCATGGGGGACGAGAGCTCCGGGAGTCCCAAGCAAGGGAAGGTGTCAGCTCCAGAGGACGCGTCAGTTTCCCAAAGTGGCTGCAGAAGAAGCAGCGTCAGTGAAGATTCAGACCTGAGATGTAGGAGGACTGACGGGGAGTACAAATCCACGTGTGACAGTCCTGTCAGAAGACTCCAGAAGGACTCCCCAATAAAATCCAGCAACAGCCCAGAGCAGCGCAGCCAACAAAAAGACAGGCACTTACAAATCTGCTCTTACGGGGATGTGATTCAGGTGGTGGAGCTCCAGGATGGAGTTAGACGGACACATCGGAGAACTTATCCCAAGTCTAGAGTCACAATCATGGGTTCGGCTTTTCCCATTCACTGGCTCTTCCCTGTGGGACTTCTGGCTTATGCTTTTTTCGTGCTGCCCCTGCCATCCTATGTTACAGGTCTGTCCCTGGGGGTGGCGTGTGGGTTTATGCTGGGCTTGGTAGTGGTGTTTATGTTTTCCCCAAGACATGCAGGCTCCAGAGGGAACGCTGGATTTCGGAGCCACACAATTACAGACGATCTGGATAGAGAGTTCACTGATCCCGGCTCTCTGGAGGTAATTCATTATTCAAAAAACACAGAATCTAGTCAAGGAAATGACTGCAATGTAATTAATGTAGTTCTTATGCAGGAGAGTGTCTCAGGCTGCTTTGTTTACCTGGTTTGACTACATGGAAATCAAGTGTGCATTGGGCGAAGATAAACTCTGCAGTGATTGCTGCACAAAAACTGCCTCTGGGCCAAGCAGACTGAGCGATTCAGAGTTTAAAAATGTCTCCATCAAACTAGTTTCAGACATTTCTGCTGGAAACGCAGATTTGGCTGTCTCACCATGTGCAGCTAACAAAAATGGGGAGCTTGCATCATTAGATGTTGTTTGCGTGTATCCATAGTAAAGTGCATTTCCTTTCCTCGTTTGCACCTTTTTTTCTCAGGGCTGGATGAGTGAATCATATAGCTATGACCCCGAGACTTTCCATCCTTCCATCACTCATTCGGTTTTTGTGACGCTGGATGGCAGCCGGCTACGCCTGGCCTACCCACGTGCCAACATTCCCCGGTGGGCTTCCTTCGAAGAGACGCACCACGAGGCGGCGTTTTTACACGCCCACATTTACCAGCTGGCTAACAGTAAGGTCAGTGTGATGCAAGGGAGACGTGAAACTCACCTGATAGTCTGAGGGGAGCAGAAGAGAAAGCCCAGGTGACCTCTCACCTGAGTCTCGTCTTTCTGCACCTGCTTTGTCACCCAACACAGAGGTGAAAGACTTGAACGCCTGATGCACTCAGTGAACGTGACTGTCATTGTTGTGTTTACTTTCTGACATGTGAATGAAAGAAAACCAATGGGTATCTCAGCAAAACCGTCTTTTCCTCCAGGTTTCATTAGAGCCTCCCGGTTTGGCTCGTAAGAGGATATGGAATAGGAAGTATCCCATATGCATCACCCTGGCTGAGGGTGAGGTGAGGGA
This sequence comes from Adrianichthys oophorus, assembly GCA_036245035.1. Classification (NCBI taxonomy): domain Eukaryota; kingdom Metazoa; phylum Chordata; class Actinopteri; order Beloniformes; family Adrianichthyidae; genus Adrianichthys; species Adrianichthys oophorus. The sequence continues at coordinate 10,675,945 of BSAI01000125.1, read as the reverse complement.
GGAAACCTTTGATGGAGGGGAAGGGGAGGAAGAGAAGGCAGAGAAGCACCCCGTCCCAGGCCGGTGCTCCCCTGTCACCCTCTACCTGTTTGGCCGCACAGGAAGAGAAAAAGAGGAGTGGTTTCAACACTTTCTGTTAGCTTCCAAAGCTGAAGCTGTGAGCAGCAATGAGGAGAATACAGGCAAGGGTTTCGATCAAAGCCTTACATCTGTGACTGCAGTTACTTTATTATAATCTAAATTTGATTTGTCTTTTAGAAACATCAAATATTGGAGAAGCTTTCAAGCAAAATGGAGAGGATTCGAATGACCTCTCTGTAAAATCCAGAGCGATGCTGGACTATACCACCTACATGACTCAACTGATTGGCTCAAAAAGGTGCAGCCCCGCCCTCAGCCCATGCCAAAGCGATAAAGGAAGCCCTTCGACTTGCAGAAAGGTTGAACATTTATTTTTTCTTCTTATCCCTACTATTTTCAACTTGTTTTCCTCATGGCTGACACTGTTAATTGGTCCATGTCAGAAATTTTTTGTTTTTTTTTCCAAATCTGCTCAGAGATCTGCTCCCAGAAAATATTCTAACATTATCATTTTTAATTTCTTGCAGATTCATGCTGAAGATCATGGCTCGGGAGGGGAATCAGGAGGTGATCCATCTGCAGCAACTGAGTCAGTGAGATGCTCTGCGGAGAGCCAGCCCACCTGGGTGAACTGCCTGGTGGGCAGGATATTCTGGGACTTTCTGGGAGAGAAATACTGGACTGACCAGGTGGCACATAAGATCCAGAAGAAACTCAGCAAGATTAAGGTAAGGGAGGACTGAGATGGCTTATTAGGACATGTTGAAAATCTGTAGATCAGGATCAATATGGAACGAACGCCAGTGAAATGAAGGGCACAGAAAGGATGAAATGAATGTCTGAAATGAGCTGTGTGCAACCTTAGAAGATTTCAGTCTTGTGAACAAGAAAAAAAAGTTGTGTTTTGTCTGTGTGAGAGATTCTGCTGATAGCACAGGTTCCCTGCTTTCAAAGGCAGAAGTGCAGTTTTACACCGATGGGACCACAGCATCACATTAATCATTTCAAGCTCTTCCTGTCTTACACCATTCTTTTATTCAAGCAAGTTTCCCCCAGCAGAAATTCCTACTAAGTCTTTTCTTTTGAAAATAGCATATTTGCCTCAGTGTTGCTATTTTATCACAAAAAAACCCTTCTGTTCGTCTGACAGCTGCCATATTTCATGAATGAGCTAACTCTGGCTGATCTGGACATGGGTACCTGCCTTCCTCAGGTCTTACACACGTCCAAACCTGCACTGGATCGCAGAGGTACTGTGTGAGTGTGCTGCACATTGACGTGTCCACTAATGTATGTCTGTCCGTCTTATCCACTGCAGCTGAATCATGTAATCAGTCTAAATGTTTGGGTTCAGGGGTTTGTGGCGCACGCCTTGATAGTCTTCCATTGTCTTCCTTTCTGAAGCGATTAGTAATCCTCTTATCCGGATTAACCATCAGCAACAAGTCAAAGCCGTGTGCTGCTTATCCAAAGAATCAAGGAGAGATGTTGTATTTGCCTCCAAATCAAACTCAGCTTTATTCAAAAACATTGTACATTGAACGATATGGAGATTGTAACTCTAGTCTCCTTGGAGCGTAATCTAAAACTGCCTTTACTTTTGTGAAGTTGCCGAAACATCCCGTTTTTGAGGGTAAAATTTGAATTATACTAAAAACAAAAGAGCTGGAACATGTGTTATAGCTAGCTGTCATTTATGGATTTCTTTCCGGATAACTCCCTTCACCTCCTTTGACTCCAAGGCCTGTGGCTGGAGCTGGAGGTGGTGTACACAGGCTGCCTTCAGATGACCCTGGAGACTAAGATGAACCTTTCTAAGCTGGTAAAGGAGGAAGAAGATGAAGCTCACAGTGTTCCTGAAACTCAACATGTTGGGTAGGCATAATTTAAAGACCCATTCCCATCATGATGATCCAATTTTTAGCCAAAATCAAACAACCTGTGTTGCTTTGTTGGACACTTTCTGCGGAGCGGCAGAAATTCATTAGGAATTCGCCTTTGAGTTGTGGACTGTTGGCAACCCCGCCCCCCTTTTCCCTCCCCATTGCGGAGCTTGTGTCCCACCAAGCGTATTTTCTACATCACAAACAAGCTCTTTTTCAAAAATCCTTTTTTTTGTCTGCTGCCAATTCACAACAATTTGAACAAAGTAATACAAAGAATGCAAATTTGAGCTAAACCTTCTTATACATGCCCTACGTCATGAGAAAATGCCACAAAGAACATGTTAAAACATCATCACAGTGGGTCTTTAACATTTCTCAAAGCAAATGTGCTCTGGTTTACTAGGAAAGTCTGTTTTTAAAGCTAGCACTAAAGCCTAACTGGTGTGTTTTTCAGCTCTAAGGCAAGGCTGTGTGTGTTGGCTGATAGTGATGAAGAGTCATCAAGCGCAGGATCCTCTGATGAAGAAGAAATTCCTGCGTTTGAGCTGCAGGGATCTCAGGCGGAAAAAAGCAGCGGAACACCAGCTGATGGGTAACTTGTCTGCTTCACTTGTGTTTTTTCATAAATGTCGTACAAAGCTGAGTTTAAAAAGGTAATCATGCCCTCCTGGAGAAGTGATGAGTAACAACTTAAACTGTATGTCGTCCACAGGCACACTGGCGGCAGCACAGGTAGAAAAATCCTAAAATTTGTTGACAAGATAGCAAAGTCTAAATATTTCCAGAAGGCCACAGAAAATGAGTACATCAGGAAGAAGATAACTGAGGTGTCCAACATGCCTTTGATGCTCAGTGTTGAGGTTCTGGAGCTCTCTGGAACTCTGGCAGTCAACATTCCTCCTCCCCCTACAGACAGGATATGGTGAGCACAGTCTCCACTTTTGATCACAAACCCTGTTCCAAGCTCCGGATTTGTTTGCCACCATCTCTCTTTGCTGTTTCAGGTACAGCTTCAGAGTGCCTCCCAGGTTAGACCTTCATGTGCGCCCCATGCTGGGAGAGCGGGAAGTCACCTTTACTCATGTGACTGAGTGGATTGAAAGAAAACTGCAGTGTGAGTTCCAGGTCAGTCCCCACCATGCGTCTGTTTGTTCACTGCACAGATCTCCGCTCTGATTTAATGTGTTTTTCTGCGCCTCTGAGCAGAAAGTATTTGTGATGCCCAACATGGATGATCTTTATCTGCCTCTGATGACATCTGGGCTGGAAAACACAACTGCATCCCACCAGTCTTCTGTTCATTCTTCCTCCTGCCAATCATCCGTGGAGTCTCAGGAGTACCTGACAGAGTAGAGCCCCCTAGAGGCCACTCGTGCCACTCTGCAGTGACTTTGATGAAAAAAGAACTTATGCAACAGTGCCCCCTGCTTGAATCCTGAAAAACTGAATGCACACCCGTCTTGTTCATGCTGTGCAGCATCAGCAAAGGGGAAACTGAACTGCAAAGGCTTTGGACGGAAAACATCCCTTTACCTCAGCAATGATGGTGCATGATATTTAAGTGATTTCTTGACATTGAATAAAGTTTATTTGGACATTTATAGAATTTTTGTTTATTTAACTTGCAAACATAAAAACAAGGAGCCTAATTTGCCTGCATAGACTAATAACAGATAGGGGGAAAAAAACCAATGATCGCATAAAAAACTAGTTTGTTAAAGCTGGTTTTATTATCAAGTGAGAAAACCCACAAATAAAGTCTTCTTTTATTCCTCTGGTTGAGGTTCTGGCATCGTCGTCAGGGCGTCTTTCTTTAGCGGCCCCTGCAGAAAAAGAGAGAGTTGGAGCCTGGAGACATGGAGAGTTGAGCTTTATACTCGTTCATATGCATCCCTCATTCTTCTATTTGCTTCCTGGTGTTCAGATGTGAAATTTTTTTCTCATCCTTACCATAAATGCTCTCTTCTCCTGGGCAGTTTGGAAGCGCCCATGACCAAATTTGGAAGTGGTGTCAATAAACTTGAGCTCGATGGTCTCGCCGGCTTTGCGAGATCTGTGCGTGAGCAGAGACTGTAAGAAGAAAAACACGTTACCTGCGTTCAAGTTTTGACCTCCTGCTTTGAAAGTCAGAGGGCTTCAGCAACAAATTACACTGTTGTCGTCCATCTATACCTTTCTGATTGTAAGAACACGTTTCTTGGCTCCGACCACGCAACCTTTCACCATAATAAAATCATTATTCACTTCACCATAGTGGGGGAAACCTCCCTATGAGGAGAAAATCAAAGTAAAATGACAAATAATGAATTATATACCACTCTTTATCGCATATATGAAAGCATATTTAAGTTTTTCTTCTGTGCCTAGCAAAGAATTAGTACATAAAGAGAGACGTACCATAGGAGTGATGGTTTTCTGGCTTGTGTCATAGTTAGTTGAGGCATTGTTTCGGATCACCTTCCCATCCTGGATGTGAACTCCTTGACCAATACGGTAAATCTGAGGAAAAAAACAGTTGCGGTCATCAAAAACAGATTTTTAGGAAGCTTTTTCTTTCCTGTTTCGGTTGATAACAGACTTTCTTGTTGATCTCCGTGCGGTGATGATAGCCCTTCTGCCCCGCACGAGCCACCGTGAATCCCACACGAGACGGATGCCAGGCTCCGATACAAGCAACCTTCCTCAAGCCTTTGTGAGTCTTCCTGGGTAGTTTCTTGGTGTGCCAGCGGTTAATCACACCTGTCAGACCAAACAAACCCCCCCAAAAAAGCTGACTGACTTGTCTGATTTGGACCCGCCTTTCATGTTTTCCAGCACATCTACTACCTTTGAAGCCATGGCCCTTGGAGACACCAATGATATCAATCATTTCATCCTGGTAGAACACAGCTGATATGGGAACAGCCTTCTCCAGATGCTCCTTGGCCCAGTCAACTTTGTCGGAGAGGCTGCCTCCATTCAGCTGCACCTCCATGATGTGAGCCTTTTTCTGTTTCATGCGCAACAAATGCATCTGTAGAAACATAGAATCCATTAAAAATATGGATGGTAACCCAGATGTTTTCATAATTCATGTTGTTTTGAGACCAAGATCTCCTTTGAATCCACTATTATCAGAAGAACTGAAGTTTATATTCTAGGAAATAAAAGTCACTTGAAAGGATGATTTTAGCAAATAATAATAATAATAAATCAAATGTTTGCATGCAGCAAAATTCAGAATACAGGTCATATAAGTAGAACAATTCCAATAAAACAGTAGGATTCTATGGGAAAATCCGTTCAGACGCCAGGTTCTGTTGGGAAAAATATTTTTAAACTGTTATCTGAAACTCCGGCAGCCCCCTCCTCCTTTTTAAGGCTGTTACTGCTGGCAGTGGACCCTATGAAGAATTTGGCGCCCTTTCTTTCTACCCCATGTGGTCAAGAGGATGATCCTTCTGGCCTTTGGCAGAACGTGGTGAACAGCTGCAGGTCATGGCACTGGTTATTGAAGTAGGATTGATGTCTGAGCCCATACCTGGGAGTGAACAATAACCCGGATGACTGAGCAGTATTTCTTCATTGTACCAAAATCCTTGTCCAGCTGTTTCTTCCCGGTCTCATCCTGCCACTTTTTGCTGTATTTGGTGAAAGCCTTTTTCTTGCTCTTGTGCCTGAAACATCCAAGTAAAAGACAAGCTTTCATGAGAAATAATAATCAGTCAGCTGCATGTGAGATGGAGTCACACCACACACCAGTTTTTGTAGAATCTGCGTCTGCACTCATCGCTAAGGTGCTCAGCAAAGATAGTTTTCAAGCACCGTAGCCCTCTGACGGTTTTGATGTATCCCACGACCCCTACCACAATGACAGGTGGAGTCTCAATGATGGTGACTGCCTCAACTTCTTCTCGCTTTGAAATCTCTGCGAAGGAGATGAGATTTTGACTGCATGCTTTATGAAAGTCCCATATGTTTGAAATATCTCAGTCTGATTACAAAGGTTGCAGAACCTAAAGTGAAACATTATCTGAGACTTTCCTTACAACAGTGGTGCAAAGACTTGATGTACATACTGAGACCAGGATGATGAACCTCTCTCAGTGTGTGGGTCATGCCGGCTTTATATCCCAGGAAGGCAGTGAGGTGGACGGGATGACTGGGATTATCTTTGGGCCACGAATGGACCTTCCCCCTGTGCCTCTTGCTTCGCTTGTGGGGCAGAAACCCCATATGTCCATGCCGAGGGGCATGGAACTTCCTGTGAGACTGAATTTCACAATCAAATCAGTAGTTCTTCATCAGTTCTTCTTCACATAAAATATACTTTGTACAGTCTTAAATTTTTTTTGGTCCCATCTAACATGATTTAAGTACTGTAGATGGTACCATGACATGGTAAACCACAAACCTTAAAGGGCTAGCACAACAATTTGTCATTTTCCTGTTGACTAAAATAAAAGTCACATTAGTTTTTAACGCCTTCTACCAAATCTTATTTAACAAAGTTGTCAGCAGAGTGGCAAACATGCATGCACTTTTATGATAGACTAATGTCTTAATCTGTAAAGAACAAGAACAAAACAAGCACTGACCATGTCTGTGCGACTGCCCCTGCAACAGATAGAAGGAGAGAAGGGGCAGTGCAGCTCCAAGTATAATAAATAAGATGATACACAGAGTAAAGGCTCTAATTTAGTGTTTGGCCTGCTTGTGACAATGTATTTGCTTTCCAACAAGCCAATCCCTGCCAAGTCTGAAAAGGAGCAGACAGAAAGTCAGTACAAGTCTTGGGCAATTAGGAGGCTTATGAAGGCAGGATAGCAGGAGAGTTGTCTGCATTTGTATTTGAGATTTGTCTCAATAAACACGAAACGCGCCCCTCACAGATTCTCTCTGTTACTTTTGCGCAGATTCATGCTTTTGCATGAAATAATCAGAGAAAACCTAAATTTTGACTTTCTGCCAGGATTTTATGCAGAAACTATTAATTGCAACTATTTTTCAGCACATATTAAAAATTCCCGGTTCGCCAATTCTTGATTAATCTTTGTCTCTTTTTGAAGTTCTTTGAAAATTTGCCAGTAAAAATATTTGTAACTTCTGAGTCTTATTTTATGTGTGAGATAGAATCCTCCTTGTAATGTTTAGTGGTTTGCAAAGCCTAAGTTTAAAAAAAAAAAGAAGTAATCTATATCAACATTTATCTAAGGACTAGTGCTGTCAATTGGTAAAAAAAAGAATAATCAGATTATTCACACTTAGAGTTGAGATTAAACATAATTAATCACAATGTTTTAGGTGTTAAATTTTATACGACAATATGTAGCTTTAAAAAAAAAAGGCCAGAGAGAAAATGTTTCCCTTCATTTTTATTGTCTGAAATGTTTACATTTATTAAGTGTTAATAAAGAAGTTTAATTTCTGTGCAAAAAAACAAACAAACAAATCAACAGTAAGAACTGTAAAAACGTTAATGTCTACAGTATTACTCCAAGAAAACAAAGTTATATTACCATAAGAAACAAACAGTGCACTTTAAATCTGCACTATAAATGGTCCAGGAGAATACTCAAATCTGATTTGCTGCTGGGTGTTGCGGAAGAAGTTCTGGTCACAATGTTCTATATTTGCAGGCTTCTTCAAAACAGACTTTTCCTTCATGATGTGGACAAAAACAAGCGATAAGAGGTGAACTTTCTTTCTAAATGGATGCTTTTAACCGATCGTGATGATTAACATAGATCTTAGACTTAACATCTTCGGCCGTGTGTCTTGGACACTCGGGTAAAGAGAGGGGCAGAGCTGTCCACTGATCACTACCTGGTGGTGAGTTGGATTCGTTGGCGGGGAAGGAGGCCGGAAAGACTTGGCAGACCCAAACGTACTGTGAGGGTCTGCTGGGAACGTCTGGCTGAGCCCTCCGTCAGGGAAGTCTTTAACTCCCACATCCGGGAGAGCTTCAAACAGGTACCAAGGGAGGCTGGTAACATTGAGTCTGAATGGACCATGTTCTCCACCTCCATTGTCTCTGCTGCTGTTCGGAGCTGTGGTCGCAAGATCTCTGGTGCCTGTCGTGGTGGCAACCCCCGAACCCGTTGGTGGACACCGGAAATAAGGGATGCCGTCAAGCTGAAGAAGGAGTCCTATCACGTCTGGCTGACTTGTGGGACTCCAGAGGCAGCTGACAGGTATCGGCAGTCCAAGCGAGCTGCGGCTCAGGCTGTAGTAGAGGCAAAAACTCGGTCCTGGGAGGAGGTCGGTGAGGCCATGGAGAAGGACTATCGGTTGGCCTCGAAGAGGTTCTGGCAAACCGTCCGGCGCCTCAGGAGGGGGAAACAGTTTTCTGCAGGCACAGTTTTCAGTGCAGGTGGGGAGCTGTTGACTTCTACTGGGGACATTGTCGGGCGGTGGAAGGAATACTTTGAGGATCTCCTCAATCCTGCTGACACGGCTTCTCTTGAGGAAGCAGAGGCTGAGAGCCTTGGGGTCGGGCTGTCCATTACCCAAGCTGAAGTCACCGAGGTAGTCAACAAGCTCCTCGGTGGCAAGGCAGCGGGAGTGGATGAAGTCCGCCCTGAGTACCTCAAGTCTCTGGATGCTGTGGGAGTGTCTTGGTTAACACGTCTCTGCAGCATCGCGTGGCAGTCAGGAACAGTACCACTGGACTGGCAGACAGGGGTGGTGGTTCCCCTTTTCAAGAAGGGGGACCGTAGGGTGTGTTCCAACTACCGGGGAATCACACTCCTCAGCCTCCCTGGGAAAGTCTATGCCAGGGTACTGGAGAGGAGAGTCCGGCCGATAGTCGAACCTCAGATCGAAGAACAACAATGCGGTTTCCGTCCTGGTCGTGGAACTGTGGATCAGCTCTACACCCTGTCTAGGGTGCTAGAGGGTTCATGGGAGTTCGCTCATCCTGTCCATTTGTGTTTTGTAGATTTGGAGAAGGCGTTCGACTGTGTGCCCCGTGGTGTCCTGTGGAGGGTACTTTGGGAGTATGGGGTCCGGGGAGCCTTACTCAGGGCTGTCCGGTCTCTGTATGACCAGAGCAGGAGCTTGGTCCGCATAGCTGGCACTAAGTCAGACCTGTTCCCGATGCATGTTGGACTCCGGCAGGGCTGCCCTTTGTCACCGGTTCTGTTCATAGTCTTTATGGACAGAATTTCTAGGTGCAGCCAGGGTCCGGAGGGGGTCTGGTTCGGGAACCACAGGATTTCCTCTCTGCTCTTTGCAGATGATGTTGTCCTGTTGGCTTCATCGAGCCAGGACCTCCAGCATGCATTGGAACGATTTGCAGCCAAGTGTGAATCGGCAGGGATGAGGATCAGCACCGCTAAGTCTGAGGCCATGGTTCTCGACCGGAGAAAGGTGGTTTGCCCTCTCTGGGTGGGTGGAGTGCTCCTTCCCCAAGTGGAGGAGTTTAAGTATCTTGGGGTCTGGTTCACGAGTGAGGGAAGATCTGAGTGTGAGATCGACAGGCGTATTGGTGCTGCGTCCACCGTTATGCGGTCGCTGTACCGGTCCGTCGTGGTGAAGAGAGAGCTAAGCCAGAAAGCAAGGCTCTCAATTTACCGGTCGATCTACGCCCCAATACTCACCTATGGTCATGAGCTCTGGGTCATGACCGAAAGAACGAGGTCCCGGATCCAAGCGGCTGAAATGAGCTTCCTCCGTAGGGTGGCTGGGTGCTCACTTAGAGATAGGGTGAGAAGCTCGGTCACCCGGGAGGAGCTCGGAGTCGAGCCGCTTCTTCTCCAGATCGAGAGGAGCCAGTTGAGGTGGCTCGGGCATTTGGTTCGGATGCCCCCTGGACGCCTCCCTAGGGAGGTGTTCCGGGCATGTCCCACTGGGAGGAGGCCCCGGGGAAGACCCAGGACACGCTGGAAAGACTACGTCTCTGGACTGGCCTGGGAACGACTCGGGGTCCCCCCAGAGGAGCTGGAGGAAGTGGCTGGGGAGCGGGAAGTCTGGGCATCTTTACTGAGACTGCTGCCCCCGCGACCCGGTCCCGGATAAGCGGAAGAAAATGGATGGAATGGATGGATGGACTTAACATCTTGCTCATTTTCTGAGAAATAATAGGATTATTTTTTATGTTTCTAAATTGCACAATGTATTTTGTATTACAAACCTAAATTGCATATTGAATTACTAATTGCGAAGTGGGGCTGCACGGTGGCGCAGTGGTTAGCGCTCCTGCCTCACAGCAAGAAGGTTCCTGGTTCAAGTCCTGGCTGGGGGACCTTTCTGTGTGGAGTTTGCATGTTCTCCCCGTGCATGCGTGGGTTTTCTCCGGGTACTCCGGCTTCCTCCCACCGTCCAAAAACATGCTTCACAGGTTAATTGGTTACTCTACATTGTCCCTAGGTGTGAATGTGAGTGTGCATGGGTGTGTGATTGTGGCCCCTGCGACAGACTGGCGACCAGTCCAGGGGTGTACCCTGCCTTTGCCCATGAGTAACCGGGTTAGGCTCTGGCAACCCCGTGACCCCAAAAGGGATAAAGCGGATTGGAAAATGAATGAATGAATTGCGAAGTGTTTTCAAATTGCATGATAAAATTGAATTATCAATTGAGAATAGCAAATGACTTTGCTATTATAGTGGGAAAAACGTCCATACTATTGTACATTTTTTAGAAATAATATTAATGCAATTGAGTAACATAAAAAATAGATTGAATTTGTTTTGTTAAGCAGAGAAATATGCAGTGAAAATTTCTCTCCATTGCCACCTGCTGTATTCAAATGGAATAGCAACTCAAACTTTAACTTTTGCACTTTGACAACTGTTTTTAAATTTGCATTTTCGAAAGGGTTACTTTAGAAATATTAATAATAATTTTGGTAGTTCAATATAACAAATATTGTATTTAAATGAAAGTGCTACCAAAGACAAGTAAAAAACAAAAAACAAAAAAACACCAATGACCTCTAGTTCGTTTCTACTACGCATGCGCGATCTCGAAAGGAGACCAGTCGAGGTCGAACTGTAGAATTTCTTTCGTCTTGGTCAAAATTTGACAAAATGCCCGCAGATTATGACAAGAACGCATATCCCGAGCCTCCGCGAAAGACTCCGGTTGTGGATAAACAGACAGCGTTACCAAACCCAGCTGTGATCCTGACTAAAGTCTTCTATTACGCCGTTGACTTGCCTGTCACCACATTTAGAGGTAAGCTAACCATGCTAACAACGATAACTGAGCAAACAGCTGCTTGGGATGCATTGAGTTATCCATTGTTTATCTGCACCTATACTTGTACTTATGTGTAAATAGAACGACTAATGTGTTTTCGAACAAAGTTTTGACTAGAACGTCGTGGCTTAGCACTGTTATGCTAGTTAGCATCGTTCGTAATCCAACAGTGTTGCACGGCATTGACAGGGTATGTTTAGCTTCCCTCTGGTAACTTGTCTCTTTATTCAGATGTTGTTGACAGCATTCGGTCGAAAAACAAGATGGTTTACTACCATCAGAAGTTCCGCCGTGTTCCTGACCTGACTGAGTGCCAGGAGGGAGACTACGTCTGCTGCTACGAGGCAGAGATGCAGTGGCGGAGAGACTAGTGAGTAAATGCTGTTTACCTGAGGAGACTGTACATGTAAACACTTTGAAATTTAAACTATTTATAACTATAATTTATAACCACTAGTGACGTAAATCAAGTGTGAAATCACCAGACTTCTACCAAGTTTGCTATGATAAAAAAAACCTCAGCTTTCCCTTTTTTTTTTAAAATTAATAACAGCTAATCAATAAGGGCTGTTGGTTTAAAAGGGACAATAGACTGAAAACACAATTCTGACACAGGAGGAATCATTTTGTAACTGCTTAAAAAAAGGTTGATTGTGCCTGAGCATAGAGGGTTTTTGGATGACAACCCGCCCTCAGATTTTCCTCAAACAAAACAAAGTCCTCAACTGACATCAGTACCAACATAATATGCCTTTGACCATAAATTACCCTATGTAGCACAAACCAGGCATAATTTCAATAAATATGCAAGGCAATGCCAAAAATAAAAGCTGACTTTATTTTAGCATTCTAATTTCTGTTAAAACCCATTTTATGGTAAAACATGACTTTATTGATATAATGTATTTCACTGTCATAAATGAACCAATAGCTATGTGATGTGTTCAAGTATTTAAGGTACACTGTCTTTTCTTTTTAAAATGGGTTTGTTCACACACAGAGTAACTGTTGAAACAGAAAAATGAAAAAATAACATTTAAAGCAACTGCTTACATCCAAATCTACGAGGGTAACCTCATGCTTTCATCTGCCCTCCACAGTAAGGTGGATCAGGAGATTGTGAAGGTGATTCAGGAACGGATGAAGGCCTGTCAGCAGAGAGAAGGCGACAGCTACATCCAGAACTGCGCCAAGGAGATCCAGCAGTTCAATGAGGTGACCAAGAACTATCAGTCTCGCTGTAAGTACTGTTGAATTTATCTGTTACGTAATCTCCCGTTACTATGCAATATTCAACATAATCAAACTGACATTAGTTACATTGCTTTTTATGTTTCAAAGTTTAAGTGTCATTTTTCAGTTTCATTGCAAACTTGCTTTGGTCTGGACTCATTACATGTGTTTATATATATTTTTTCTCTTAGATGCAGACTTGGGTGCATACGCAAGTGGGAGGAAATGCTTAATGAAGCAAAAAGAACGAATGATGGCGGCGCAGGCTCAAAGTGCTTAAGTTCTAATTTCTAAATGTAATAACTGTAAAATAAAGTTTGTGAATAATTAAGAGTTCACCATTTTGTCATTACTGTAGAAAGTTCAGGATTATAAATGAGCTAAAAAAGATTTACTAATGAATGAAATGGTAAGTGAACCTGCCTCATCACAACAGGTCCTAGTAATTATTGTTTTTAGAAGTTAAAATACAGAAACAATTTTAAACTACTCAGGACTTTAACCTGAAGGGTAAAAACCATACAATATCAGCAGCTCCCTCCAGAAGGTAGTATTTAACAGCTTTTAATAGAGCAAAAGTGACAAGTTTTAATTTAAAAAGACAATTAAGGCAGCTATTAATTCATGAAGTTCCAGATGAAAGACAACAAGAAACTTGGTTTTTCAGAACGTTTATTCAACTGTTCTCTGTACAAAATGTTCAGGAGGTGGCGGCCTGCACTGGCTGGCCTCTCTGCACAGACACCCTTGTGTGAGTCTTAGCCAGATGGTCAGTGAACTCCTACAATCAGAATAAAAAGAGAAATGTTAGGCACTACTTTCTATGAAACGAGGATAATTAATTGTTGTGTACCGACCTGGTACGGAGACTTTGTGAACACTGTCTCCTTCCAGAGATCAGGGGTTAGGTAGCTGTAAGTCTTGGAGATGGCATCAAAGGTGGCCTTAGCTGAAGAGGAAAACAGTGATTAGATACTTTATTAACTGAATCAATTGCAAAGATCCAAATATTTTTTAGGGGAAAATGTTGGATGCAAAAAGGGGAACAGAGAAGACCATGAAAGCATCTTTCTGTTGTGCAAGAACTCTTTTCTTTCTCTCCTGAAAACGACAACTCCACCACGACAGAGGTGAAGCTGAGCAGAGCGAGGAGAACACCAGAAATTAAACTTTCACATTTTCCAGGAATCCAGCCAGTGCTTACCAAAGTTTCCAAGTGTAGCAGTGCAGCCCCTAGCTGAGGTGTAGCAGTCGTCAATACCAGCCATCATGAGTAGCTTTTTGGGCACAGGGGCAGACACAATGCCGGTACCACGGGGGGCCGGGATAAGCCGCACCAAGACAGATCCACAACGCCCAGTGACCTTGCAGGGCACGGTGTGGGGCTTGCCGATTTTGTTACCCCAATAGCCTCTCCTGACTGGAACGATTGACAGCTTGGCCAGGATGATGGCTCCCCGGATGGCTGTGGCAACCTCTTTGGAGCACTTCACCCCAAGACCCACATGACCGTTGTAGTCTCCAATGGCAACGAAGGCCTGTAGATCAGAAAAAAAAAAGGGGGGGGATAAAACCGTAAAAATGCATGACTTAGGAATCAAACATAACAAGAAACCCTCACTGACACACCTTGAACCTTGTGCGCTGACCAGCCCTGGTCTGCTTCTGGACAGGCATAATTTTCAACACTTCATCCTTCAGACCAGAACCCAGGAAGAAGTCTATGATCTCAGACTCCTGCAGAGACAAAACGTGGTAACGGTCAACATTTTGAAAAAGATCACAATTCTGCAGACCAAAACTGCAACTTCGTATGGCTATCCTTCCTTGTTCAACTTTATAACTGTGAACATCAGGCTCACAAAATAGACAAACTGATATGCATGTGCATAACAGTATTTAATATACAGAGGATACTTATAAAATACTTTTAAAAGACAATCATGAATGCAGAAATACTGCTTACCTTGATGGGCAGAGAGTACAGGTAGATTTCCTCCAGGGACTTGATCTTCATGTCCTTAACCAGGCGACCAAGCTTCGTGACTGGCACCCACTGAAAAAAACAGTTTCAAAGCATCGATTCTGGAATACATGAAAATTAGCTAGCTGCTTACACAAAACGGGAAAAGACCGACCTCCTTGTCTTCGGATTTGCCACCCCGAGCACCGCGGCCCCTACCACGGCCTCTGCCGCGTCCGCGGCCCCGACCACGGCCGCCAGCGCCAAAACCTCCGCGAAAACCTCCTCTACCACCGGCGTCGTCCGCCATTTGCTACATTGACAAAAATATAAATAACAATCAATTTTGTTGCTAAATTATAGCCTAGCTAAGAGTTTCATTTGTCTCTAAAGCCACGACTACCGCCATGTTCAGTGTGTCCAATATCTACGTCCATTATTAGTGATTCTATAAACATCTAACATTAAATGTGTAAAAGTTTCAAGACTGTAGCATGTAAATATTAGTTTGCGTGAAAAAATATTATTTGTAATATAAAGATGCTCCAGATAAAAGTGGATTTCTTGCTAAACTAAGACAAGCACAATGTACTCACGTGATGATTTGAACAGGAAGAAGGCCTCTTCCAGGCTCCACCGGGGTTTTGTGAGACGGAGTTCTCGCGATATTTGCACTGATACAAATGTTTGCTCGTTACTGCCACCTTTTGGTCGGCTTTACTCGTTACTGCCACCTTTTGGTCGGCTTTACAAGAACATGAGCAACACCCATTGTGCATAAGACAATGAAAACAAGTTTGAAATTTTGAACGCTTTATTTACATAATAAAACATCTGTAAATTCACTCTTTTAAAACTCAGAAGCCATTTTATTAAATCACACCTTCAGAGATTGATGGAAAAATGCAGTAACAGGCTGACATGCATGGCAAGGTTCCCCCTCAGAAATTCCTGTTGCCACTTAGAGTCCCATTAGAACTACTACTGCTCTCACCTTGCTCGTACTCCTCCACCTCATGCAGATCATCCATTCCCTCCAGGCTCTCACAGATGAGCCCCAGCTGTCTTTTCATATGAGCCATTGTGCTTTGCATTCTTTTCATCTTCCTCTGTAGTGCTGCAGTGATTGCTCTGTGGTTCCTCTGTTTGGCTTCGTACTCTTGTCTCAGTTGCTTGTAACAGTTGTGCTCAGCCTGGGTGCGATGAGAGAGTATTGCACCACAGCCCATGTTGCAGGGCTGACTCCAGTGCTCGCAGTGGCGTGCATGAGTCTCCAGGTCTCTGCGGAGAAGCTGTGCCCTGCAGCCCTGGTATGGGCAGGGAATGAGCTCATACATACAGCTCAAGCTATGGCAGTATTGCTCTGAGAGGGAGAAAGTCTCTGCACAGCCACGAATCTCATTTGTACACTGCAAGAACATAAAAAAAAGTATGTATAAAAAAAGAAACATATAGAACCCATAATGCACAGTTAACTAGCCTTAAAAATGGTGAATAAGGCATCACATTTAGCTAAAACTTCCATTATTTTCCAAACTGATTGATTTGGAGGATAGAGAACATCAGATTTTTATGATTTTCCACATCAATTTAAAAAAAAATAATAAATAAAATTTCCTTTAAAGACTTTTTTATGTATTTTAAGGGTTTCTTTGCATTTGTAGAATAACAATTCATAAAATTACCAATAAAGTTTCACATTTGATTAGCTTAAATGCCTTGTTTAAACCGTTTCTATCACTGTGTAAAGTTTGACTGAACTTTTTTTTTTAAAATATATGTACCGTTGTGTACATTAATATACACACACAATCATATATTTGATTAGAAAAATTGAATTAACTTTTAGATTTAAATGGAATAGATTCAGCTCCTTATGTTTTCATGTTTTCTTTTATTTCCTACCTTGATCTTCATGCGACCAATGGACTTGCTGAGCTTGAACATGACAAAAATCAAGCTTGGATTGACTGGTTTTCTGCAGCAAGGGCAGGTCTGCTGTCTGGACAAGATGAAACACTGTCAATTTCCATTTTGTATGGAAATGATCTACCAGCACCGTCCAGTTATGTGATACACTCTGGTACATTATATTCAGAACCTTTTTAGCCACTGTAGGATGCATTTTTTGCAGAAAATGTGGTGACACGCAGCTCTCACTGGACACCTAAGGACTCCTTGGCAAATAGTGCAGATCAGATCATAGTCTGGGGGGTCCACAAACATGTCCACATCATACCCTCCGCTTTGTCCTGACGCTTCTGGGTCTGCCTGGATGAAGTAAAAAAATAAGAACAATCTTATATTTTATGTAGAGGTAAATTAGGACAAAAATAGTTACTTTTTAAAGACTGAAATGTGGAAGCTTTAGATCATCAGTATGCACAATCATAAATGGACAACAAAACAGTTGTTCTAGAAAGTCATATGGGTTCAATAGCGTTTTTCCCTGTACGTTTGTTTAAAACTGACACAAAACGTATAAACTAACTAAAAATATATAAATTGTAAAAGTACACATATATGTAACCAACTTACCATTATAATGTGCTTCCCTCACGGTGTTTCCATTGTCGGCGCTGTTGTTACTCCATATCGATGTCCCACATGTCACACACAGAACACACACACCCGCGTTATCAATGCAGCTCACACACGAACATTCCTGACCGGCCGTGAAGAGGCACGCGGCAATGGGCACGCGGCTGTGGGCGTCACTTTCAGGAGTGGTCTTGCATAATGGAGATCATCACACAGGAGAGTCCTTTCCTTGGTTTTCCAGCATTCCAGCGACGGGTAGCAGGATCCAACATAAAAACATGTCTTTTCGTGCAAAATTTCATTTCAATTTTCAAAAAGGAGAGATTTAAAACATAAATTTTTAAATGTATGAACAAGGGTTTTTGCAGAATAACTTTTTAAAATAGTATTTATTTATTTATTTGCTTAAGATAGAGAACTGTCAAGTAGAATTTTTGGTTTGTGGAAACAATAAGTATTCATTTTAAAAATACTGCTTGTTTAAATTAAATTTCATACAAAATTTCCACTAATGACAATTTCACGTTTTGTCATTTTGAATACGTTTTTTTTTAAAGTTGGCTAGTTAAATGGAAAAAAAAAACCGATTTATTAAAAGAACGTTCTAAAATATGATTTAGCATTTAAACAATGGCTCTCAACAGTTCCATTATAATTTGTTGTCAATCAATCGTGAGAACTAAACATGATACTTTAAGAAACATAAAATCAGATGTTTAAATAAAAATACACACAAAGTAAAAACTTTAAGTGTTATTTGACACACCTCCTCTCAAAACACTCTCGTTTTTATTTTTTCTCTTCTCTTACTTTTTGAAAAAAAATTGCAAAATAGAAATTGCTGTCTGATTCAGATTCTGATACATAATTGAGAAAAGTCTTTGAACCTATCTGATGTATGCTCATTACTTTTTTGGTTAATTATTAAAGAACATGCTTACATGTGTGACTGCCTTGGTTGATTTATTTATTTATCGCTGTTTATTTTAATACTTCTGTCTATTTGTCTCAATAAGTATTTTATGTTGTATTTTAACTATATTATTTGCTTTTTAATATTTCAAAAGAAGTACAAGAATGAACAAAACAAAACTCGGTGTAAACATCTGACCAATCACAGGTCCGTACCTTGTGACGCAAATTGTGTGCGACTCGTCGAGTTAACATGAGGGAGCGGTGTGTTTTTACAGTCAACGTGTGGGATGAGACATACATGATTTTCTTTTAATGCAAACGTTTTCATGCTTTATTATCTTCACGAAGCAAAATGGCGAACACAAGCCTTCGATTCAAAACGAAGTAAGTTTTCTGAACTTCACCAGCAGGCGTCATAGCTGGTTTGTTGGCTAACATTAGCGATGCTAAAGTGGCATTTTGTGGTCGCGAGTTGCAACACTTACGGTTTTTCATCTTCATCTTTTTTCAGTTATGCTGTGTCCAGCAAAATTGAACCTTTCTACAAAGGAGGGAAAGTGCAGGTAGATGAACTGAAATAAATAGTAATACATATAAATACATGACAGTCTTAAACTTTAATTCAAAGGATGAATGAACATGTGATGATTAAATTATTGTAGCTTGCTCTCTAACTCAACAGCGCTTTTTTTTCTTTTCTCAGATCAGCAAAGATGAACAATACATCTTTTGCACATGTGGATCGCGTGTCAATATTTTGGAGATAAACACAGGCGAGATTGTCCACTGTGTCGAACATGTGAGTTTAAAAGCTCTACATTTGGTTTATCTGAGCTTTAGGTTAAATAATGTCCTAAAATAGGGCTGGGTTTCACTCACAAAATACAGAATTGTTTCAATTTGGATTTACAAGATGGTTAGATATACCATTCAACACAGTTTAATTACATTGGGATTTTTTTCAAAAACATTTTCCACAAATCATTTTTAATATGTTTTTTTTTTAATAAAACTGACAATTAAATCTTACTTTCTAAACAAAAAAAGTGTTTTTTTTCTTGTTTTGTTTTTTGGTTTTGCCTCAAACGAACACAAAAGCTTTAAAGAAAAATATAATCAAGGGATATGATAAATTAAAAAAAAAATCAAAATTGATAAATATATTTATAGATTTTAAACTCAGACGTATTACAAATTGTCAACCATAAAGTTCCTCAGAATCAATAGTTTTATTGTTAACTTTTTTCAGAAATGTCAACATTACCCTAATTCTGCTTGCAGGATGATCAGGAAGACATCACATCATTTGCAGTGAGCTCGGATGATGAGGTATAAAACAACATATTAACCGTATGGTGCCATCATGAACTAGCATTTGCAAGGTTTTAGGTCTGTTTTTTTGTGCATCTTTGTGTAATGATTTTACTTTAAATTTACTCTTTATTGAATTACAGCTGCTGGTAACAGCGAGCAGAGCTTTGTTATTGAAGCAATGGGACTGGAGGAACGCAAGTTGCACTCGCTCCTGGAGGGCCATTCACACTGTTCCTGTGGCTAGCATGACCTTTGACTCCACCTCTACTCTTCTGGCAACAGGTCAGCTTTCATTAAGCTGTCACATCATTTCAAGTTTGACGAGCTTTCATAATTCCAGGTTTTAATTTTTCTTGTTGTTTTTGTCTTGCAGGTGGTTGTGATGGTACTATAAAGCTATGGGATGTTGTGAAGCAGTACTGCACTCACAACCTCAAAGGATCATCTGGTGTTGTTCAGTAAGGAGGCTTAGCTTTGAGTTTGTTTATGTAGTTCTAGCAATCAGGAGTTTTGCATTAATATAGTATTAATTCATGAATGAGATATTGATGTAACAGGACAATTTGTTGTTTTTCAGCAGTGTACAAACTCCTAAAAGCTTACAATTTTTTGTTTTTGTTGTTTTTGTGCAGCCTGGTTCAGTTTCACCCAGACATCAGCCGGCTGCAGCTTTTCTCCTCCTCCCTGGACTGTGGCATTCGGATGTGGGACCTGCGCTCCAGCCAGTGTGTGTGTGTGCTGCAGAGTCACTACAGTTCCGTCACCTCCTTCAGCTTCAGTGCTGATGGTGGCACCATGGTCAGGTACAATTTACAGTGTACAATTTACAGTGAATACACTTCAAATTTAGAGCATTTTGGATGCCTTTTTTTAATATAAAAAGCTTTAGGTTCAATGTTTTGACTACAACTGTATCCTGATCTGCGCTTGTAGTTCTGGGAGAGACAAGATCTGCACAGTGTGGGACCTCAAAACTCGCCAAGCAAAGAGAACTGTTCCCGTTTATGAGGCAGGATTTGAAAGCAGTTGAAAGTTTTGCAACAAAATGATTTCCCAATTAAAAAAAAAAAAAAGCTTTTAACATTTTTTTGTTGTTCAGGCTGTTGAGGGAGTGACACTTCTTCCCAAAGATGCAGACTTATCACAGCTAGGAGTGAAAGGCAAAGACTTGCACTTCATCACAGCTGGAAGCAAAGGTTTAACACTTGAGATTCTTTGTACTACTCCTTTTTTATGGAGTTACATGTAGAATTTTTAGATGTCTGTTTGCAAGCAGTTTCCTCTTTATTTTACCTGTAGGTATTCTAAGAGTGTGGGATGCAAACACTGCCAGTTGTGTCTACACCCAGAAGCCCCCCTCTACCCTCAGCTCAGCCACAGAGGAAGCTGAAAGCCAGGATGACAACCCTTTTAGTCTGACACATCTGTTTTACCTGCCCACCTCCCACCGAGTGGCCACAGTCACTGCAGAACATAACATCATTCTCTACCAGCTGCCAGCGCTCACCACACAGAAGCAAGTAAGTGTTTAGGAGGAAACCTTTGCTTCAGGCAAACTGCAAGATTTCCTCCGTTTGTTGCAGTGTTTTTTGTCTTCATTGGTGTAAACTTTAAGAAACTTGAAATGTAAGAAACTTTACATTGGGGTCTAATCTCCACGGCTCAGAAAAGTTGCAAAAACTTAGTATAACATGTTATAACACAACAACGCACAAGCGGGTCGATCAGCACTACGCCCCCTTCGCTCTCTGGGTGTCGTGGGGGTCTTTGTGCTTCCTGCTCGGGGAAGAGCTCCGTGCCGAAGGTGCTGCCAGGGGAGGGGTGCTGCTACAAAGGACCGATGAGAAAACTGATGATCTAGCATTCTAGCAGCATTTAAACTGATCATTTACAAACAAAACTTGGAGACGTGAAAAGTCTCACATCTGATTTGTGCGTAAATGCTTTTTTAAATGTGTTTATCAGGCAATTGGTGCATAGTTTTAAATATTTGTATGTCTAGTAAGTTTTAAGCTAGTGTCATTTTTTTACATGTGAATACACGAGCTCATGTTCACACAGTTATGCACAAAATATATTGTATGAGTTACAAATCAAGAATTATGCACAGACAAATCCAAAGTTTAATGCAATAATAGATTAATCTTAAGTTTTCTCCTTCTGTCCTGCAGTTTGTGGGTTACAGTGATGAAGTGCTGGATGTGAAGTTCCTGGGTAAAAACGACAGTCACATTGTGGTAGCCACAAACAGCAGCCAGCTCAAGGTCTTTGAGCTGCTCACCAACAGCTGTCAGATCCTCTTCGGTCATACAGGTCAGTCATCAGCAGAGGGCGCCACATTTCCATCATTGAAACACTTTGTTTTTTTATTGTCAACTTTAAACCATGTCTGTGAGCCTAGAAGTTCAGTGATATCTTTATTCCCCAAAGTTGATTATTTGAAAAGCTGCAATAAAATAAGCTGCCAGCTAAATAACTTTATTGAGCCTTGAATTGTAAAGTAGAAGTTTGCTACTTGCTGAGCAGGTTGGATCAGTGTTTACCTCCTTATTGTCTTCCACAGATACCGTCCTCACCTTGGATGTGTTTAAAAAAGGTTTTGTCTTTGCAAGCTGTGCAAAGGTAAACATTTTTAGGTTTATCAAAACAAAAACAATGTCCCCCAAAAACCCCGAACAAACCAAAATATAATATTAAGGTGGTTTTAAGCAGACATGTGTGCTCATCTTCAGGACAGGTCAATGCGTGTGTGGCAGATGGACAGTGATAGCGGTCAAGTTAGCTGTGTGGCCCAGGGCACCAGCCACACCAATGCTGTGGGATCCATCAGCTGCTCCAGGTAGCCTGTAGTCTGAAATGCAGCTTTGTTTTTACCTGGTTAATGTTTGGACCAGGAGACCTAACATTGATTGGAGAACTTAGTTTCTGTGAGCGTTTTTTCCACCCTGCTGTCTTTGTCTACAGGATGAAAGCCTCTTTTGTTGCGACTGGTAGTCAGGACTGCACCGTGAAAGTGTGGGACCTGCCTCCAGATCTGTCTTCTGGAGATGTTCATCAGTTGACACCCCGCACCACAGAGAAGGCTCACGATAAGGTAGAAAAACAAAAGGTTCCCTGGGAATGAAAAAAGGCAATGCTGGAGGGCTGTCTGAGCTATGGTGAACTGTTTTAATCATCACATTGCATACATGCTGCACAGATTTTCATAGCACCTCATTAGAGCCTTTTTTGAAACCATCAAAAAACATTGTTAAATTGATTTATAGTAAAATGGGTGTATTATCAGATGTCCAGATTAATATTACACTGGGACTGATATTTTTTTGCGTGTTTCCTTTTGAGAGAATTCCAGAAAGCGTCCGCCTCCAGAGAGGTTCCGTGGAAAGGACAAAAGCATTTTTTACATTCGGTTGTTTCCTGCTGCACTCAGACTGCACAGATTTCACACATACCTGTGAAAATATCTTTACCCAGTTCTATAATTACATTTTTAAAAGCCTTCACTGTCTCCTATTTATGTAAGCTTTGATTGACTTTATTCTTACACATTTCTTCCCTGCAGGATGTAAACAGTGTTGCGGTTTCACCTAACGACAAGCTCCTGGCCTCGGGTTCTCAAGACCGCACTGCCAAGTTGTGGTCTTTGACGGGAGAGGGGAACATTTCCCTCTTGGGGGTGTTTCGTGGCCACCGCCGTGGCATTTGGAGCGTCTGCTTCTCTCCTGTTGACCAGGTTCTGGCCACCTCTTCTGCAGACGGAACTACCAAGCTGTGGAGCTTGCAGGACTTCAGCTGTCTCAAGGTAAGTCATGGCGTGGACAGTGACCTCAAGCTTTTGGGTTTTTTAAGGGCAAGTTTCTTGCAACTAAACACGAGGTGAAAATGTCATTTGGTGGTGCTTATTTTTTGTTTGTTTGTTTTTATTTTGGGCGAAATGAAGACATTTGAGGGCCATGATGCATCAGTACTGAAGTGCATCTTTGTGAGCCGTGGTACTCAGCTGCTGACCAGGTAAATGCAAGCAAAATATAAAATCCATGGATGTACAAAGGAATCCTGTATGAAAATTTCCCTTTACATTGTTTATGATTCTAAAGATAAATAATTTACATAAGTGTTGTTAGATGATAAATTACATGGTGAATTTTTTTGGTAAATTTAAAATAATTTTAAAGGGATTTGCCTGTTTTGGTGCATTTACAGTACACCATTGCTGTGTAAACACAGTTTTTAAGTTAAGTTGTGTTTGTGTAAATTCAATTTTTGTTCTTTTTTTTTTCTTGCGATCAATGCTTTCAGTGGCTCAGATGGTTTGGTCAAGTTGTGGACCATAAAGACCAACGAGTGTGTGAAGACACTGGACGCCCACCAGGACAAAGTGTGGGGTCTCCACGCCAGTCGCAAGGACGACAAGATGGTGACCGGCTCGGCTGACTCCAACATCACAGTGTGGAGCGTAAGTGGGATTGTCAGTTTTAGTCAATTCTAATATTCAGATGACATTTTAATTTTTTTTTCTAGAAAAGTTTCAAAGCTTTTTTTTCCTTGTTTGTTGTTCTGTTGTGTCTGAACGCACACAGAACATAAATAATCAGCTTTGTACCAACAGGATGTGACAGAAGCAGAGCTGGCAGAGGAGCAAACCAAGCAGGAGGATCAAATCTTGAAGTGAGTTCAGCCTGTTCTCTTTTGTTTATCATTTTGAATCTTTAAGCTGGTGTCATGGTTTAGGCCAATCTTCCATTACGGCTCCCTTTGTGTGGATCTGCTTTGTCAGGATGAAAACCCAGTTAGTGGAATGTTAAGGCTATTGTTGCTGTATTTCCTTTATGATCATGGCCACTGTCAAAATGTTAATTATTTTCAGTGTGTTCTTGCAGTTGTGCAAGTCATGGATTCTGAAAATTCTCACAAGTCATTATGGAAACATCACAACATCAAATGACTTTGCCTTTTTAATTTAAACAGTTACTTGGGTTTAATTTTAGCAACAGGAACCTTTTATTATTATTTAAATAGTAACTGGGTTGTTTGAGTTCACTAAATACCACGTTTAGTTTGATGCATTCAGAAAATACTGATAATCTAAGTTAGATGAGCAACTTTTAATTTTTAGGGTTAGGTTTAGAAGTTAGAAGTTTATCAGAAAGTCACCTCTAAGTTGTGGGCAGGACTGTTGGCGTTGTGTAACCCAACCCCCACTTCCCATCGCCCATCTGTTTACGGTTTCTCCTGCTAGCTTACAGCCCTTCACACACCTAACCTAAAATAAATGGTGCATCAAAAATGGGGAGCAATATCAGAGCTTTCCAGAAGTACAGTTTTGAGCCAGATGCCAGCTCAGACGAGAAATGCAAAGACATCCGTGGATCTATTTGTCTGCAAGTGGATGCATCAAAATTGAGTGGAGCGCTGAGCTTTTGGCCTGTCCAGCACATTTTTTTTATAACCCAAATAGGATCTTTTTCAAACTGCATTTTTTGGCTGCTCCTGATTCACAATGATTTGAATAAAAAAATACTCAGAAATGCAGTTTATGCTTAATTTTCTTTATACGTGTCCTCCATCATGAGAAAATGTTATAAGAACATGTTAAAAACACCAAAATCACAATTTTCATCAGACTGGGTCTCAGTCTCTTGGGTTTAATTTAGCCACCAAAAAGCTGGATTACCTTGAAAATAGTAATGTTTAGGTGTCTCAAAAGTTTAGCTTGATGCCTTCTGAAAATGCTGATAATATTAGATGACCAAATTTCAGTGTTAAATCAAAGCAGTGAGTAGAGAAAGTGTCAGCAGCGCTCACATGTATGTTTTTATGCCACTGTATGAACATTCACAATTTATTCTATAAACTTTGTGTTTGTGTGTAAAGGCAGCAGGAGTTGTCCAACCTTCTCCACGAGAAGAAGTACCTAAAGGCTCTGGGTCTGGCCATCTCACTGGATCAACCTCACACAGCGCTCACTGTTATCAAAGGTAGGGTTTCCTGCATTCTTAACCAGAGTATGTTCTGTATTTCTATGTGACATCTGCCACTCCCTTGTGGTTGTCTTCCTGGCCTTCTGCCAGTTTGTCGCCTCTCATTCTGCCCGGATGCTCACTGACTCATTCAAGCATCGAGGTGCAAATGACACGACTACGCTTTCATTGTGTCTCACTCAGCAGCAAAGTCACACACAATAAAAAAAGTACCCAGTCTGCAGAACAATAGGTGTCAAACTGACTGAAGCTTTTGTCAAAGTGTAGTTACAAAACTAGAATGGACGTTGGTTATGACAGACAGAGACGCAAGTTTAAATGTCATGCAGAGCCGTAAAGTATTAAGTAAAGTTGATTTAATTGCAGACAACAAAAAGGAAGATGTCTGCGTCAAAACTGCAGATACATTCCTTTTATTGGGAACAATTCAACCAGTTGAAGAACTTTTTAAACGTAGCATTGATTTATTTTGTTGTTTTTGCTTGTAGCCATTCGCAGCGGGGAAGATCGCTGTGAGCTGTTGGAGAAGACCTTACTGAAGCTGCGAGTTGATCAAAAAGGTATCTTCATAGGAGCTTTCAAAATATATTACAGATGGGTATTTATATCCCTAAGAACAAAAAATAAAAGTAACAAAAAGGGTTAAAAAAAGACACAAAGAAAATAGAGATTTAATTTCTTTTGGGGGAATGATGCTTTTTTTGTTCATCCCTGTTGTCTGATGTTTGGCTTTTCTCTCAATCAGAGTCGCTCCTACGGTTCTGTGTGGCGTGGAACACCAACGCCAGGAACTGTCTGGACGCTCAGGCTGTCCTCCAGGTTCTCCTCACACACCTGCCACCCGAGGAGCTCCTGCAGTACCAGGGAGCCCGGACCCACCTGGAGGGTCTCATCCCATACACAGGTCAGCAAGGAGGGAGGGACTTCCTGTACCAGAATGCAGAAATAATGTGCTGCACTGAAATGTGCCATCAAATTACAAGAACACATTCCACATTGCTTCTAAGCAAAACTTGGTTATGCAGTGATCAACACCTGTTACCTCAGAACTTCACAGCCAAGCCAACCTAATTCCTGCAATTTAGCCACAGGGAAGTTTGATGAATGCAGGAAAGGCTTTTGTGGCACTTTTTTTTGGTCAGATTTTCTTTTGCAATTAGTGCAGGGACTCTTTTTTTTTTTTTTTTAATTGTGTCTCGAGTGAAGTTATCAACATTCCAAATCATCAGTAAGTTCTATTTGTTTGCATCTGTAAGTGAATGTAGTTTTATATGTAGTATTTGTGTGATAGATGAAATCATTTGATGTTAGTTTTTTGTCCTGCAGAGAGACACATGCAGAGAATCGGCCGTCTGCTGCAGGCATCCATGTTCCTCAACTACATGTGGCAAAAAATGAGGGTGGCCGGAGCACCGACCAGGTGGGAGATTGTTCAGAGATAGTCTATAAAATTATTCCGTTTTTGTGCTTGTTGCTGCGTTGTTTGCAACATTTGTCTCAATAAAGTTTTATGGGTGTTTATTAGTTATTTAATTTTTCAATTCCAGCATGGGCAATGATGAAGAAATGGACACGACTCCTCTTGCACAGACTGACTTCTACATTGACAAAGACAAAGGGTCGGGCAGCCCTCACGATGAACAAAATCAAGAAGAGGATAGTGACAGCGAGGCTGACGAGGATCCAAACAGCCACGTGGAGGATAAAGATGATGAAGATGAAGTCAGCTCTGCCAGGAAAGCATCTACCAGTACACAGGATTTGAAAAAGGGAGAAAAGAAGAAAAGAAATGGCATCCAGCTTTCTGACAGCGAGGACAGCTCAGAGGAGGATATTTTGGAAGATGATAAGACAACTTCAGGAACTGTAAAAGTGATGAAAAAGCTCAGGGTTTTGCCCAGCACACTTCCCCAGATTGTCAGCTCATAGCAGAACCTAGATTCAAAATTTTTCTCATCCTGATATCGCAGATTAAAGTTTTTATCTGTAGAAAAGATGGTTTTGATTTCCTCGTTGTCCTATTCAAATCTGATTGCATCTTGCACACACATACAGAAACAATCCTCTTTATTGAAATCGTCTTTCATGAAATAGATGAAAGGAGCCGAAGGGACAAATCGGAAAAAGAGACAGTAGTCAAACATGTGGCTGAATGCCAGCGTTTTTCCTTCTTCCTGTAACTACCCACGTGTATTTTAAGCAAGTCGTAAACTGTTTCTTCATGCAAAAATGTTGTGCAAGCACAGATTTTCTTCTGCTCTCAAATGTTTCTAAAGCTTGAAAACAGAATTGGATTATTGGAATTCAAAGGTGAGATTATTGAAATCACAGACTGTGTGAGTCAAAAGATGATTTTATTTTGGTTTTCTTTTTTATAGAAGCCAAGAAACTCGTATAAGGTAAATAAAAATGTTCTTAGCAATCGAGTTACATAATTATTTGTAATTTTTGTCTCAAACAAGATTTTTTTTTTTTTTATTTTCATTGAGGCAAAACTATTTTTTTATGCAACAGAAATCAGTACATGCCAACAAAAGCACCTCCTTGAATTCTTGTTCTGGTGAACTGCTGAGGGTAAACCTGCATATTTTTTTTTGTCATACTGATTTTTTTGAGTTAAGGTTCGTAGTTTATTGATTTAAATTCCAGTTATCCGTTTCAAATTTTTAAGGTATGTTGGGTTCAGCCGTTAAGGAATTTTGTTTTTGGAGATTGTATCTTCCATGTTCGGAAAGAGAGTTTAGTTTCAGTCTTTACTGGCGTTCTGTTTCCTGGTATATCTGGATTTTTTTACATGAATGACTCAAGTTTATGTCATAACATTATAACATTGGCTTATTTTAAACACAATGGCAAATAACTGGCTCATAAGCAGCAAGAAGACCATGCAGCCAACTGGGCATGATTAGATTTAAAAATAGCAACTTTAAAATTGATTGTTCTTTAGTTAACTTCATTTAAAAACAGTTTAATGTTATGTAATCCTTTAAGTCACAATCTTTAAAATATTTAAAGAAAAAAAAATTACATATATGTTTTAAATCTTTGTTGTTGAATTAAATGATTTCCAAAAGTGCTGCAATAAAACAGAAGTCCATGTCCTCAGTTTAGTGTCCTATCAATTTGATTCAGATTTTTTTACTCAGTGCATTTCTAAATGAAAATGCAAGCAACTTGTTTTGATGCATTTTTGGAGGAATTATTGTTGTAAAAAGAGGTCAGGGATCAATAGTAGACATAAAATCAGTTTCCTGAATCCACACAGACATGGGATTAAAATTGACTTAAACTTGAATTAAAAAGTGTCAATCATCTTTCCTTCATCCAGTCACATATTGATTACCATAGTGGAGACACGTGTAAAGCTGTTTCAAAGACAGACTTCCCATATCAAATTGAATCAAATCATCCATCCTTTGTCCATTAATTCGCTGCATCCCTATCAGAGTCCCAGGGTTGCTGGAGCCTATCCCCACAACAGTTAGGCAAAGACGGGGTACACCCTGGAAGGGGTCAATAGTCTGTCACAGGGTCATATCAAACTTAATTTATAAAGTACTTTTTATACACATGTAATGCAAATTGTTGATTTTTCAACTTAAAAAACATAAAGCACACACACAGACGCACAAAATGTTCAAACACATGCCCCCAACCGCCCCAACCCCCACGCACACAATGAAACAAAAAATGATCCATGAATAAGATACAAAGTAGAAATTTCGCTTGATAATGAAGTGGTGAAATTATATTTTAGGGATTTGTCCACATCAGTGACCACCTCACTCATATTAACAGAAGCCACAGGATCCCCCGATCAAAACAAGGAGCGAGACCTGGGAGATCCCACTACAATGACCCTGTTCACCAAGAAGGTGTGGAGGATCCTTCTGATGAAAACACAGGAGTTAAAACAAAAGGTTTATCATTCCTTGTACCTAGCAGGTAGAAGGAGAATAAAAGAGGGCCTAAAACTGAGCCTTGAGGCATACCCCATGTCAAGGGGGCAGAAAAAGATCCATGGTCCCCAAGACTTGCACAAAAGATTTGAACCACTCTAATGCCAGTTCTTTTACTCCGACCCACTGCTCCAGGCGAGAACTTACAATTTCATGATCAAAAGTGTCAAATGCGTCTAAAAGCACTAGAACCGCACAATCACCAGAGTCTGTAACTAACAAAGATATTAAAAACTAATAACAACTTTGTCTTTGCACATACATGGATATATACATGTGTGTGGACATATATTTGACCAAAGACTCAGAAGCAGCTTTCTTTTCACTGTTTAATATTATATAAAATACACTTCTTCTTTACACTTTATACTAAAGTCCAAACTGTTGCAAACTTTGCATTGTGCTTGTGAGAGTCCATCCATATTTTTCTGACAGCTTTGTGCAGAAATCCAGGAATACATAATTAAATCTATGAACAGTCATTGTAGCTGAACAAAAAAAAACAAAAAAAAAAAAACAAATAGTACCATCATGGAATATCTATGTGTATCATACGAGTTGTATTCTATAAGTGGAATTTACACTGGATTTGCTTGACAATAACAAATGTGTGCACATCTTTCTGCAAAAGCACCAGTAAGGCAAACAAAGTGTTTCCACTATGGAAAATTTACTAATGGTGCAGCATTGTTTGATCACTTCTCTGCTAATTTTAATCTAACAAAAGGTTTTAATCAAATAAAAAGTATTGAGATTTAAACATTATGGTCATGACATGAAATCTGACTAGATCCTGTAATTTTTTACAAAAACAATTGTAAGTCTCTTGTTATAATGAGGGTAAAATGAGCTGAAGGATCTCAACGGCTGACGATCTCGCTCTGTACTGGTGAGACGTTGCCTCTGCCTGCGTTCTTGCGGGTGACCGTGGTGCAGCGGGTGAGGATCTCCCTGGCTTGTGGTCTTGGTGGCACTTTGGGTGACGTGGGCACCTTGTAGAGGCTGGGATCAGAAACACTTGGGGTCATCTGGACCTCTATGCTAGTTGGACTGAGGTGGGTGGTCATCAGGGGTGGAGGGGTGCGGCTGTAGTACGGCGACCTGAAATTGGCTCCAGGTGTCCCACTGAAGGACACCTTCCTTCCACCGGTGGAAGTGGAAGAGCTATCATCGCTGAAGCTGTCCCAATCCAGACTTTTCTCGGAGTTTACTGAGAGGCTGAACATCTGTTGATGCTCTTCTCCATCCGTCTCCACCGTGATGATGGGAGGAGAATGTATCGTTGGGGTAGTTGTGGCGGAGTGATTTGTGGCAGGGACAGCCCGGTCTTCCGCAGGCTGGGATTCCTGCAGCACAGACATGGAATCGGACCTCTGCATGTTCCCTTCCTCAATTCTATTAGGAGAAGAGGACCTGCTGAGTGGAAGTTGCAGGAGGTTTCCACGGGAAAGGCTGTGCTGTGACTGCTGCTGCAAGTCTGGGGCTGGGGTGAAGACCGAAGCAGACCTTTGTCTTTCATGTTGCAGTGGTGCCATGTGAACCCTAGGGTGGTTATAAGGCTGCAGGAACATAGCAGGGATGTAACCCACCTTTCCTTTGTGGCTGTCAAGGGATAAGAATTAGAAGATCAAAATTAGCTTCATCTTAAAACTGGTTATGAAAGTTTTTTTCAGCTAAAAACTTAAATTTGAAAAAAACCATTCATTTGACCTGTTTGAGTTCACCACAAAACCAAAAATCTCTATTAATCCAGCTAATGTTAGTCTGAATCTCAAAGAAAATACTGGTTTTAGTTGAGGGAACTACATTACAACTTCTTTTTAACCAGAAATAAATCCTTTGAATGAATAATGGATTTTGAGTTAATTTAAATTTGTATTTGTTGAGTTTTGTCATTTGCGTTATTAACATGTCAGACAACGGAGCAATTCATTGTTATAGGCTCCATTTTGTAAATGGCCAAAAAAACTTAAATAATGAAACAATGTGCACTTCTTGAGACTTTGCAGCTCTCTGTGGGCTTTGGTCAGTAAAAAACTGACCTGAATGGTTCATTTTTAGCGTTCAAGGTTGCAGACTCCTGGTCTAGTCCTTTTATTGTGTTTGGGTGAAAGTTGTTTTAAATCGAACACAATACAAGGGGTAGAATATTAGCAATTGAGATGGAATCAAATATTGGTTTCAATTTTGAATTTAACCAGAAAAATCACCTATGCTCATAGGCTTATGAGTCATGTGAAAAAGTATATGCAAATCGATGGGTTGCAAATGACACATAAGGTAGAATCATGATCTTCCACAGGTATTTTGCCTCAGTTTGTTCATTTGTTTTACTAGTTAGCCTTGCTGGTGTCAAGTTGGCTGCTCCCTTGTACTTATGTCTTCAGGACAATGTATTTTTGACTCACTCAGGAAAATACATGCCATCACTTTTGACTGTAAGCCTGTTCTAGAAGAGTTTCAAGTCTTTAAATAGCAATAATGCCCAGCAATATTTTAGTCAATGTTGCCATACCTGGCAAGCCACCAGCCATTGTCAGACCTCTGGAGAACTTCTGCAACTGCGCCGGCGATAATAGAGATCTCATCATCACAGGTGGAACTGTAGCTCTTAGTAGCAGTGTAAAGCTTTCCTGAGGACGGGGGGGAAAAGTAAAAACAAACAGATTTGTGGCTTTAGTTTACGAAACACTCACTTTACTGGGTGAAACTTGCAGAATTCTGTGCGAATACCTCTCTCTGAAATGTCATCATCATCATCATCATCATCATCATCATCATCTAACTTCTCCAGGTAGGGTGCAGGGAACCACGCCATCCTCTTCTCTTCATTCTCGACAAGCCACCACCCTGAACCAGCAGGCCAAACACGTTAGAGCCACGCAAGGGTGCTTGTAAGAGCCTCACGCTCATTCCCTGCAGCTGTTGGTTACCTGTTCTGTCTTTGATGAGAACATCAAGCTTGTCATCCAGAGCCACTTTGAAAGGCTTGTTCCGGGTGTCTGTGGTTTCGTAGGGCGCCACGCATCTGAAAGTCTCTGTCACAAATGGCTGTGTCACGTTTCCATATGGACAATCCCCGTTACAGTTGTTTTCATCCGTCTGCGTGACAATGATGCTGGGGGTCCAAACACATCAGAAATACACGGGTCAGAACCAGAATCACCAAATCAATTTTCAGCTCTTGTATTCATATTTCGCTGGAAATATTTTTAATTTCAGTGGGAATTTCTTTGCACGGCTTTCAAATTGTGGATTTTTAATCTAAGATTTAGAATAGCTTTCAATCACAGGTAAAAGCTCAACCATGCAAGTCTGTGTCATCATCACTCTATGAGAAATTCAAAAATACGGTTCCATTTCTTGAACAAAAAAAAGCGGAAGCTGTTCAGTAAAGGTCTCAAAATGATTTCTTTTCTGTAGATTTTTTGGTTTTATGATTTGCTCACCTGTTTTTAGTGAACTCTTTGT
Organism: Adrianichthys oophorus; assembly: GCA_036245035.1. Lineage (NCBI taxonomy): Eukaryota > Metazoa > Chordata > Actinopteri > Beloniformes > Adrianichthyidae > Adrianichthys > Adrianichthys oophorus. Next base: position 10,643,421 of record BSAI01000125.1, on the reverse strand, counting down.
CCAAATCTTGATCTTTGGGTTGGAAAAACTTGATGAGGTATGGACTTTGACTGACTTGTGCTTCACAGTTCAGGAGGTCATTGCAATATTTCTCCAGAGACTTGAGGAGAGCCAGAGAGCTGGTAGTTTTTGCCCCCACACGCTTATTGCCTAAAAGACACACAAGAAAAAAAACAACATTTTTTTAAATCCAAAAAATTTCCTGTCAGACGTGGAATTTCAACAAAGAGGAAAACTCACCTTTGAAGTGGAATTGAGGAAGGGTTCGCTCAGATTTTTTTATCTTTCGGGCAGTTGTGCAATCTTTTTTTACTTGTTTCTGTGGTACAAAAGCAATTAAGAAACAAAAAAAACATTCACATATGTATTAATATAAAAGTTTATATGCACAAGTTAAAGCATGCATGTTATATTTCATACTCACATGCATTTTCTTGAAATCTTTCAAGCTTCTGTAAATGACAATGTCATTCTGGTCTGACCAAAGCACAGAGGTTATGAACATCTGAAAGAGAAACATTCAGCACCAACTTAACAAAAAAAAATCACAATCCTTTTGAAAAAAAATGAAAAGAAATGATTGTATTTACTGTGCTTTTTTTTTTAATCAACACTCCAGTTAAACGCACGCTGACGGGGTAACGCTCTGGCTCCATGGTGACGGTCTTCAACAATCCTGCTGGTTTCTGCCGTTTAGTCCTCCCAGCCTCGCCCTGTTCTGATGAATGAGGAGAGCTCACAACCGATTTGTTTCTTTCCTTCAAGGGGTGGAGCTATAGAAACTTACAGATGGAAACTGATGTTATCAACAGGAGGAGGGGGAAATCCTCTGTCACTCACGTCCACAAAAGAAAAAAAATACACCTTTAAAGAAAGAGCCTTGAAATGGTTATTTAGTAACTAGATAACCTAAGAGGACATTTCTTTGTGCAAATCTCAAAATCAAAATTCCATATTTTATTTGGGGAAATTTCTTCCAAATAAACGTTAGAAAAAGGCATACTTTTTTAGAAACAATTTGAGAAAAAGTGATGACAAATGTCCCAAAATTTGACTTTTTCAGTTTATTATTATATTTCTTGTTATGTTTTGTTGTAAAAACAGTATGAAAATGAACAGGAAAAAGCAGAGCTACAAATCTTTACGGTCACTGTGCAAATGCCCAACATTAGTAAAGCCAATCAAGGAAGTTGGTGGGAATAAAAAAAATGTAGCAGCTCTTTCCTCTAAGTCTTGATCTCTTCCCTCTTTAAAATATTTTTTAAAATTTATTATCTGAGTTGAAGAAATACATATAGCAGAAACTTCAATGGAAATATTAAAGGTTACACAAAAAGTTTGTTTTTAAAATCTTCAAAAGAAAATTAAGTTTTGTATTTAACATTTTCTGTGCATCATTGCAGTCCTTTTGACTGCTCGGACATTATTTTACTGAAAAGCTCTAAGAGTATGAGGGAGAATAGGTAAAAACTGGTTGGGGCCTTTTCTTGTACACAAGCAATGAAGAGCAATGAAGGCCTCATTAACAATCATGTCCCATGAACTTTTCTCTTCGACTGTGTGTGCCCATTGACTGATTACAAGAACTGGACTGAGTGTCTCCTTCCACCCTGGCATTCCAAACAGGAAGTACACGTGGGTTCCAAGAAGCCAAAAGCCCAAAGACTTCCATTGAGAAATAAACAGCTTACTCAGAATAACCTTTTTTTTTGCTACATGTTCTTGATAATGCTCATTTTTTCATGATATTTCTATTGTGCAAGTTATTATCTGACCAGTCAATTGCCTCGTTAAAAGTATGTGCTGTTCGCTGGCCCCCACTGCAAACGCTCAAAATGATTGACAGATTTCAAACCTATCACTGCTGGAAGTAAACCATTTTCCATGGGTGACGTCATGCTCACTCAGTCCAGTTCTCAGATACAGTCAGTGTGTGTGTCTCAGCAACGATACAGACCCCGATGTGTTTTAGCGTGACATCATCAACCAAATGCAGAAAAAGACTGCGTTCAGCATAAGCTGCTGGGCCTGTACCTTCTGTAAAGACGTTCTGAATCTGACATATTCTGCCCTGACTGTATTACAGTCCACAGTGGGCCATCTTTGAGTTTTGTGCCTCTGTGCTGAAGGTTGTGGGACAGCTTCTTTATCCAATAACAGGCTGAGTGCTCTTGTGAGATTCTGCTAAGTGTCATTGTGTTCCACTGACACAAAAGCAATCTAGCCTAATTACTTTTAGTTCATGGAATATTTGTCTTCTCAGGCCTTTGCAATTTACAGCATAGTTTTTTTAAAACAAATTATGACGTTGAAAATGTTGAAAGCAGTCAAAATGACTTAGTCGTTTCAGTTCTAGTGTTACTGTGACATGCAAATCATGGTGAGGTTGGTTTTTATGTGGTCTCTCGATCACTGAGTTTTTCAGGACTCCAGTGACATCTAACGATGGTTGCTGTAACATCATTCTTCATCTCTGCTGAGAATTCTTCACATGTTGGACTCAAATATGAATATGTGAATGTCTTCACATATAAACATACATACACAGACACACATAAGCATAAATAACTAAGATATTTTAGTACAGGTTCAAATAATTGCCTTTTTTAAATGAATAGACAAAATAAGTGATGTGGAGTTAATGTATAATAATAAAACAATATGTGATGGAATGTGGGGTTTACAGAGGAAACTGAATGGTTTACATTGGTGACAATGATTGACAGAGACGGGGAAAGAACAAGGTGCTCTGTGGTTTTTTTAAAAGGTCAGATTTCAAAAATGTGACTTTCCAGAATCACTAGAAGGGGAGAGTCAGACTCACAGATGAACAAATCCTAAGAAATATATTAAACTGTATAGACTTCACAGAGCATTTTTAAACTTAAGATTGAAAAAGGAAAATTAGAATAACACTAAACATGAATTTCAGGGCAACAGTCTGGATACCTGTTCAAGGTGTACCTCGCCTTCGGCCAACAGTGGCTGTTTAGGCTCCAGCAACCCCATGATGGATGGATGGTTTTTAGAAGAACTTTTTTGCTTAGAAAATTGAAACTTTTAGCCATTTGCTTCTGGACAAACGGCTTAGAAAATAAGTACTAAATGGTCAAATCACCTACATTTTCTAGAAAAAGTTTAAGTCAACCAAACAGCTAAAATGTTGCTGAATTGGGAAGATGAGAAAATAAAAATAAAAAACAGCAGCAAATATTTGTCCAAAATTATGGGGAAAAAAAACATTTTTGTAAAACTTTATCCAAGGCCTAAATTCAAATGCGAAGGAAAAACACAAAAAATAACTATAGAAGAAAAAAAAAAAAAAAAACAGAAAATCCTCAAAATATGACAAAAACAAACAAAAAAAAAGATTGAATGTAGAGATACATCTTTAAACACTGATATTTGGAGATTTTTCTGGAAAAAAAAGTAAACTGAAGCATTTCTATTATATTCAGCATTTAGTATACAAAAAGACCAAACCAATACCATATAAAATAGTTTATTTCTCCTTCCACATTGATTCATTGCAGAATTATAATACACTTTAAATTAAAATGACTCAAATACATAAATCATACTCAAACATTTTTTCCTTTCATTGCACATCTTCCTCTTTTTGTCACATGATTGATAAAAGAAAAATATTTGAGGATTTAATAAATACAATCCCCTTCTTTTCTTTGGCTTAAAACAATTAAAGTGCCATCATATTTGACATGAACTGAGGATGTGCAGCTGTCGGACTGCGAGCGGTTGAAAGCCAAAGCTGAAATCGCTTTACATCAGCACTATTCAGGACAGCTTTTAAGTGTTCTGGCAAAGCTGATGAAACAGTATTCGTGCAAAAATCCCTCTCAAAACATAAAAATAGGTAAAAAAATCGTTGCAGCTAATCAAATCCCAGCCTCATCGGTCTTTAAAAAAAACAGAAGGATCTACAAACATTAAAAAGTGTAAGGCAACTGGTTCTTTGTGACAATATCAAATAAGATTCTAGGAGATTCTATAAGATTGAATTTCAAGATTTTCCCCCAGAATTATCCATCACCACTTAAAGAAATTATCTGTTGTATATTTTTTAATTTTTACGGAGCCAAAGCTCCGTTTTACAGCTCCAAATGTAAATCTGGGACAAAAAAAATCTTATCACTTTGAATCACAACAATACTCAATAGTTTTTAATTTTTTGATTTGTAGAGCCTTCCAGCTGTGCATTTTTTTCCCACGTACAGATCTCACATCTGGCAATCCATCTATCATATCTTACAAAAGTTGGATTTCTGTTCATGATTTGTTGCCCTCTATGGAGCCATAAAACATGTTTAACTGAAGAGTTTTTTTCTGACAAAAATCCATCTTTTAACAGAAAACTTCTCAGTTGAAGCATGCACCTGAAAAACTGAATAATAAAACTATTTAGGAAAAGAGGCCATGACAGCAAGAAGTGTGGACACAGACTGGCCAAAGTACAAATTAGAACTGAAGCAGCTTTGCAGCAGAATTGTACACTCCTCCGATTGTTTTTTTTAACCTTGTCTTTTGTGTTTTTCATCTGTGCATTCTTTCTTGCAGACCAGCTCAAGAGTTTCTGAGAACTTAATCACCTCTAGTGTTGCCACATTTAAAGAGCTCTCCGTCCTTTCTGTCCCGGTGAAGCTCAGAGCAGCGTGAACTGTCCTTTCCGTAATTCCGCTTTACGTCATCGGAATTCATAAATAGACATACTGCGCTCTTGGATGTGGTTTAAGCTCAGAGATTGGTACCTGCAGAAATAAAGGAAGTGAACGTAAAAAAGGAGTTCATAAATGCATCAAAAGTAACTCTTCCACTGGTTCAATATTTACCACTCTGAGCTTCTGTGGTAATAGTAGCCCTCAATAGTGGCTGTGGACTTCTGGAAGCAAATGTAGTAGAAGCCCGCAAAGGAAGCACCGCTGATGTCTTTGATAGTGTGATCAGGAACTAGAAACTGCTCCTGAAAGAGCAACAAGAGCAGATGTTAAAAGTTTGATCTTGACACTAAGGTTTTAACAACAACATGTACCAACCTTCCATCTCATGAAGATATAATCACTGTTTTCCAACGCTGTGTAGTCAAAGTCATCAGAGTTGAAGTTTTTTGCATATTTGTAAAAAGCTTGGAACTTTCCCTTTAAGAGAACAGGAACAACATGCACACACAGATGTAATTAGCTTCAACATTGTATTTATTAAAAAATAATTTTAAAAAGTTTTAGTCAAGAGGTTTGTTTTCAAAGGATTTTAAACAAGATTTTTTTTATCTGAAAGTGGTCCCTAAATAAGAAAGGGATCCCTCTAAAATCCATTAAAGTTCCTTTTTTGGACAGGGAAAAACAAAAGCATGCCAAACTTTGTCTTTTATTTTTAGCTCTCTTTCTTTTGATGGTGCAAATGTAGATTCATCAAATTGCATTTTAATAAATACAGCTTTCCTAACTGTTTTTTTTGGTTTGTTTTTTTAAAGATGCTCACAAATGTCCTTCTCCAGTACTTATGAACATAGGTTGGGTGCATTTCAGTAGTGTCACTTAATGAAATATCCAAAAAAACAGAGGAAGAACATTTTCCCCAAAAACATGAAATCTTCCTTCCATCTTTTGTTCTTGCTTTGTCTTGTGCAGGATCATGAGAGTTACTGGAGCCTATCCCAGCCACTTCAGGGCAAAGAAGATTTACGCCCTGAACAGTTTGTCCAATGTAACCCCACACAGAGACAACTCACAATTACTCCTAAAGCACAGTACAGAGTCACTAATCAATCTGAACGTGTTTTTTTCGACTGCAGGAAGAAGCAAGAGCAGGTATGTGGAGAACATGTAAACTCCACACACAGTTAGGACCCAGACGGGATTCAAACCAGAGTCTACATGCTGTGCTAACCACTACACCTGCCCATTATGAAACAATTTCATAAAAATAGAAAAATACTAATTCTGTCCACATGTTTAAAAAGTGAGCCAAGTGTTTTAAAACCTCAAGTCATTAAAGCTAATAATTAAAAAGCAGAGTTTAAATAGCAGCTTCTAAACCAGCTTGTATGGATCAGACCCACATTAGATCTTATAAAAACCTGGAGCTCTTTAAAAAGTGTATTTATTTTCAACTCTGTGGTTGAACAAACATGAAAAGCGACCTCAGAAACAATCAAAAAGCAGGTATCTATTGCAAGTATGATAGTTATAATTGTTTACCTTCGACGTGACCTTCGTCAAAGTTATTTCTAAAAACCTTTAATCCAGTCACAGAAAATTACTAAAGTTCTAAACCTGTTTTTTTCCCCCAAGTCTGTCACTCAGAGGTGGGCTCTTGGAAAACAAAGACTTGAGTCCCACTTATATCTCACAGCCAGAGACTTGAGGTTTGGGAATTGTGATCGATGTTTATTGGTTTATTCTAACTTTTTACTGCCTTAACATTAGTGACGTGTTGAAAAATAAAAGCTCTCTCTTCAGTGATTTTGCAGGAGAGCAGAAAATAAAAACTGTTTGTTCATATGTCACCACAAAGTTGTTTAAAGTATGAAAATTGGGGATAATGTTAATTTATATCTGCACATTTTAAGGTTAGAATGGCTGGGCGCTCCCTTAAAGATAGGGTGAGAAGCTTGGTCATCAGTAGAGAGCTCGAAGTAGAGCTGCCGCTTCTCCACATTGAGAGAAACAAGTTGAGGTGGCTCGGGGATCAGGTCCAGATGCCTCCTGGACGCCTTTCTAAGGAGGTGTTCTGGTAACATTCCACTGGGTGGAGGCCCCGGGGAAGAGCCAGGACATGCTCGAGAAACTACATCTCTTGGCTGGCCCGGGAACGCCAGCAGAAGAAGACGGACGGATGGATGGATGGATGGATGGATGGATGGGTGGATGGATGGATGGATGGGTGGATGGATGGATGGATGGATGGATGGATGGGTGGATGGAGTTATGTTAAAACTGTCTGCTGTTACTTTTGTCTTGAATCTCACTCACATCCAACTGAAATTCCCTTGCTTGCAACCTCCAGATCACTTTTGAATTTATCACCTTGCAAAAAATGCAACAACTTAAAAAAAAGATATGAACCAACTCAGTAAAGAATGTGGTGTTTTGCAAAAATCTATAGTGATCTAAAATGCAGCTGAAACATGGTTTATAGAAGGTTGGATAAAATCCTTAAATAAATAGAGTGAATAAAAGAAGACCTACCCAGTGTTTTCTGTCCACATCCTCATCTGCATCCCACTTTCTGGTTAAAAACGGCCTCTTGCAGCTGATAATTTCACCGACGAAGAATGTCGTAAGAGTGGGATACTCCTATCATACAGAAAAAAAATACTATTAAGGGTAAGATAAGGTGGAATTGTGTCTTCTTTGTACATCACAAAGAGTTCTTTTAGACACACAAGCTGAGTTTGCATCTTTTGCCTAACTCTACCACAAACATTTACCTCTAGATGAGTTTGCCGATTTCCCTTTGCGTGTTGCGTAAATGTAACGGGAATACAGTTGACAGATAAGTTTCAGAGCGGTGGGACTGGACACGACAGCCTCAAGTTAGTCTTAAACCGACATGTTCCTGATTCAGCCTGCTTGCAGCGGACGCTCTCACTGAAGGGTCAAACTTTGCCTTACTGCACCTGACCTGGTGGGGAGGCTTACCTGACCTGGTGGGGAGGCTTACCTCAGTTAGGCCTTTGATCTTCAGGTATCCACACAAATAGGAGTTCTCTATAGTCACATGCTGGTCAGAGCAAACAGATTCAATATAGAAACAGAATTAGTTGAACTGAAAAAGACTTTTAATGATAAACAGACGGCACTACAATTTCATTCTGTTTTATAAACACTTTTCATATTATTAGCTAAAACTTGTTCTATATTAATCAATTAAAAGCAATAATATCTGCATAGTTTAATATCCAAACAACAAAAATAGTAATAGCTTGGTCTAAAGTGCATGTAAAGGAAAGTAAAGAGGGTGTTTGCTGTGACACCATTCAAACAGCTAACATTAGCTAAGTTCATCTTCAGTTCAAAAAGTACGCTAACAGTAACAATATGTAGCAATGTCATAATATTTACCTGCAAAACAACCTCCACATCGTAGGAGTTGCCTTTGCTTTTCTGGTAACCCCGAAACTGCGAGCCGCTGTACAGCAGCGAGGTGGCCACCCCCGGCTGGTGCGTGTTGACAGGCGCGGGAGGGTGAAGACAGGCCGGGGATGGGCAGGCCGAGCCGGCTGTGCAGCAGCACTCTGCTCGGACGGGCATGATGGGCTGTCACTGAAAATCACGGCCCGCGTCCGTTCTGAGGGTTGCCAAAAGAGCGGGTCCCTTCCAGGGAAACGACAAGTGCTGACATAAGCGAGGGGTTACCGGTAAATAGTAAAATAAAATCGCAGAGGCCAAAGAAACTTTGCTTAAATTTACGACCCTGTCCATAGACAAACGTGTGACGAAGACTCGCCTTATTTGAGGCCTCGTTCTAGGAAGTTTTTGCTTTCTTTAATCTCATTGGCCAAAAACTAGGTGCTGGATTGCTATTGGACGATGTTGCGCAAAGCGCTCTGGGAGTTGTATGCATTCTGCTTTGATAGATAGATAGATAGATAGATAGATAGATAGATAGATAGATAGAT
>BSAI01000125.1:10570875-10630238 GCA_036245035.1 Adrianichthys oophorus | reverse complement strand
ATATAACAATAATAAATAAAAAAGGTAGAATCTAATCTCTGAATGAACTCTATTTATGAACACATTTATGTCATCTGAAATTTTAAATAGGTAAACATTTGAAGGAAAAAATTATGTCTGCAGCGCATCTCTGTTTTCACTCATTTCTATAGCTGTAATAGGACGTGTATAAAAAATAAATTAATTTGTTTGACTATACCGTTATAAATGAGGAAAAAAGACAAATCTCTCTAACCGGAGGGGATTTTTGTTGGTACCTTTGACTGACAATATTATCAACCAATTGCTTATCAGTTTTTCAGCGTTTTGACCAATAGGATTTGGAAGTGGGCGGGTCTTGACTGTGCCGCCTTTGGGCCTCAGCCTCTGTCATTCGTAAACGTTTTGCTTCTTGTCAAAATGGAGTTTTTACTTGGAAATCCTTATAGCACACCCGTGGGCCAATGCATAGGTATGTCACTACATTGTGTTACTGAGTTGGAAATGTGTGGTTTTAGCACAACAGGAATTTTGAGAATTTACGCTTTGTATGAAGGGCTTCATAAGGGGAAAATAGAGAGCTAGCTGGCATGTCCCCAGCAAACGTCATCTACTTTTAATTAGCTCTGAGCTAATGTTAACAAACGAACCCAATTTAGTGCATTACAGTGATAACTAATGATTCTAAGTCGTTAGCTTTTGTTGTGATTTGCCGCTTGAAACGAATACAACAACTGTAAAATCGTCGCAAAACATTGTGTTGTCAGAGGGCGTTTTTTTTCTTTTTCAGTGACTGAACAGCAGTTTTTTTGTCTTTAAACCTCCTTCCTTAGTTATTAGTTCTTCATCTACACTAAATATGTGGTGTAGCGTATTAATTTAACGCTGTAGCATCTATCTTCACATTTAGACTTATAGATATATGTGGTTCCAGCATTCGAACCAATTCAAAGTACTGTTAATTGTCATTTAGTCATGGTGCAAACAATGCCAGTTTTCAGTTCTGCAAAGAATGTATTTTAGGGGTTCAATTCACCATTTCAAAATAGTTTTTTTGGATGCAGAGGGGTCATGCAAATGTTATCAGAATCTGGTAAATCAGTCTGTAAGAGTTATTTGCATATTCATGCAGCACAACAACGTTACTCCTCGACTACTCTGTTAAATATTAACCATATTCTTTGCAATTTCTTCGCTAATATTCTTACTTTTTAGATATTTGGATTTATTTATTTTTCATTGATCTAGACTGGTTGAAATCATGGTTTTATGTTCCTCTTATGTTTTCATTTGACTTTTACAGTTAATACTCTTTTTGCTATATTTATCTCCAAACTTTTTCTCAGGTGTTGCAGTTTTTGGCTCTGCAAACTGTTTATAAAATAGCAGGAAACATTAAACTATGTTGTAGGCTGTAAATGATGGACATTTATTTTTCTGATACTTTGTAGTTTGGAAGTGAAGAACATGAAACAGAATTATCTATCTGTATTCTCAATGGGATATAGAGTTGATTTGTGGTGTGGAGCTCTATCAGTCTATTGCAATGATGGGTTTAATTCAGCTAAGATCGTAAAGATCTTAATACGTAACAAAAGAAAAGCAACAAAGAGAAAATGTTCCACCTACAGTATTTTTAAATGAATTTGACCCGTAAGTTTTATTTATAAAAAAAGTGCAGAAAAATGCCTGTGTGAAAAGAAGAGGAGTCTGAAACTGCAAACTGAGAGGAGAGGAGCCAAAGAAGGACTTTGTATATTTGTTGGCGTGTGCATGGCACAGCTTGGCTCCTTTTAAACCACGTGACCGACTCGCTTCATAAGTGGCGTTACTACTCAGCCATCAAGTCTGTAAATGCGTGTGAGTGCTACGAGCTGGACACCCCTCCATAATAATTTAATGCACTTAATTTTTGTCCTCTCTCCTCCTGTGTTACTTTTTCCACCCTGCCCTGCCACGACGTGGTAATCCCCTTTAGGAGATTTACATGGGACTTAGCAGGAGCAGAAGCTGCTGACCCAAAGGTCGCCGTTTGTGTTCCACATCTTAGCATCTAAACGCCAGAACACACCAACGGGTTTTACAGTTCTCGTCACACCTCAGGATGATTATGTGAATTTAGCAACAGCTACACACATTTGTTTGGCAAAACAAAAGTATGTCACTTGACGTTTGCCAAGTATTTTGATGTAAAGGTGGAGAGTATGAGTCAGCTGTTGATGATTCCTGAAATGTTGTGGCTGTTTGTGGATTTGCAGCCTGCAAGGTGGCTCTGAGCCCAAAGGGAGAGGAGCTTTACATGTTCCAGCTCAAAACCCACGTCTTGAGAATCTGCTAAATCTAAGCCATTTCTAAGCCTTTCAGAGATTGCTCCAAAAAATTAGAAGTAATTATTTTTTCTCCTGATAGATTTCTATAGGGAACAGGAGCAAAAAAGAAAAAAATTAGACATGAGTAGCATTATATCACTGAGTCTTCTAGAAATCTCAAATCTAGAACCTGGAGGCCACAAAATAATAAATAGTAAGTACATCCATTTAGGGTTCTGATTTGAGTGCATCTGGCTGCATTCATTGCCACCTTCCACTTGCATGCTGGGTTCTCACATTAACTCAATTATTTCTATCGATTCAATGCATTTTTATGCACCTTAGGAACTGTTGGTGCCTGAAAGGTTTTTGGAAGACTCAGATTTGGAGACAGCAAAGTGATGGAATAGAGGGAATGAAGAGTTCCAGCCTTTAACTTAAGACTTGAGGCTGTATCCAGTGCTTTTTTCACATATTAGTTGTTAGTTATGAATGAATAAAAAGAAAAACATAATCAACATCTATGTGCCTGAAATGAATATGCAGGAAATAAAAAGCAAAGCTCTTTGGTTTTCTTTGTATATTCTTGTGTCTCCACTGGACTAAATCGGACCTATTTGATGTTTGTCTATCCTCTTGTGGCAAAGGTTGTATAGTTTTTCTGGCCATTTGGTGAATTTGGAACAGTTTTGATCAAGACAAAGAGCCACCAGTTCTTTGAATAAGGAGAAATAAATAAAAAGAGTGCCGTTAGTTGGCAATCTCTGCAGTCGAACTCTTTCATTGGATAAATGTCACTAACCTTTCTCGTGTTTTGTGACAGAGAAAGCTACAGACGGAGGCCTCCAGAATGAGGACTGGACACTAAACATGGAGATCTGTGACATCATAAATGAAACAGATGAAGGGTGAGCAAACTAAATCAATTATTCCTGGTTTATTTGCTTTGGACCATCATTTGTGAGATTGATGCTGGTTTCAGGTCCAGAATCACCTCTGGTCTCACAGCAGTTTTTAATGAAACATTTGTCCTTTCATTGGGACCCTGGCTGGCAGAGGGACTCAAGCACATAATATACTGACTATTCTTGTACTCAAGCACACACACAACTCTACACAATTCCCTTGTTTTATTTAGGTGCCACTGAACCACTGAATTAATAATTGAAGTCTTGCATCACATACCATTTAAAAGTACTAAACCTGAAGAGGTTTAAAACTATCCAATTTCTGAAATATTCCCCCAGAATAGCTTGTTAACAAAACCACCTAAAAGTTTTAGAAGCATTGGCATTTATTAAAAACAAATGTAAAATAATTTTAACACAGTTTGTTTAAAAATTGAGAAATTCCTGCAGTTCAAGATGAAAGAAACAACATAAATCTGTAATTTATTAATAAAATAAATACCAGGACTTTTTCAAAACTAAAACTTTTTTAAATAAAAGACTTTAACCTTAGAGTATTTTGTAGCATTTTTAGAAAGTATTTTTTTTCCTGTTGCTCCTTTCAAAAAGGTTTGAAAATGACTTTCAACAGACATGGAGAGTAGCCATAATTAACTGACAAAAAGTAACAATGTGATTGAGTGCAAGCACACCACTACGATTCCCCTAAGAAAAAGATGTTCAGAAGAAAAATAGTTTTCTGTTTGCATTTATTTATTTTTTTCTCCGGCTATGGCCACATTCCTCTTACACCCACACTTATTGCCCTGGTAGGTCACACAGGGTTCATTATTCCCTCTTTAAACACACACACACAAAGGCTGCAAACACAACTTTCTTCAGAATCTCAGATGTCTGAAATACAAAAAAATTCAAATCACCTTAGAGCTACTTTTCCAAGATGTGAACATGTGTTTCTTTGTGCTTTCATGTGCTAAACTATCTAGTACCACAAGTGTGACAACAGATGGTACAGAAAAAGGCCCAATAAAACCAAACAGATGCACCATCCTGTTTCAAAAGCCAACTGTTACAAAGAATCTTTAACAACATATGCAATGTAAAGGACCTCATGCTTTCCTGCAACAACATATTTCCTACCATTCACTACCAACATTCGTCTGTTGCAGCATATTCACCAAAAAAAGTACCCAAACTGATAAAAGAACTCGTATCAAGCTTCATGTGTTTCATATTCGCTCAAGAGGAGTGTTGGGGAGAAAGCCAGTCTGAACCTGCCTCACATGAGTAGTTTTGATCTTGCCTTAGGAGAGCCATTCTGTAGTCGCACAAAATGAGAAGCAGCCCAGATGGTACAACGCATGCCCGTCTTTGTATCTATCAAACCGTTTTGCTGACAGGCGTGCATCTGCTTTTGTGGTTCAGAAAGCGCTTTTTTTTTCTGTCAAAGTTGGCGAGGGTTTGAGAATAGATACTCAGTAAAAAAAACACTGACCTTTTTTTTGTTTGTTTTTTTTAATGTTTGTTTACAGGCCAAAAGATGCCGTGAGGGCACTGAAGAAGAGGCTGAGCGGGAATAGGAATTACAGAGAGGTCATGCTGGGGCTGACAGTAAGAAATGAAATGCTAGCTTTATTTGTTTTTTATATAAATACCAAATGGTTTTATCCATTCAAACATTGTTTGGTTGCCTCTTTCTATCAATTCACAAAATATGCTTTCTTGTGTCGTCACAAAGAAAACAATGCAGTTGCTGATTCACATCAGCAGGTGGCACACTTGTATCATCTAAGGAAATGCCTTAGATGAGTACTGATAAGGTTAAAATAGCAAATTTGAGTATTTCTTTAATCAAGTTGTTGTGAATCAGGAGCAGACGGATAAAGCCGTTTCAAAAAGAGCTTATTTGTGATGTAGAAAATACACTGGGTGACAAGCTCCCTTCTCCGCTCCATTCTGAAGCATCCATTTGTATATGATTAAATCCTTGGAAGTCTTAGTTTTCCTCGTCAATGATCCCGCCCACCACTCCAGAGGCGAATTTCTCATGAAATCCTGCCGCTCTGGAGAAACTATGTCCTAGAAAACAGCACATTTAAAAAAATAAATGTTTGCCTCAAAACAGCATAATCAAAATTAAAAACGACTGGGGACACTTTTAATAGATCAAAAGATGATTTTGGACTTTAATTGTAACCCTGAAAGCACAGACCTCAGAAATGATTGATGGTGTTTTTATTATTTTTTATTTTACACAAGCTAACATCTTCTGGCTCAACCCCTTTTCTGCTTCACAGGTACTGGAGACATGTGTAAAGAACTGTGGTCACAGGTTTCATGTCCAGGTTGCAAACCGAGATTTCATTGACGGTGTTCTGGTGAAAATCATCTCCCCCAAAGCAAATCCTCCTACAATAGTGCAAGACAAAGTGCTGTCCCTTATCCAGGTAGAAAAGACCCAGAAACTTTTGTGTTTCCTTTATGATGTAATGAAAATGCTTCATCTTTTAAAATGTACAAAGTTGACTGAATTTTGTAAAATAAATGGGTAGGTTTTATTGATATTTGAAGGATTTCTTTTTGTTGTGACAGTCCTGGGCCGATGCTTTCAGGAGCAGTCCCGATCTAACAGGGGTGGTCCACATTTACGAAGAGCTGAAGAGGAAGGGGGTGGAGTTCCCAATGGCGGATCTGGATGCACTATCTCCCATTCACACGCCACAGAGAGTAAGCAGACGCACGCAATTTACATACTACATCGAGAATAAGAGAGTTAGAAGTTCTGCATCCCATCAGAATGAATAAACCAGATATTTAGACTTGTTAAATTCAAAGTTTAAAGGATCAAATCACATACTCTGTACAAGAAAAACAAAAAAAAGGTGAATTTATAGCAACTCGTAATGCTACAAAAATTTATTTTTTGCACATCAATCTGCAAAAGGTTGTAAGCGGTGAAGTCAGATTTAAAATTTGGCTTGGTTTGGGTTGAAGCAAAAAAACTGTCACCTGAACAAAACAAAGAATTCAAAAATCAGAATGCTGTAGTGGTGTAGAAAGAGTTCATATTTAAGTCAAATGCTGCATAGAATAACCTGTAGAGAGCTGCGCTTAAACAATTGTTTGAATACTTCAATATGTTCAAGTACAGACGAGTGGTCGGGCTTTCTTTACAACAAAATGATGGACTTATAAATTCTTTCCTCAAACTTCATCTGTTAAATGTAGTTGGAGTTCTAAAGTTGTAAGAAATTTCTTTACTTATTGACAGGGAACACCAGAGATAGACCCTGCCATGATGAAGTACCTCGCTCCAGCTGCACCCGCTAAAACAACTCCAAAACCCGCTCCTGTTGCCACGCACAACTCATCCGTGCCCGGCCCTATCACAGCGACCCCCGAACAGGTGAGCTGCTCTTGGTCCCAGAAGTCTCATCTTCTGTGACTTAAGTCTTCTTCGATCTGTGATTCCGGATGGTTTCCATCTACCTACCAGATTGCCCGGCTGCGGAGCGAGCTGGACATAGTGAGAGGAAACATTAAAGTCATGTCAGAGATGCTGACGGAAATGGTCCCTGGTCAGGAAAGTGCCTCAGACCGGGAACTGCTCCAGGTAAGACCAGCACATTTTTGCAGATTTTCCAGTTTCATAAATATTTACGCTTAATCACCATTTCTAACATCACAAATATTTAGGTTTTCATTTGTAGATATCAGAGTTCAGAGTAAAACAAAAACTGTTGAACAAAAATGTATGCTCACATGATTTAATTTTCACAAGAAAAAGTCTAACTTGTCACATAATTGCGCCTGTGAAAGGCAAGTTCTTTTCTGCAGCCACCAGGGGCCGTGGTTGCTTTTTTTCCCTTTTTCCTTGAGCTTTGTTTTCAACAACCCACCCAGAGCTGAAGGAATAAGTCCTAGAGCTGGCAATCAACCAGTGTTAGAGAAACCCATGTAGAGTTTAATGGCCTCAGGCCAAATCCACTCAGGTATTCGTGTCAGCTCCAAGGATCTGGCTCTTTTCTGTGGAGCCTGTGCCAGCTTTAACAGACACATTTGACCTTTCATGACTCCTTGTGTTCCTTTTTTTCCTGCTTTTGTGGAATTAAGTTAGGAAATGGTTTTTAGGTCCCTCAGCTCTGATTCTGCAGACAAAGCTGCCTTCATTTGTTGTGCAGTTCTCAGTGACTGTATTGAGAGTTTATTGATCTGTTAGTAGATGCATCTTGCAGCTTTACTTGGATTTCTATTTACCCCTTTTTGGAGAAAATCATTCGATCATTTTGCCCCATGTGTCAATCAATCCAGGAGCTGAACAGAACATGCCGGGCGATGCAGCAGAGGGTGGTAGAGCTGATTTCTCGTGTGTCTAATGAGGAAGTGACCGAAGAGCTGCTACACGTCAATGATGACCTCAATAACCTCTTCCTTCGATATGAAAGGTGCGTGTGTTGGAACATATTGGATTGGTCTAACAAAGTAGTCCTTTTCTTCCACATCCATCTATGACTCCTGACGCATGTCAAGACACTTGCCATGGTCACATGTTTTTAAGCGGCTACAACCACGAAATGGAAAGCTCCTAAGCTAGCAATGTTAATAAAAAAAATAAAAGTCTTTGGGAAGTTGAAAGAGAGGTGGAAAAGAAAAACAGAAGAAAAACCTTAAGACATTTGCATTTATGACATAAAACCAGGGGTTCTACTAAAATATGGATTTACTGTGACAGTTCTTCCCACTCTGAATAATATGCAGCAGTCATGGATTCTTGTTTGTTATTCTATTAAGAAAATACCAGGTATATAATTTTATTTTGTTGAATTTTTTTCTCCACACCTTAAAAATTAAATTAGCCAGAAGTTTGCATCTGGTTCTGTAGTTTGAATTCACAAATCGGAAACAACTTCCACTAATCAGAAACTTTGTTTTAGTGAATCTTCATTCTTTGTAGAATATCTGCAGACATTTTCTTCCATTGTTTTTAATGAAGACTTTCAGAATAAAGGCCTTTTTGAAGTTTAACTTTAATGCTGTTCTTGAAATCCTCATTTTATTTTATGTTGTTAACAGGTATGAGAGGTACAGGATGAGTAGAGCTGCTCAGAACAATGGGGTAAGTTTCCTCTGCAAAGGCTTTTCATATAAAAAACAGAAAACTAAAGCTCCGTTGCCATTTTTTTTAAGAACAGCCTGCTCAGCCATGTTACAGCCTGATTGAGAACATAGAAAATAATTCCATTAGGTTTTAAAAACTATTCTATTATTTGTCTTAAAATTTTTTTATTGCTTGTGTGAAATACCAGGAAACTACTCTCAGCGTCTCACAAAGCAGGCTGTGTCAAAATTGAGGCGATACCTGTCACAGTGTTTGTGAGTCTAAGCGCTGTTCCTTCCCAAAGTCTCCAAAGCACAGCTGTTTACCTGATATTTCACAGTCGGTCTTATGCCTATCTTTTGTTAGCTCTTCTCTCTTTTCCAATTTTGCCAAACCTCAGAGGCGTTTATTCACTTTAATATCTCTGCTTTCTTCTTTATTGCCTCTCAGATGTTAACTGACGCTATAGAGGACAACCTAATAGACCTGGGCCCGGGCT
This sequence comes from Adrianichthys oophorus, assembly GCA_036245035.1. NCBI lineage: Eukaryota > Metazoa > Chordata > Actinopteri > Beloniformes > Adrianichthyidae > Adrianichthys > Adrianichthys oophorus. Next base: position 10,621,445 of record BSAI01000125.1, on the reverse strand, counting down.
CTCCGGCTGTGGTGACACCGAGGATCACGTCCAGCCCTCCACAAAGCTTGACTGGCGGAGCCACCGCGTCCCCAACCCACAGTCCAGCTGAGGGCTCACTTTCCTCTGCACTGGCCAAACTGGGTAAAAAAAAAAAAAAAACTTGCTCTTTTAACCAGTGTTACTAAATGATTAAAAACAAAAGCTGCTGTAAGGATAAGTCATAATTAACTCAGTTGTTTTCTATGTTAAAAACTAAAATGCTTAGTATACTTTGAAAGCTAAGCTTCCAAAAGCATCTTTAGCTTTTTAAGTGTTCTTCAAAAAGTTACAAATGCAACTATTTATTTAGTTTGAAAGTAAATAGTTGCAGAGTGTAAAAAAAGGACAAAGCAATTTGACTTGTGTAACAAAGTAATTACTTTCTAGCTGCAAAGCTAGAAGCTTCCTGATCTGTATCCTCAATGTAGTTTCAAAATGAGGTAATCTGTTACAGACTCGGATTTCTGTTGTCTTCCATTGTGCTGTCCACTGCACACACAATACTTTAAAAGACCAATCTGATGTTAAAAAAGTAATGTTCTTACTCCGTTTATATTTTTGTTTACCTATTGTGCTTTTTAGTTGCAATTATATTTTTTCACGATTTCTAACTTTTTTACTTGCGTATGTTTTTTGTATTCCTGTGTGTTTGTGTTTGTAGATGTGTCCTCCAACAGTGTGAGCGGTACCCTGTCTTCTCTGTCGGGTCACAACAAGGACGACTTTGACATGTTTGCTCAGACCAGGAGCAGCTCTCTGGCTGAACAACGTAAAAAGTATGTGGACTTTTAGTTTTCCTTTTTTTGTCTGTGTAATTACGTCAAATTATATTTAAGTAAAGCAAAATATACTTATTTTTAGGTTTATTATTTTTAATTTGGGCATTTAAGTGTACAGCGTTCCCTCATTTATAAGAGGGGTTACGTTCTAAAAATAACCTGCTGTAAGTGAAATCCGCAAAGCAGGATTACAGATGTTTTAAAGCTGTAAAACTCACCTTAATGCATTTAATTAATTTTTTTAGACATAGATGAACATTTTCACACTTTTCTCTATTCTTTAAAATCTCAAAGTTCAAACTTTCATATAAAAACAAGTCCAGTTTTTGAAAATAAAAACAAATATCTGCTTATGATCAAAGATTTATGTAGATTTGGAAAGCTTAACATATTCTGTACAAAAGACGCAGCACGGAGGAGAGCAGTTGACCAACGGCCAATCAGGATGCATAACACAGTGCACTGTAAACAAACAAACATGCAAAATTGCACTGAAAAAAAATCTGCAAAACAGCAAAAGGTAAACCCCACTAAAGCAAGGGGCCACTGTACTCTAAAATTGAATAAGCTGAAGAAAACACAAGATCAGTTTATTTTAATTTCTTTAAAGCCTATTAAAATTCATAAAAGGTTTGAATGTGTGACAAACAGGAGGAATGTGCAATAATTTTGTGCCGCATATTTTCGTATAAAATTTACATTGTAAAACATTGTAATTAATCATGATTAATCACAATTCAAAAGTGTGATTAATTTGATTAACTTTTTTAATCAATTGACAGCACAAATATGATACATTACCAGTGTTGGCAGATTGGGCAGTTTTCCCGCTCAAATCAAGTGGGTTTTTGCTCAAATTTGGGTGGTTTTTCCATCCAATCTGGCAGCACAGTACGTTACTGCTTCTTCCGGTTTCTGATGTGTCTGCTTTTGTGCACAGTGTCAAATATGAGGACCCTCAGGCCCTGGGCAGTCTGGCCTCAGCTTTAGACGTTAGACAGCAGAACACTGTTGGGGTGAGTATAATGAAACATTAGATGAAATGCAACATTACTCAATATGCCATTCACGCTTAATATAGAATGTTTGAGTATACACGCCTGTCAGAAGTTCAGGATTCCTCCCTGTTTGCTGTGGACTGTTATGATGTGACAATGTCACTTGATGCTTATCTAATATAAAATTCCAATGGATATGCATGGATTTTGCTTTAAGAAAGTATGAACATTTTGTCCAAAATGTCCAACCTTTAGAACACCACTCCACATATGAGCAGCTGCTTGTTTTACATTTGCAAACCTCATACACTCCAGTTCGATAAAAGCAACTTTAAGAATGATTTAAGATTAATAAGCAGATGTGGTTTCTAGAAGCTGTTTTCACAGAAAAGCAAAGATGCTGCAGGTGTGTGTCAGGTTTTCTGCTTCTTTATGAATAGTTTGTTTGAATTTCTATTAAATAAGTAGAGAAAAGTTTCTTCAAAATATTCCACCAAACACAAGCAAGTATTTACATATTACATTTTTAGCTACTGTTTATTATGGCTTTTCCAAGTTGAAGTCTCCATCTTTTTTTTTTTAATTTATTTATCTCATCTTCATAAAATAATTTTTCTGTTTCTCTTCGTTCTCAACTCTATTTTTTCCTGATTTCAATGACGGCCGTCTCTTGCGTTCTTTTACTTCTCCTCTGTCTTTTCTCTCTGCACTTTGTGCTTTGCTGTGGTGGGGCCTTTCTTCTCTTGTATAAGGTGTTATTCTGTTGTTGATTCAGCTGAGGGTTATGGGGGATGATAATCCAGCAGATCAGGAGCTGCCCATAGACAGCTGGCTTATTACCCAAGGAATGGTGAGGACTCTACCCATAGTGTGTCCTCCTACCCCTTCATCACTGTTGTCTTGTGTACTCCATCGTCTTCACATTTCTCTTTGTTGCTTCACCTCACCGTTTCTCAAACTATCCTAGTAACATTTGAGCTTCCCATTTCATTAACCTCCACCACCGTGCCTAATAATGATGTTGTACTTTAGTCCTGGGTAATATAATAATATAATTAAATATCAGTTGCAAATATTTATTTAAAGTTTTCTTGGAAAACAACATTTGACTTTATTACAGCTTTGATGCAGAATTTTTCCTGATTAATAACACTGTAGTTCAATGAAACATACAATTTTTGTATTTAATCTTTAGTTGTTTTAAATGAAAAAGAAATTCAGCCTAAAATTGCCCATGCCTATAGTACTTGTTACTACTACTCAAAGTGCAGTCCTCTCATAGATTAAACAATAAAAGATAAATATGAACTCTTAACAATCATGCACTCACGCAACTCAGCAAAATCCAACCAATAACACAAAGACCCATTACATGCCTGTTTCCAAAATGTATGGTCTAAATAATGAATAAATATTTAAATTACGTCTATATCAATACTTTAATTTAAATGAAATAAAAATAAAAGTAATCCTACTTATTTGTCCATATAAAGAGGCCTAAAAAAATCACCATCTTCAACTTCTGAAGTGTTACAGACAATATTGTGGTGAGTCACCTCATGAGCTGAGGAGCATGCTCATAACTATTGTCAATCAAAATTTGCATGGTGTTACATCAACAGCTCGTTCTATTGGGCAAAATCAGTTGTAAAGTTAAGAGCTTGAGACCTTCCTGCTCCGTGGTTCATTTTAGGTTGAGCGAGGTGAACATGAAACTGCTGACTCGTGCAGCTTGCCTTGTCGGTTCTTCCAGAGTAAAGGAGAGGCTTCATCTAGCTTCATTTGGGCATGCAGTTCAAAGGCCACCATCCGTGTTGACATGGAAGTGCCCTTTTGTACATCTCATTAATAATGAACCTTGCATATGGGCTTTGATCCAAAATGCCAAAGACTTCCTAAATGCTAAAAATGAATGCTGCAGTCTAGAACTTTAACCGATCTTCCAATATTTTTGGGTTTATTAAAATCTAAGAATATCCTGTAAGTTGTTTTAAATTGCTTTTGGGAACAGGGTTGTAGGTAAAAAACATTTGACAATGGTGACCTGCTGGGTTGGAGTAAATGTCCCTTTCCCCCTAACAGTGTGATGAACTCATTTATTACTATAGGAATAAATGAGTTTCCCATATTGAAAATTAATAAACCAAATAAAATATGTATAATGTATGTCATTATGATGTTTTAAAATGTTTTTAGTACATCTACAATCTTTTTAACCGTAAATACAGAACTTTATTAGAGTTGTTCCAAATTTTCTTCTTTGCTGATGTTTTTTTACTGCAGTTTCTTCATGTTTACACTCCAGCATGACAATTTTTTTCTCCTGTCACTGCCCCTCTACCTCAACTTTTCATTTAAAGACCCACTCCAATCATCTTTTGATCTATTGTAAAAGCGTTTCCAGCGGACATTTAACAATGATTGCGTCCAAATCAAACAGCCTGAGTCGTTTTCTTGGACAAAGTTTCTGCAGAGCAGCACTAGTTCATAAGAAATTCACCTCTGAGTTGTGGGCGGGACCATTGGGGCGGAGCAACCCTGCACCCCCCTCCTCGTTGCTGAGAGCTCTCTGTTTACCTGCAATGAAAACACCGAGCAATGTCGGAGCTATCCAGCCGTATAGTTTTGAGTCAGATGTCATGTCAGATGAGGAACACGAAGACGTACGTGGAGCGGAGTAGAGAGGTTTTGGACCCTTAAATTTCCTTTTGTATTTTAAACTTAATTTTCTTTTTTTATATTCTCCATCATCATAAAAATGCCACAAGAACATGTTAAAAACACCAAAAATATAGTTTTTATCGGAGTGGGTATTTAAATGCTCTTTTCCTAAATGAACTATGACATTGTTAAAGTCAGTTCAGTCCTATTTAAAACAGATTTGTCACACACAGTAGCGTGTTTTACAGATCATAGCAAACACTGTTGACAAAGGCTCCACCAAACTTTCTGCTAAGACTATAAAGTCATTTGTCACATTATAAACATGTTCAGTTGCTTTATTACGCTTTTTTAAGCCTGTAAATCCCTTTCCATTTATTCAAATTCTGTCTGAACTTCAGCAGGGCTCTAAATGCATTGAACTGCTGCCACATAATTAGCCTACTTCATATTTTCAGTGGGTGGAGTTGATGCTGTGGCCTGTAGCCGAATGTCTGATCGTGCAATTGAAAGCATACCACTGATTGTGTTTTTTTTTAATGTGAACAAAAAAGTGCTTCATTTACTCACATACCTGCCCTCACTGGTCTGTGCACACAGTGCTCCTGCTCCGTGCACCTCCTGCGGCGTTCATGCGTGTCAGCTTAGGTCTTGTTGCTTTCCCTGCCTCTCAGTCAACCTTATGCTCTCAGATCTTACTCCCCAATCATTTTCTGAATCATGTTCAAGCAATTTGCTAATTAACTAATGGTGTGCAATAATTATTGCTGCAGTGGGACATTAATGGGCAGCTATTAGGCCGTGTCGCTATCATAAAATGAATGAGAACAACATACAAACTTCAGTTCTTGTGGAAATCAGTGTCAGTTAATTGCAGACAAGCGGAGGAGATTTCGTCTTTGGAGGAAATTATTATTTTTGGTTTATTTATTTTTTTTAGTCCTTGAGCCTTTGATGATCCACGTCTTGTTGTTTTTGTTTGTGTTTCATCTTGTTTTCCGTTGGGTTGTTTGTCCTTCGTTGTTCGGGTTTGTTGCTACCCCCTTGGTTTGTCCATGGCTTCGTTCCATAGATCCCCGTCTCGCAGTCCTCTGTCATGGATGACATAGAGGAGTGGCTCTGTGGTGACGTGGTGAGACTTTTTTTATACCTTGATTTGTGTTTTTTTTTTTTTCCTAACCATTTCACTTCATAACATTATTTTTTTTATATTTAATGCCATATAACATTCAGTTCACATAACTAAACCCATTTAACTTTGATTTTCTTTAGTTTCTCATTTTTGTCTTGATTATAATCTTTTTTTTCCACCAATTACTGATGGACAGTTACCAAAGCTAACACTGTGATAACAATAAGCAGCTGCAGAGATTTGTGCATGCAGAGGTTATAGAAGGACTCAAGAAGCCTCCTTGAGATCGAAAACTGTTGAGGGGTGCATGCCTCTGGTTATTTATGATTCTATTTTTGGGGATTTCTCCTGTTTAAACCTAAAGTTCCACTCCGATCATTTTTGATCTAGTTTAAAAGTGTTTTCATTAGTCTTCTATGGTCTTTGATTATGCTATTTTGAACCCAAACCAAAAACCTTTGCCTCTGAGTTGTGGGTGGGACTGTTGCAGAGCAATCCTGCCCCTTCTTCCCAGCACCCATAACCCAGTTATCTGTTAACAAGTTCCCCTGCTTGATTACAGCCCCTCACACCTCCAAACTTACATTTGCGATGCAACAAAAATGGCAAGCAATATTGGAGCTATCAAGTCATACAGTCTTGAACCAGATGTCAGCTCAGACGAGGAATATGAAGACGTACATAGATCTAGTCGTCTACAAGTGGATGCATCAGAATAGAGCAGAACAAGGAGCTCGTGCCCATTGTATTTTCTTTGTCACAACTACACTGTTTTCAAACGGCATTTTTTGGTCTGCTCCTGATTCTCATCAATTTGAACAAAGAAATATTTTGACCTGCAATTTTATTCTTTTTTTTTAATATATGTTCTCCATCATCAGAAAAATGCAGCAAGATTTTGTTAAAAACACCAGAAACACAATTTTCATCGGAGTGGTTCTTTAATAGGTGTTTGAACGTTGTGACTAATACTAACTTATTGCTAAACTTCACAAGTTTAATAATAAGTTTCACACATTTTTCCTTATCCTTCCCTAAAGAAGCGGATTCTCCTGTAATTTGTTTTGTGATTTTTTTTTTTCTTGTTTTCTAGAAAGGGGATGCTACCAAGGAAGGGGTGACCAGTGAAGGTAATGTCAAATTTTCTGTCCAAAGCTAGTTAATTATTCACAAAGTTTGATTGCACAAAAAAACTGAATGTAACACAACCGTTCCCGTGAATCAGACAAATCCATTTTCATCTCTTAGACTTTGATAAATTCCTGGAGGAGCGAGCCAAGGCGGCAGACTCTCTGCCATCTCCCGCTGAAGCTAATCCTGCTCGTGCCCCCAGCGGCTCCCGCAAGAAGGCTGAACAGACGGAAGATGCCCTCTTTGCCTTGTAGTCTGTTGTCAGAGAACCTCAGTCGTCCAAGAGGATTCATAAAGGTCTTTGCCTGAAAGGAGTCCCTGCAACACCGCTCTTCTAGTATCATTCCATTGACTGTAAGTGGTGTAGCTAGTGGTTTCTGCCTCTTTGTCGTTCTTTTGCCAATGTGGCTCAAACCCATACAAGGCTAAGATTCTTACCACACCATCAGTTCTGATTTGTTTGCTTATAGATGGATGTATTGATTTGATCATGTTGGATGTAGTACTTACCGCCCTGTAGGTAATGTCTCACTCTCTACTGAATGAGGACAACTTAACCAGTCTTACCTAGACTAAGAATGTGTTATGTTCAAGGGAAAGGAGGGGAAGTTAAAATGCAGGTTAATGCATTAAGTTACGGTAGATCACACTTTACATTATTATTTTTTACTACTTTTATCTAATTGCTTGTTTATGCATTTGATGTTTTAAAGGTTTGATCTAAACAGCAGAGCTAACCTTAGACCCATAACTGTTTTTTTTTTTATCTCGAAATGCTTTTTACTACTTGGTCTTTAATTATGAAGCTTTCATAAAGCACTATAAAGCAAAGACTTGTGTTAACATGCTTAATTTAGTTTAACAGAATATTGTTGGGAGTTACATCCTACTTTTAAAAAGTTAAAAATCCCCAACATTACTAAACCAAAGGAAATTTTCAAAATAAAAGTTAAGAGAAAATATATTATCTATTGTAAACATTTAAAGGGAAGTAAGTTGATCGTTGAAGATTTGCTTTTTATTTTTATTTTTATTCAGACTTCTGGAAAGGCCCAACAAGCCAATGGACTATAACCTTTAAAAGCTGCAAACACTTGTAGGCATTCCAAAGAAAATAAAGGCTTTAACGACCAACTTTGACCTTATTCAACTTGTCAAATGTATTTGACAAGTTTGTTTGTGGAAAAAGATTGTGTGGTAAAGGTACATTTTCCTTCCCCAACTATGATATTGTCTCTGTACAAAAACAGATTGAAAATAAGTGTTATTTTTTTATAGTTATATCGCTAAGAAAGGCTTTTATTTGCACAAAAGTTTTTTTTTAAATTATATCTGCAACATCTGTTTGCATCAAAGTGGAAAAACTGTCAAACATTCATTCATTCATTCATTTTCCAATCTGCCTTATCCCTTTCGGGGTCATGGACTGTCAAACATCTGATTGCAAATTCACTCAAGTATATTAAAAGTAATGAAATAAAAATGCCATACCAAAAACATTTCATTATGATCAATATTGAAAAGCACATGCATCAGAATTCAGTAAAAATGCAAAAGAGAAGTCTCACAATATTTGCACAACACATTTTTCCATACTTAAATCCTCACTTGCTTAGTGCTACAAATATACGTCGTAACACTAGAATTTTAGCTTCTGAATGAAGTCAAGAATTTATTAGAGCTTAATACCTGGAAGAAAAAAAGAAAGCAGGTTAATTTTTTTCACACTATAGACATGTGTCATTTGTTGTAGCTGTGAGGTCCAAAACACATTTTGTTTTATCCATGCACATCTATTTTCTTGTAATCATCTGCTCTTGTTGAAACTGCTGCCAAGCATCTTTGAGATGTATTGATTTTTGCAAACATGCTTTGAATTTTATCTATTTGGTGTACACACAAAAAAAAAAAAAAAATTTGGTCTTTGTTCCAGGTGAAGTGGTTTTATTTAACATTATGTACCACTTCTGTCCATTTCAAATGAAAAGCCATGTAAATCAAAAGCAGTTCAAATGTATGTCAGTATTGTATGAGGCAACCTCCCAACTTGAGGGAAACATTTGTGAATCTAAATACTATAGAAATTATTGAATATTTTTAGGGAACAAATTTGTTTTATTGTTCTCATTTCATGATATATGGTTACCTACATCTAACATGTCTACCTGGTGATTTTTGTAGCTTTTTAAACAACATGCATCGTCCAGGCTGACAGTGATAGCCACTAAAAATGTAACCAGATTTTCTTTTAAATTAAGCAGCATGTTATGTTCGTGTTTGTCTAATGTTTGAGTGAATAACAAACACTGTTTCTTGAAACTACAAAAATGTATTCCTTAATGTTTGTCTTAAAAGAGGTTGCTGCTTTTTTTTTTTTTTTTAATTTTCATTATGCAGAATGTCAAGTCAAAGATAGAGAGGGCGGAGCACATGCTTGTTTTCTGTCTTTGGATATTCCATGCATACAGTCTGCTGTCAGTAATGATGGTCAGATTTGGGTTTGGCCTTATGCACACATGTAACTGCCCAATAAAACACTAGCAGTGTGTGACCTCTACCTCAAAATTTTGTCATTATTGTGCATCGTGTGTTCATTTGTCTTTTCTGTCTTTAAAATTTAGTTTACAGATCAGCCTCTATAAACAAAAAAAAAATTCTAAGGTGTTGTTATAAGTTGTTCTGTGACTTTGCCTGTTTGTGATTCTTGAACATACCCCTGCAAGTATTAGAAGCACTAATGTTGATCTTCTACCGTCCCTACACTTTATTTGTAACAATGAAGAGTTTACATTGAAAAACAATGACATTATAGTGTTATTTTAGGCCAATGACCTGCTTTTACTGAAAGTCCCCATTTGTATTAATTTAACCGTCGAATTTGATCTCATATTCACTAGGCAAACGTTGTTTACATTAGCAGTTGCTGATTGTAGGAGCATATTTATTGTATTTACATTGAATACAACTTTATGTAGGATATTGGGATGTTTTTTCTTCTCAATATGTGGATAAAAACAGCGTTATTTTTATAATTTCAAAGCAACAGCAGCTTCAGTTTGCTACCCAGCTGCCGACTCTACTCTTACAGGACATAGCATGATGTAATCACTAGATCCTAGGCTGTGACGAAGGATCACCCCACTCTGTTTCTGAGATTCCCATTGGTCAATTCCACTGGTTCTACAAGAGGAGCTCTCGCTTCGACTCAAACAAACTTGGCTGCTGCTTAGATGACGCCCAGGCAGCCGCTGATTGGCTGTTCAAGGCAAGCCTACAATAAACATATGCATGCTGTTTTCTTAAAACGCGGTATGATTAATTATAATTTTGAAATCTATTTAGTTTAAAATATCAAACATTGTGGATTTTTGTACTTCAGAATCAACACGTGTGTTATTTTACCTAACAAAGTTATTTAACTCATACAGAGACTTTGCAACTTTTACATATTTACAAATATCGACTCTTTCATTGCGTATATTTGTACAACGATTTTTCACGCTATTGCCGTTCTATTTTATCGTTAATCAAAACAATCACACGAAACGAGAACGTGAGAATCCGTTGCTCAGTTGCTGATAGGCTGGTTCATGTGTCAATCATCCACCAGTGAGGCAGGGTTCCTTCGGCTTCCACCGTAAGCATGTTAGTATTGAATGAGCTTCAGTGTTTGTCTCGGTTTGACAAGTTTCCCAGGTTTATTATGGTGGCAGGAGTGAGTAGATAGTTGACACATGAGCACAAAAAAGTTTATTTACCATAAATTGCAGGTCGAGTTGAAATCCGATGCTTGGTCAAATGTAGGGACTTAAAGGACACCACTGTTTTTTCCTTCTTAATTTTTTGGACAAGTCAAATGAACGATAGAAGCTGAGTTACAACGCAAAGATGAATCGCCTATCCTTTGATGATGCTTCGTTGGATAACCTGGATCCCACGCTGTCGCTTAGCGATCCCAGCGATATTGACACGGCCCTCCTGAACGATATTGATGGTAAGAAGATGCTATAAAATGTTTGTTGTCAAACCAGTTTCAAATGGTTAAACCAACATACCGCTACGCATTAACGTTCCATACAATGGTGCACGTTTATTCTTCCAAATGTATTTGTTCTCTTGACACAAACGCAAACAGAGCAGCAAAAAGTTTGCAGGTTTTATTAGCTTTCGAATATTCGCTTATTCGAGGTAGCCAACATTAGCCACCTAGCATACAAGTACTCTGCAGCCATCAATGCGACAGTATTGTGATGTTATATGGGATATTTATACATTTATTATATTATATTAAGTGTTTTAAATATATTTTTAATTAAATGCGCAGAAAACCAAAGTAAACTTGGGCTAACGTGCTGCTATGTGGATGGGAGTTCGCCCCGCCCTCATCATACTTCACGAGGGGGGGTTACTGTCGTTCATTCCTCTTTGCTGAGTTCAGGTTTCCCACTTGACCGAGTTAATGTTCTGTTTTTGCCGAGTTAAAGCACAGATTTTTCCATGACCCATCTTCGTTAGAAATATGTAAACTGCATTAAACTGTATTGCTGTGCTGTTACGAATATTTTATCATATTTAAAACATATAATGTGTGTAAATCGACTGCTATAGCATTAAATCTAAACCGATTTCTGGAAATGTACTTGTAATAGCTAATATGTATTTTATGATAGTGACAGACATGTAATATGATAAGGTGCTGTGTGTAAACAGTGTTTGGCAATGCATGTCTTGTTACGGTGCTCCTGAAATCTAACCGAAAGTAACCCTCGAGCGGCTGCTCTATAGTAACCTCTCCTGAAACAGCTCTCCCTCTCTTTCTCTGTCTTGGGCTGATCGGCATAGCAAGTCTCAGAGACGCGCTGTGATTGGTCAGGAGCGATCACCTCATGTGCTACACGGCTTTAAAACCAGACAGCTGCTTTTCACTCATATTAGGAGTGTATTTATTCCAAACTGTGATTAAACAATATTTTACTTTTGGAAAATGGGTTGTTTTTTAACTCATCTATGTTTTTCACAAGATGCATCACTGATAAACCTTTTGTTAAAATTATATTTAGGTCATGAATTCAGCATCATGCAACTTCAATGACAGTAGTTGCAAGGCTGTACTGAAAACAACACGTTTTTTCTTCATTCAGAAAAAAAATACAAGCTAAGTAATAAAAAAAAAACTATATAAAAAAATGGTGCAGTAAGCTGAAAACACTGATCCATCCTTAAATTAAATTTATTCATCAGTAAATAATTTGCTCCCACAAGTCATAGCTCACCTTTAAAATCAGTATGTTTTGTAACAAATGCAACACTTTAAAAGAGAAGAAAAACACATTCAAAGCTTCCCTGTTTGTCATATTTCTTTGTAAAAAAAAAAAAAAAAACATTACATTTTAGTGTTGAAAATTTTGGTGTTTGCCCACTCAAGAAAACACCTTTTTGCATCTGCATCTTTGGGTCTACATGTGGTCAATTATTTTTAATGATGTATTTGTTTATTTCGAACAGCAAAGGCTGTTTAGTCGGTCTTTGTTGAATATCAGCAGGTCTATGCTTTTATTGATCTATTATAGCGGCGGTGATCCATTTTAGCAACTATTCGATTCATATCATAACTTGTAGTTGCCGATACGATTCATAGTTAGTAGTGGTTCATTTAAATGATCCGATTCATGGACTTAAATCAATCAAGGATATCTTTAGTAAAAAATTAAACCAGTGTGACTCAGAGATAAATACCTGGTACTGAACAGTGCAGGTTAACTTTTCCAGAATATTTGTATGTCTTGCAAGATAATCAAGTGTAAATGAGGTATGTTTAAAAACAAGTAAACAAGGATTAATGTCCATTTCATTCACATTTTAGTTTCATAAAGTTCAGCCCACTGTTGTTTTTCCATGTTAAAATAATACAAACTGAACATTATTAGAACATTCTACCACACTGTATGGTCACGTCTTTGCTAAATTCAAAATGTTTGCACACTTTGGGCTGTAATGATGGCTTGATCATTTTTTGCTGCCATCACTGTGATGGAACTTGGTTGATTTTAAGTTACATTAGAAAACAGTGACTCAATAAAAATGGTATTTTCCAATGTAGATTATAATCGATTTATTTCATTTTGAAATGATTTTATAATGGTATCGGTCAATTCAAGTAATTACTTGAATTGCTATAACAGATCGATCTGGTTGGATTGTAGGAATATATATTAAATAATCCATTATTTGTTACACTCCTATTATCAATTACATTAGATGAAACTCAGTCATTTTGTCCAGGAAAATAGCGTATGCTTGATTTCTGTGTCTTTGTGTCTAATAAAGACTTTTTTCCCAAACAAGTTCTTCTTTTACTTCCACTAATCTTAACCCAGTAGGTCAGATTATTGAGTTATACAGTATGAGTTAAGTAAGAACTAAATGACTTTTACGTTTTATAAAAGCCAGGAGTTCTTTAAATATTAATGTTTTGTGCTTGTTCTGTCCACCTTTTTTACCCATTAACATATAGTGTGCAAAAGCGGGGTGGTGTTTTGCATTTACACCTTTAATGCAACGCTTTGCAGCAATTTCTATGCTTTTTTTGGGATACTTCTGTGTGATCTTTTATAGTTCTCTTTCTGACATCCTTTTTCCAGCATTATTGTTTCCCATTTGGACTGACAAGATCTTGAAGATTGTTGAATGAATTGTGACTTTTTTTTTTTTTTTTACAGACATGCTACAGCTTATCAACAACCAGGAAATTGAATTTGGAGGACTCTTTGATACCCACCCTTTTTCTGGGGGGACTCTCAGCCACGATGTTTCTGGTTTGTCCCAAACCATAAACTCTACTGCCCCTCCAGCCACCATTAGTGCGCCCGCCTCATCGACTTCCTCTATTCTGAGCAGTAATCCCCACCTGGATGCTCTCCTGGGCCCACCCATCACGCGGAGCTCTTCCACCCCTGACAAGGCCTTCCAGCCTCCAACTTTCCAGCAGTCCCCCTTGGCCCAAGTGCCCAGCTCATCTCAGAGGCAGCAACCGTCCTCCCCACAACAAGCTCAGAGCCTCAAACAACCTCAAGTGGAACAGCCCCAAGCGGCTGTCTGTCCATCCACCCCTGCTCAGGCAGCATCACCTGGTCCAAATCCAGCTCTTAGCTCCTCGCCACAGGCAATCTACGCCTCTCAATCTCCGCCTGCAACTCAGACTCCTCTGCAGCCCCAGACCTCGTCTCAGAACCAGACCATCTTCAAGAACCAGAATAACTACACAGGTAAGTCCTTTTTTTAAAAGTCAGAAAAAGGAAATGTTAGCTCAAACAATTGAGGAATTGATTTGAATTTGAAAATAAAATGGTTGCATCATGACCACATTGTCTTTTAGACTAATGAAGTCCAAATATTCTTTACGTCCACTATATGCTTGTTACAAACAACCTTCACTGTAATTTCACCTGAAGTTTTAGCAATTAATTTTATTGATGGCAGATGGTATACTTTGTCCAACAGATTCCCATAGGTTCTTTGCTGGCTCAGCATTTTAAAGCTAAACTGTAGTGCCCTGCCTTCCACTCTGTGTGTTTGAATGTTAAGAAGTAAACACAGTTTTTTAGTAGTAAAGATATTAAGACATCAGAACTGTTAAAAGCTTTTTTTTGTTACAAAAGTTAGGAAAAAGAAAGTTTTTTCAAAGTCTATTTGTAGATTTAAATCAGAATAACTGAAAAATAAAGGGAATCAAAGCACTTCTCTTTAATTTTCATTACATGAAGTTAAGCTAAAGTGAGAGGTTTTCCTTTAAACTATGAAAGGATATGTTCAGACTGTTCATGCATGCTTTACAACCAATAGCTTCATTGTGGTTACAAAGTACAAGAAGATTTTATGTCTAATCTGTGTTCAAACGAGAAATAAATCAACTTTGCTTTTGTTTGACGTGAAATAGTTTTATTACAAGGTGCGGATACTCCCCAACGTGATCCAATTATGTAAAGTTTAGTTGTATCTGATAGGAAATATGAGGTGGCACACTTACTGTTGTTATCAGACATCTATGAAAACAGAACTGGTTACTTATTCGGCTGGAGAAAATGCCTGCAGAAACAGAAGAATCCTTCTGCTTCTGAGGTAGAACAGTGAGGGGGTTTGTTAAAAATGAGTTTCGTTGAGAAAAGGGTAAAATAGTACTTTATCAGTTTTCGCCCCCAAAAACAGCTATAAAAGTGAAAAAAAAATCTCACTGAGGTAACCTGCAGTTGTTAAACTATCTTCAGATAAATCTCTTTATTGAACGTGTGACATGTTTAATGGAAAAGCAAAAATACGGATGTTAGCATGAGGGTTTTACATGATTGCTCGAGCTAAGTTTGAGTTTAATTGGAGTTTTTCTTATAAATGTTTTCCAGCTGCAACTCCAATCAGTGTGAGCACACCTGCTCCAGCTTTGTCATCCTCACCCCCAGCCGTCCAATCAATGACCATTCAGACCCAGCTCCATGGGCTGACCTCTGCCTCTCCTCTGCTGACCACCTCAACAAGCGCCCCAACTCAAGCGATTGCGCCCCAAGTGCAGCAAGTCCCTGTAAGCCTGGTGTTCTTGCATGAATGAAAATCTTCTTTTTTTTTAATATATTTATCGTGATTTGTGTGGATTTTCAGGTTCTTCTGCAGCCCCAGTTCATCAAAGCAGAGTCTGTTCTGCTCACCACCCTGAAGCCTGATCCCTGCATGGTCACAACTGTGGCCTCTCCCACCTCCTTTGCTACTACCACTAGCTCAGTTCAGAGCACTGCGCTGCAGGTACGTGTTTTGTTTTAAACTAACCCAAAGAAACCTAAAGATGTTGAGTTATGACTCCTCAATTGTGTGTGTTAGGCCTTTGTGGGTGGAGGCACCATACTGACGACAGTGCCAGTGATGATGGACACAGAGAAGCTGCCCATCAACCGCATCGCCATTGCCGGCAAGCCGATGGGGCATCCGCACAAGGGAGAAAAGCGCACAGCGCACAACGCTATTGAGAAGCGCTACCGTTCTTCCATTAACGATAAAATAGTGGAGCTTAAAGATTTGGTGGCTGGCACCGAAGCAAAGGTTGGAAAATAGGGTTTATTACAGAAAATCACCACATTTTTGTCAGAATATTTGAGGTCTAATACTAAAAATAAACCCCGACAATTTTAGTATTGACTTTGACTTTTTTTTTAATGTCCTTTTCATTTTTTTTTAAGCTTAACAAGTCTGCAGTACTGAAGAAGGCGATCGACTACATCCGCTACTTGCAGCAGACTAACCAGAAACTCAAGCAAGAGAACATGGCTCTAAAAATGGCAGCCCAGAAAAATAGTAGGTTCTTAAAAACCTCGGTTATTTATCCATTTCTTTCTCCTCTTTGAGCATTAGCTCATGTTAAAATCAGTTAAAGCTGCTGCTGTCCTGAAGTGGGAAAAATAGAAAGTGTTTTTAAATAGAATCTGAGTGTGTTTGGAAGCTTTTTAGGTTTTGTGCCATTGATTGCCCCCTCTCACCAGTCTTTGTTATTCCGGTCTGCTCTCCAGAGTCTCTCAAGGACCTTGTTGCTATGGAGGTAGATGGGCAGACTGAGGTGAAAAATGAGCTTCCCACCCCACCAGCCTCTGATGTGGGCTCCCCGACCTCTTTCTCACACTGTGGCAGTGACTCAGAGCCCGACAGTCCAATGGGGGAGGACACCAAGGTGTGCATCACACTCTTATCTTATCTTTTCCTAACCACTTTTTTTTGTTGGCCGTAATTCAGTCATCATGGTTGATTAAAGGAAATGTGTTGCAGTAAATGAGTTCCTTTTTTTAAAATTTTTATACGGATTCCTGAAATCTAATTTCCTGTCTCTGAACTTTCCCAACATGGCAGCCAAATGTTGGCATGCTGGATCAGACCGCGGCTGGCAGCGGTGTTGGCGGCATGCTGGATCGCTCCCGCATGGCGCTGTGCGCCTTCACCTTGCTCTTCCTCTCCCTCAACCCGCTGGCGTCTATGTTCTGCTCGTCCAGCAGCAGCTCCGCTGGAAGCAATGGAGACGTCAGTGCTCGATACTCGGGCAGGAATGTTCTGGGTGTAGATACTCCAGGTACTGATAAGAACTTTTGATGAAATCCACAGTGCTACGCATGCTGTCACTTTATTGTGCTGTGTTGGATCACCTTGGTTTGGTTAGTTATAACGTCTGGATTTATTTTAGCGATTAGATGATCTTATCTGTGCTTCTTTCAGCCGACTCGTGGAGTTGGATGGACTGGATGCTCCCTACTATTCTGGTGTGGCTCGTAAATGGTATTCTTGTATCAGGAGTTCTAATCAGACTGTTGGTGTATGGAGAACCCGTCACCAGACCACACTCTGGATCATCCGTCTTGTTCTGGAGGCATCGCAAACAGGCTGATCTGGACCTTGCTAGGGTATGCTTTTTTAAAAAAAAAACAAGTACTTACTCATTCTTAAAGAACCAAACCAAATGTTTATTTCTTGTTCTTCAGGGAGATTTTGCTCAGGCCAGTCACAACCTGCGGACGTGTTTGAAGGCTCTCGGCCGTCCTTTGCCCACCTCCCAGCTGGATTTAACCTGCGCAGCTCTCTGGTCTTTGCTTAGATTCTGCCTCCAGCGCCTTTGGGTTGGCCGCTGGCTGGCTGCTCGGGCTGGAGGCCTGCGACCTGATCGCCCCCTGCAGGAGGATGCTTGCAAAAGCAGTCGAGACGCTGCTCTGGTTTACCACCGTCTGCACCAGCTTCACATGACAGGTTCGCGAGGGGAAACGTGCCCATATTTTGATGTCAGTAATGGGGATTGGATTTTTACAAGATAAAACAAAAAAAAAGCACTAGATTTCTATTGGATGATACAAACGTAGATGCTTTACAGAGACAAAAACTTTAGATAAATCAAATCTTTTTCTATTCCATTCAATAACATTGCTGGATAATTTGTTTCCTACAGTTATTGTGTTTTTTTTCCCGAGAACATCATTCTGCCTTCTTTTGTCAGAATTTTTGCATTTGGACTTAAAAATGTTATTGTTTGGTTTTCTGCTCACACAGGTAAACTGAACGGTAGTCACCTGTCAGCAATGCACATGGCTTTAAGCGCTGTGAACTTATCTGAGTGCACTGGTTCGTGTCTGCCTGTCGGTACCCTGGCTGAGGTCTACGTCTCTGCAGCTCTGCGAGGCAAAGCCAGCTTGCCAAGAGTTCTGCACTTCACCTCTGTGAGTGATGTGAAGAATAGCCTTGTCATTTTTTGTCTTTTGGCATGTTGCATTTTTCTGGTTTCTGAGTGGTAAATGACTACATTTTTCCCATTTGAAAAAAACTGAACCTCAAACTCAAAATATTTTTAAATTTTTATTTATTACAGCGTGTGTTCCTGAGCAGCGCCCGCCAAGCCTGCCTGTCCTCTAGCGGCAGTGTTCCCCCCGCCATGCAGTGGCTTTGTCACCCACTCGGCCACCGCTTCTTTGTGGACGGGGACTGGGCCATCCGCAGCACCCCAAAGGAGAGCATTTACAGCCAAGCTGGGAACACTGGTCAGTGAACGCTGAAGCTGAAACTTCTACAAGGGATTTATGACTCAGATTTGGCTGCTGAATGCACAGACCTGCTTGTAAATGTTTTGTTGGTGTTCCAGTGGACCCTTTGGCTCAGGTGACGCAGGCGTTCAGAGAACACCTCCTTGAGAAAGCTCTTTACTGTGTGGCCCAGCCAGATGAGGAGAAAAGCCCTGGCCAGGAAAAGGGGTAAATGAAAAAAAAAATCAATTTCCCGTAGTCTTTTTTCCTTCACTTAGTACAAATAAAGTTTGGAGAAAACACTTCATAAAAACTTTGAGGATGTTTCTGTTCTCAGGGAGTATGCTGATGCTCTGGAGTATCTCCAGCTGCTGGTGAGTGCATCAGACGCGGCTGGCGCCACCTGCCAGTCTTTTGCAATCGGCTCCAACATGGCGACTGTAACTGGTAGGTCCCGTCACAAGATGCTTTTATGCTTTTTCTATGTGCTACATATGTTACCCTAAAGTCTACTTTGTTCTGAAAGATGTGTGGATTTAAATGCCTGAAACAGTTAGACTTTACCAAAATAGAAGTGCAAGGCCTTCATGACTTCTCTCTGCACCCAGTTTCCTAACATTGACTAATTGTTATTTTGGCTGGACTGTCAGACAATGAGTGTTGCAGTTCCAAAAAAAAAGAACCAAAAAAAAAAAAACTGCTGAACTTTCAAAGTTCTTACTTAAACTTTAGGATTAAAATGTTCATGTCTGGTTGAGAAACGTGGATGAAGATTTTACTGAGGAGTTTTACAGCCTTAATACAACTATAATTCTACTTTGTAGATATTGTTGATTTTTTTTAAGAACTTGACCACTTTGATTAACAACAGAACCCGGTTTACATTTCTTTAACTATTTCTTTTCCCTAAATCTCCAGGTTGTGACCCTCACTCCAAGTGGTGGTCCTCAGTGGCTGTAGTCATCATAAACTGGCTCCAAGGAGATGATGCTGCAGCAGAGAGGCTTTACCCCACTGTTGAGCATTTGCCTCGCACTTTGCAGAACGCAGAGTGAGTTAGAAACCATCGTTGCACGGCTTTCATCAGCTGCTGCTGGGATAACTTTGCTTATATAGTTGCAGAAATTGTACTGGTCTTTGTTTTGATTTTATCCCTCTCCCTCGTTCCAACAGGAGTCTGCTGCCCAAAGCCTGTTTGAACACATTCCGAGCAGTCAGAGCTCTTCTTTCCAAACCCGAAAACTGTCAGCAGAGTTTGTGCTACATTGACAAGGCCAGCGTTCTGCTCCGGGACAGCCTCAACTTAGGACCGCACTGCCACAGCTCTAATTTAGACAAGGTACAACATGGGGAGCCACACAGACTGTTAAATTTACACACCTGAGTCAGATTGAGGGAAGTTTTCAAAAACGAGTCAGTACTCGATGGAGGGGGAAAAAAATCAGGCACAGACTCATTAATCAAAGGAAAGTAATTGCTTTTTCCTCTCACAATCCTTTTCTTTCCTTCCTTAAAACAAATCTTTTGCATGAGACTGCAGTGTCCAACCCTATAGCACTGAGCAGATGGTGATGCTGCTACAGGGATGTGTGTGCGCTCGCTTTGGCCAGAGCTGCAGTGCATTGTAGTTGCATTGCATGTGTGTGTTTCTCAAAGTGCAATGTACCTGCAGTGCAACACAGAGCTGGACCACAAACTGGAGAATTCACACAGGATGATGGGAGTTTATGGCAGTTATGGTTAATCCTGTCTTAAGATTTCAGTAAATTATTTCATTTGTCTGCTAAAATCACATTTTCTGTTCTAGTGATAGTTTATAAAATCAAAATTCTTTTTTTTTCTTTTTTTTGTAGTTTGCTTTGGATTTGAGACCAATAAATCAATTTTTTGTTTCTTTTTGTGTTTTTATTTTTATTTTTAGGCAGACACTCTTGATGTCAAGTAAATATTTTCACATTTTGGTTTCCAGATCCCTTTCAAAAAACATTTGAAAAAAGTTTCATATTTTGGCACTGTCTAATACTAATTTGTTCACAGGTTACAGAGTTGCTGATTTGCGACCTTTTACTGGTTTTGAGGACAAACGTTTGGCATGAGCAGCACAAAAGCACAAGTCCTGCGGGGCCGGGGTCCATGGGCAGCAGCACCCCCTCAGGACTTCATCAGGCCTCTCCACCGGAGCTCCAAGGCTTTCAGCAAGACCTCAGCTCCCTGCGCAAGCTGGCACACACTTTCAAGCCTGCAATGCGAAGAGTATGTAAAGCAGTTTCTTTTAACTGCTTTTATGTTGGATTTAGTTTCAGAACTGTTCGTAAACCCCCAAAGAATCAGGTTTAGTTTATCGAGTTCTGGTCAGGTAGGTTGTAGTAACACAGGTGTCACTCTCTGTGATCACAATATATGTAACAACAGTCTTAAAACGATTACATTTATACACTTCAAGGTGCTTTACAACACCTTGCAGATAAGAGTTTTAGCCGTCAAACTCAGAATAAAAGGAAAAGCTTGTTCTGAATCTTGAGAAAGATTGCGCGTAGTGTGGCTGAAAATGCTTTATATAGCATGGTACTGTACAAATCTGGTTGAAGGAAATGTTAATGAAGCTTTCTGTTGAAGCCGAATGTTTCCACTTCCTGTGAATATTTATGGCCAATCTATGGTGCAGTGCTGTGTAGAAACCAGTGGAAAGGTGTCATGGCGCACATGCACTCACACGCCCCGAGGCGAATGTTTAGCTGTGCCGTTCAGCAGGCTTCAAAGGCTCTCTGAGGTGGAGCTAAACACCCGGTGTGAGTCATCATCTCTCGCACCCCTCCCTTTGCTGTTCCTCGCCTTTGCCTCTCATCTCTCTCGTCTTCCTCTCTCTGCAGCTGTTTCTCCATGAAGCCACAGCCAGACTAATGGCAGGAGCCAGTCCCACCAGAACTCATCAGCTTTTGGATCGCTCATTGCGGCGCAGGGTAACACCTGGAGCCAAGACGGGTGTGTATGGAAAACTCAACAAATTTCTTGGATACACCCATTTCTCCAGGTTTTTTTTTTTTATTTTATTTTTTTTACTATAGTCAGTAATGTAGTTTCTGAAATATCCCTCTTGATGGTTTGATTTATTTGTGCAACAAAAGTCTGACATTTTGTGGTCAAAACAACACATAAATGACCTTTTTAAAAAAGTAAAGTGCTCCAAACTAAAGACAAGCTTGTCTCGTTTAAGATGATTTTTTTACCATCTTGTGTAGCCAACCCCAGCATTTATTAATTGATTTAATAAGCTTCTCCTAAATATTTTAAAAGTGCTCATTAATAGTTGTGCAACATTTTAAATTTAAACGAGATGGATGCTGACTTTTTCTTTTGTGCAGAGGAGTGTGAGACGCGGCCTGGCCAACGGGAGCAGGCAGAAGCTGTGATGTTGGCGTGCCGCTACCTCCCTCCCTCCTTCCTTTCAGCTCCGGGCCAAAGAATGGGCATGTTGGCTGATGCCGCTCGGACCCTGGAGAAGCTGGGAGACAAGAGGACCCTCCACGATTGCCAGCAGATGATCATAAAACTTGGAAGCGGCACCACTGTCACCAACAGCTAGAGGAAAAACAGAGGGCGAGGGGGAGCCTTGCAAGGACGCTGTACATACAAAAAGAGATGTTTAAAGGAGTGCATAAGGAGGTGGAAAAACACACTGCACACTAAAAAAACCATACAGTCTCATGCAGCTACTGAAACATTTTTTACTGTACAGATTCACATCAAAGTGGATTTCATTCATGGGTTGTTCCTCCTCTGCTCCAAATCAGACAGCACTTTCCCCCCATTTTTTTTTTACTATGAGTATTATCAAAAAAATGTGAAACCTTTTTTTTCTTATATTGAGCTCTTATGAGGGGTTGGAGTGCCGCAGTTCGACCACAAAGAGGCGCCACCACATCCTGAGGTGGATGCACTGGTGTGTGTGTGAAAGCAGAGAGATTCTGCATTCTGCGTGTGTCCCCCACACCCACCCAGCCTGTTTGGCAGGGATGCACCTTCCACAGGGAGCACGGCTCGCTGTGTGGGAGTGGTAGGCTGAACCAACTGGCTGGCTGCGAGGTGAGGTGTCTCTTTGTTCGTGGGAGGAAAAACAAGCAAAAAAAAAAAAAAACCAGACCAAACTGCTTGGTCCTGACATGGGCTTGTACAGTGAGGATTCACTCCAAATGCTGTTAAAGAGACTTTCAGAGTTCCTCAGTGATTGTGTAAAAAAGCACGGTGACCCACTGCCTAAGCCCCATGACCCTGTCTGCACTAGGCCTGTGAGGCTGCTTTTAATATGCTTTATAAAGTTATTTTCAGAAAGGTCTTACATTTGTTTTGCTGTGTATATATTTTACAATGTATTTATAATCCACATCAACTTTGATTAAGTCATATTTTGCATAAGCTGAGTGATAAATGCATATTTTTTTCCCCTCTGAATTCAGTCCTTTGCGATTTTGGTTCGATCCGGTCCAGTAGTTTGACTTTCAGGTGACGCCATCAACTCATGAAGACCACAGCGTCTGACTCATTTGACCTTCAGAGCTGTCGGAACGCCGTTTGCTGTGTCACTTCCTGGTGTTGAAAAAACATTAAAGTGGAGAAAGGAAATCTTTAAAACCTGCAGCACTAAAGTTCAAATGTGAATGTCAGTAACCTTGTTTTTCCCAGAAGAGGTTCACTGTGGATTTTTTAAAAATTCTTCTCCCTAACTCCAGAAATAAATCTTAAAACTCGCTCTTTCAGTCCGTTTACTATCATGTTTCATTAAGACTACCCGTGCAAAAACTGTTAAAGAAGTCTTATTTCAGGACCACAATGTTTTTTGTTTTTTTATGTAGCACATCTTAAACTGACATAAAAAACAGATGCAGTCATGACTCTAATTTCTGGACGTCCTGTAACTGTAACCCTTTCTTGCTGTCTGCTTTCATGCTTCTGTTCTGTGAATATTAAATCATTTTGTAAAGAAAGCTGAAATGTTTCCTGTCTTGTGTTTATTTCACAAACATCAGTCTTTTCTGTCACCGAAAGATAAGAATAAAAAGACAAAACTGTCATTTAAAAGAAAAAAAAACAGCTCTTGTTTTAATCTTTATAAAATATTACTGCATGAAAGTGTCTGAAATACTTTTCATGCTCGCCTTTGAGCATTTTTGGGTATAATTTTCTTAACTTTATTAAGTCTGCATATACTTTACTATCAAAACAAGTCTATATCTCTTATTTTTGGATCCTCAATGTGTCTGCTTTCATGTCGTTGTGCTTTAATAATAATAATAATGTGCACTATAGTCATAGAAGACAAAACAGCAGGCTTTGGTCGTAGCAGCATTGAAAAGTGCTGGTATATTTAACATTGGCGTTACAAAAAAAACATCTCAAACAAAGTGATGCTGTGTCAAGTCCGAACAAATCGACATGAAAATCAATAAAACGGCATGCTCCCACTTAAGACAAGTGACATTCCCAAAAAGATTGGCATTATTATTATCATTATTTTTTTTCATGAATGGGTTCTTTTAATAACATTTTATAAGCAATAACATATTCCATTTTATAGAAAATAAACATCTCTAAGAAATACTATACACAATTATATTAGTACATCACATCTTACATTTAAACAGCATCAAAGACCTATGTACACCATTAAATAACGAGCCTCAGAAAAGAGAAGGTTTTAATGTGCAGTTTTTTGCAATTTCTTTCTTTTTTTTGTTTTAATACTTAAAAATGTCAACTTTTGATGCGACCAGAACTTGGGCTCCCGCTCTGAGGTGATGGGCATCACGGCAGAGCAAAAGAGGCTACATTTTCTTCAGACGGACAGGTGGAATTGCGGCATGTGACGTCATCACGGTTAATACGTCAGAACTGTACAGACTCATGAAGTGAGATGGGGCTGCTTCCTCATTTATAGCCATGGCGACTGTACATCTTCGATCGTCACATGTTTGGAAATAAACTCTTAAACAGAAATCATATCTTTGCCTTATTTTTTTAGAAATACCTTTATACATTTTTTTTACATTTTCTGAAGAACACAAAGTCTGACATATACCAATATATGACGCCATAAGAATGATGTTTAGTCATAATGCACATTAAAATACATCTCCAAAGATAAGAGCATTATATTAAAATACTGCGTCCATTATAACTCTCGGATATTTGAATATTTAGAACCTGTGAAGCACATCATCATGTACACTTTCCTCACATTTTGTCTCTTGTTTTCAACACGAATGCACAGTTTGAGACACTACATCCAGTGGTTTGACTGCTGTTATCTTCTTTTTTTAATTTATTTTTTTCCTGTGGTGGTGTTGCATTAAGATGCCCTTTACACACACACTCATGGAAACTAACTGTGATGTGCACGTGGAATGAAAATGCTTATCACACACACTCCCAGAGGGGCTTCAGCATGCACGTGTTCACCTGTTGGCCCACGGACAAGGTGGCCAGAGGAATGTTCCTGTCCAATCAGTGTCTGCCAGCTGTCTGAGGATGATAGCAACCCACCCGAAAGCAGAGCACACGCGTGCTCTTCCCTCTGCATTTTAAGCAGCCCCCCCCAAAATGTGCACAAGGCTTCAAACAAAGCGTGTCCTTCTGTTAAACATTGCCACTGCCTTCCTCTTCACTGCTCCTTTGAGAAATCCCATTTCTAGTCCGAGCTCAGGGGGCAGCAAGACTCTTCAGGGTTTGATCGCTCCCAGCGCCACCGCAGTGCAGCCTCCGGCCAACGTGCCTCTCCATCACCCGTCATCGCTGTGCGTTCTGTGGCTGGATTGGTGACAGAATGGTGGTGAATGTGGAACGCAGGAATATCTTACAGGTCCTTGAGGGGGAAGAGAAGAGAAACTGATGTGAATCCCAAACTTCATCCTCTAAATGCATTTAACCCTTGATGTTCCCTCCTAACACCACCTGAAGGCCTCCTTATTTATGCCTTTTTGTTGTAAAAGTGTGAAATCAGGCAGGTGCAGTGACTATTGAAAAGCCTTCAGCATGGAGCGGATGCTGTATTTGGACTTGCAGAATGAAAACAAAAGCAAGCAGGCTGCAGGAGTGGGGAGATGGATGCTGACCAGTGAACCAGCTTCTCTGCAAGAGAAAAGAGCCAGAACGCCATCTAATTGCGTTGGTGTGTTGGTGATGGAGCGCTCACTTTCCTGTTCTGCTCCTCTGCAGCCAAGCCTCTTGTTCACTCTCACGGTCTTTCCCTTCTGAACTGCCAGCTGCCGATCCTTATGCCCTGGATTCAGACCAGCTACTTCGCTCTCTGTCTTTTCTTTCTCCTTCTTTCTCTGTTTTCCTCCTGTTTCTTTTCCTGGAGTAACTGTGCTGCCCTTCTCTCGTCGCCCTCCTTCTCATTTTTCTATCTGTTGATCTCAGTCTGTCATTCTCTGATGTAACTGTCCTCATTAATTGTTTGTTTTATTTCAGCAAGCAGCCCAAATGAGCCTGCTCTTCCCTGTACATGTCTGTGACTGATGCGCTCACCATGTGGAGCTGCAACTGATGTGGAGGCGCCTTTGCGTTTGTTTTTCAGCTCTCAAGTGAATGCAGGGGAGAGGAGGTGAATTTCTCATGGGTAGGATGCTCATGAGCAAACGTGCACATCTCTCCTCTTCCCTTTGATTGGCCTGCTCTGCTCAAATTGGCTCAGCACAGACCCACACAGACACACATACACACAAAGGCCTTCAGATCCCTCAGCTGATGACAGCTCTTCCTCAGCTCGACAACAGCAACAGCTCTCTGACATGCTCTCCTTTTCTCAGTTTTGCACTCTGGGCTTGTGCTGCTCAGACGTAGGAGTTGAGGTGAAGGGGAGGTGGGAAGTGGAGGCGCGAAGATGAGAAGGAAAGCGGGAAAAAGGGATAAGAACAGATGATGGGAGGATGACTGAAAATGGAATAGCAAGCTTGTAGGAGATGAGAGGTGAACAGAGTGAAAAGCTGAGGGAGCTGGAGCGGCAGGGAAGCAAAGAGGCTAAATAAGGGGAAAAGGAAGAAAAGAGGAAGAAAGAGAAATAATGAGAAGTGAAGAGCAAGGAAAGAGGATGTGTGTTGGGGCAGCAAGCACTCATGGTGGGGAAGGTTTTATTTTGTATTTATTTTTTGATCAGGAGCCAGCTTTTTATCCCAGTCAGTCTGCACAGAGGAGATCAGGAAAGGAAGAGGGAGCGAAGGAGGGAGGGAGGAGAGAGGAGGCAACTGCCACTGCCGCTCTCTGCTGAATGTCAGCATCTCCAACTCCCACCACCCCCCTCGCATTTGACCTTCCTCTCTGTGCTGCAGTGTAAATACATCACCACCAGACGGTGTCTGTCTCACAGGAAAGCCTGAAAGCCGTGAGCCACTGGCAGGTGAGGCAATTTGCAACACCGCATGACTTTTACAGACTTTTTAAACAAAAAGCTGAACATCAAGGTTGGAACTGAAGCCTGAAATACCACAATTCCATCATATATATAGGAACAGCCTAATTAAAGCTTCAGAGGATTTGTATCTTCCTGGGGATCAACCCAGTACCATGGACAGCGGCTGTTTAACCTGAAACCACAGCAAAGCTCAATTCATGATGTTCATCTCATAGAAATTTGCTACACTGCAAAAACAGGAGCCCTTAAAATAAGTTTTAAAAAAAGGATTTAAATAAGCAATAAGACCTGACAATGGGATTAAAAATTTGTCTCGCAAAGAATTCTTTTAAGAAAAAAATCTAGTCAATAAGACAAAAACCAAGATTATTTAGCGTTTGAAAAACTTTATTTATTTATACTTATACTAAATTATATTTATACTAAACTTTATTTTCCTTTAAAATATGAAAATAAAACATTTTTTCTTGAAACAAGCAGGGGCAGAGCTTGGGGGGGTTAAGGGAGGGCAGCTGACTCTCATTTGCCACCCTTCCTAAATATTCTGTGCCTCCTCCAATAAAATGTTCAAGCTCCACAAGTGGAAACAAGGGTCTTTTTACATAGACCCATAGCCAAACTACACTAAAATGATTCCTTGAAATCAAATGAACAAACCCTACAAGACAAATCAACTTCATTCCCAAAATTTCTCTTCAATTTTTTATATTTCTTTAGAATGCCAGGGTCAATCGTGACTCAACATTCAATTTATGTCAGTTACATTGACTTTTTATGATAAATGGAACGGTTGAGTGTGGTGTCACCCATGGAAAATAGCTTACTTCTGGCGTCAACCAAATGAAGTCAATTCAGTCTGCAATTTTTTTCATTATATGGATGCTGGCATGTTGGAACCAGACCACATCAGTAAGAAGTGACTGATCCGAGTCGGTCTGAGTCAACGCTTCTAGTTGTTGAAGTTTTCTTTTTCTTACCTCATGTTTAGGACATTTGATGGAGAAATCATCTTCGTGGAATGTACAGCCTGTAAGACAGATAGAAAGAAAAAGGAGTGTTACAGATAAACAATAGCTAAAAAAACAAAACAAAAGCATGACAGAATGTGGGTTTGTACAAAAAAGGACTATTCCCCCCAATATGAAGAGTAGAAGCACATAGAAATGAGCAAAGCTTGAACAAGGACGACAGAGTGGGAGAGACTGAGTGGCTGACATGCAAGCAGATTTGGCTGGTCCACTCAGCAGGATTAAAACGGGCCTCGCTCTGCTTCCTGTGCTGGCTCGGCGGATGTGGCGGGCCCTTTAATCCTCAGGCTGTACCTCTTTGTTGTGAGGTTTCACAAGGAGCCGTGTCACATATGTGCTGACATGGAGACACACACCCTGACAGAAACCACCAGGAACACACATACAGAGGCGCCAAGGAGACATACGTATAGGACACGTAGAGGATGCACACAGGGAGCGTTTAGATGGGCGAAACACTCATGCTGCGATGCTTGAGCACACACACACACACACGTTTCAGTCTCAAACAGCAGCTTGGATGGAATAAGCCACGGGGGGTTGCAGTCAATATGCAATGCACACCATCTTTCCCTCCACCTTTTCCTTTTCTTCTAGTTTCATCCTCCCACTTTCTTTATCCTCCCTATTTGAAACTCCCTCCCTCTTTTATCGTTTTGTTCTCCTCTAGAGCTCTGAGCCATATCGTCTCACACTCAATAATGTTCCTCTTTGATGCGTTTACCTTCTCATTTAACCAACATTCACTTTTCTTTCTGTCTTTTCTCATCTTTTATTAATTTCTTCCAATTTCTTTTACATTTTTTTCTCTCGCTTTCCTCCTTGGTTTCATTCCAACTCCCCCCACCACCACCAACACCTTCTTATTTTCCTGCTCTTAGTCTTTTCAATCCTTGCTCCTCCCTTCCTCTCTTGCTATGGTCTCTTACCTATCTCTTTGGCGCAGACATAGTGGTATTTATGAGAGCAGCCTCTCCAACAGCAGCTGAGGGATGCCCCCTCAGTCTGGCACTTGTAGCAGTTCTGGGGTTAGTCAGACAGATGGACATATGGACAAAGACAGAAAAGAAACAAACAAATTGACCAAGAGAGGCACAGAGAAAAAATGTGGGAAATGTTATAAGTTAGGAGTAGTTTAGAACAGCACTTAAACAGTATCTCTTTTCATCTTTGAGCTAAAACGACCGGCTGGCGGCAAGTACTAACGTACCGTTTGTACTGAGCTGTTGGCAGCCTCCTTCAGTCCATACAGTCTCCCAGCCACCATAATTACCCCCTTGGTCCAAATGGCACAGTTTTCATGAGCCCAGTGCTCACTGGCCTCTGCTTCCATTCGTAGCCGTTGGAAGATGCTGTTGGTTTCCTCCTGGTCCTCTGAAGCCTCTTTGCGGAGAGTCTGAAGGTGTTTCATTTTCCTGAACCTCTCTCGGAGCGTTAATCTTCGTGGACCACCTTCCCGACATGATCTTTCAGGTCTTTCTGCTCGTCGATAGTGCCAGTGATGATGCCTGCTGCTGCTGAGCTCTTGAGATGGTGCTTCTGTTTTTCCTTCTTTGTCTACGTTGTCCTCAGCGTCGTTCTTTGAAGCGCCTGGTTGTTCAGTAGTGCTACCGTCGTTGGCACAAGTTGCGGTTGACTCTTCTCTGAAGGATTCTGTGTGCGTGGCAGTCAAAACTTTACGCGGAACACTATCTTCTGCGTAGTATGGTCCACACAAATCCCCGAGGTCTTTGTAATTTGCTGGCTTTCCACAAAGACAACATGTAAGACTCCTACTAGTTAGATCTGTGTTGACCATAGGTCCCTGTATCATGGCAGCAGTGTGTGGTGTCACCTTTGCCACGGTGAAAGGATTCCTCATTCTGAGAATGCCCTTTTTTCTCCGCCTCTGAAATACCACCGCGTCTTCAGGCTTGTTGACTATAGCACACCAGGACGAAAAGTCCCTGGAGTTGTTGATTCGTACGTAGGGACAAAAAGACAGCTTTGAATTTTGATAGATCGGTTTACGCCTAATTCTTTTCACAGAAATGACCTCAGTCAGTTTCTCCGTTACAGTCACCACAGGACCCACGATGCCTGTCTCTTGCTGGTCTTGATTCTCCTTTTCCATCCTTGCCCTTTCTTCTATTTCTCTTTCCTCTTTTTTGGCCTGTTCACAACCAGCAGCTCTAACAACTGCCTCAATTACCTCAATAGCATCCTTCATGCCAGGTTTTGGCCCTGGCTTTTTGTGAACTTTTAACGGCTTGGCAGGTATCTGTTTTATTGAGGTTTTGCTTCTTTTTCTTTTAGTTGGATTTGCTGATGGTTTTCGACCTCTTCGAAGTTTCTGAACGATTTCTGTTTTGATAAACTGGGGGTCTTCTAGAATCTCATCCTGGCTTAGTGGCAGCAGTGTTGTAGTTTCCGTTGGGCTCACTTTCTCATCTGGTGATTCCTCTTGTTTTATCACTTCAGTGTTGGTCTCTTCAACAATATCACTTTTCTCTGAGGTTTCCTGGTCTTTTCTCTTCTTCCTTCTCTGTTTAAGGTGCATTTCATGGTTGTTTTTAATTGCCCTCTGCTTTGCTAACCTTGGGGTCGTGACTATTAGGCTTCCCGCCTCTAAGGCTACTACTGAAACATCTGCACTCTCCACCATTGCCCATCTCTTCCTTTTAGCTCTAGTGGATTTGATGGCAGCAGTGATTACACTTTCTGATGCCTGGTGCGTCAACTCACCTAAACCCCCTACATCGGAGTGGGTGTCTGAACCCAAGGCATTATACTTTGCAAGATCCTGCTGTGTGTCTACTTTAAAGCGTTCCTGTTTCTTCTCTGTCTTATTGGATACCTCATCCTTCTGCCTGTGTCTCAACCCTTCTGCTGGTAACCCCTCCTCACTCACCTCCTGATTTTCTCTTTCTTGTGTCATCTCCTCTTTACAGACAGATGCTTCCTGCTGCTTTGACCCCTCTTTCCCCGGTTCGAACATCTCAGTATTATTTATCTGAACAGGGATGTCACTTTCTTTTAAAACATGGTCAGGTAAAACTTTGTTTGTGACATCCTCCATTAGATTGCTGTCTGGCTGAGGTGTTGGCATGTGTTTCTTAGAGCTTGGAGAAGTAATTTTCTGTACCATGGCCTCATATTTTTGACCCCTGCCTTTTCGTGGTGGGAGAACTTTTGTTTTGGTAGGGCGCTGATGAGGATTTGTCGCCACATCGCCCACGGCGTCAGGGACACTAATGTTTAAAGGGCCCTCTTTGGTTATGGGGGTCAACATGGAGGCCTTCTTAGGTGGGCCACGCTTTCTTCTGGGGCCTCGCACACTTTTTTCTGTGAGCATTTGGTCAACCTGTTCCTGTGTTTCAGGTTGAGGTGGTGAGATTTTTGGTTTGGGCTTTGGACCCCTCTTTTTCTTGATGGGTGTTGTAAAATTTTCTGGAGTGGATTTACGTTTTAGAGGTGGGGAGGTCTTTTGCTCAGATTGCAGGAGGAGATCTGATGGTGAAGGTGGTGCAGGTGTGTCAGAAGCCTCTGGTGTTTTAACCATATCAGAACCAGGTGTTGGTGTCAGCTCTACATCAACAATTTCTTCTAGTACTGGAGAAACATCCCTGACTTTAATTTCCAATAATGCATGGGTGTCTCCTTGCGTAATTTTCTTTTTTTCATTTTCCAGTTTGTCCTTTGAGGGTTTTCTAGATCTCAAGACCATGTTCCTACTCTCGTTTTCAACCGCCTTTGCCTCTGGTTGTGCTCTGCTATCTGCTTGTGTTGGTTTAGTTTCCTGGGTTATTTGTGGTATTGAGGTTTTAAGGCTTTTTCTACCTCTGTTTTGCTGCCCCGTGACAGCATCAAGAGTGACTTCCTGTTGCACCAGTTTTATTTTAGTTATGGAGCCCTTGGGTCGGCCTACTACACCTTTAATAGGGGGACTATCTATTGGGCTCAAAGCATCTTCAAGCTTGGGTCCAGGCTTAGAAATCAGTTTAGGGCCAGGTTTTGGGCCTGGTTTTGGGACAGGTTTTGATATAGGCTTTGATCTCAGCTTTGAACCTGGTTTGGGTCCTGGTTTACGTTTAACAGTAGAGTCAATCTTCACTGGTATTTCTGGTTCATTTGGTAAAGGTTTTTGTCCCGGCTTTGGTCCAGGTTTTGAAATGGACTTTTGTCCAGGCTTAGGCCCTGGCTTCACTTCAGGTTTTACTCCTGGCTTCGGTCCAGGTTTTGAACCTGGTTTTGGGCCGGGCTTTCTTTTTAAGTTGAGTTCGGTTTTGGATTGCACATCTGTTGCGTTGAACGAGCGAGTACACATTCTTGAGCGAAACCCATCGGTCACCATTTTGGAAGTCTGACTTACAATGGAGTCCTGATGTGCCAGGTCAGTGTGATCTGAGTACAGCTCAGTCTTGCTGGGAGTCATGTCTAACTTTTGTGATGGGGATGTGGCCCCTTCCTCATCCTTTTCCTCATTCCTCTCCAAACTTAACTGTTGCCGTATCCCCACACTTGAATGAGTGATTCTCCGTCTACCTCTGGTGTGCTTACGTCCAAATGATCTTGGTTGGGAAGATGGAGCTACAGGCTCTGGTTTAGCCAATGGAGTCATGGCACTAGTGCAGCTAATGCCTGATTCTAAATCCTCATCACCTTTTTTGGGAGAAGGTGGCGTGTTTGCCCAGGAAGGAGCTGACGGAAGTATTGACTTCCCCGGCAGCTGAGGAGAGTCTGGCTCCAGCACTTTAGCATCATTGTGATCAATATGATCCCTTCCTTGTGCCAGAGGTGCTGCTTTTTCGGTGAGAGCAGAGAACACTGGCATGGCAGATTGAGACTGAGGGACAGTGTCCCCAATGGCTGACTCTCTCGGAGAAGGATCTATTGCTGCATTGGGTGATGCTAAATTTGCTCTGACAAATGCCCCTGCAAACTCATCGTCTGTATTGAACTCAGAGCTCAGACTCTCTGTTCTACTGAAAAGATCTCCAGAAGGATTCTCTTGGCTATCTCTATTATTCATGTGCTCTTCAGTCGATGACTGGCTCAGTTTTTTCCCCTCCCCTAGGTCCACTCTCACCTCTTCAGACAAATGAGGGGAAGCAGAGCTTTTCCGTTTTTTCTGCATGTCTTGCTCATCTTCAATGGCCTTCTCCTTTCCCATACCCTCTTCCTCATCTCTTTCTTCATTCTCTTGATCTCTGCTGTCTCTTTTATCCAAGTCACTGTCTTCCAAGATTTCAGCTTGGGGTGTCGGGCTGGCGTTCTCTGAACTATCATCCTTCTCAATGGAATATTGATCCTGTTCAAGGTCACCCCTTGAAATAAAAGGAAATGTTTTCACTGAGCTTTCAGAAGCTGTTGGAGATTCTGATTTGAATGTCTCTGACTTAATCTCCTGACCAAATGGATCTTTGTTGCTTGAGTCAGAGAGATCTGCTGGTGACTCTTCAACAGAATCAGCTGCATCAGGATCATATTTGCCCTGGACCTCTTGGTACACTGCGTTCTCATAACAATAGTGTTTTTCTGTCATACCTGTATTTATTTTGCTGTAGGCTGCTTGGCATTTTTCTTCGTCCGACCACTTCTCTAGCTTCTCTGTTGACTTGGTTGAATCTGAAAGTCTCTCCCAGTCATGTTTTTTCTCTATTGTCACCTCCTCTTTTTCAACCGATTTATCCATCCAGGCTGACTCTTCAAAATTCTCTTTGACAGGCTCTATGATGTTCTGCACATTTGTTGGGGAATCACTTTCTTGTTTCATGGGGCTGGGAATCATAATGCTTGTAGGAGACCGCTCGTCACTGATGCTTTTTGCAGGCGTGCTCATGCCATCACCTACCTGTCCTGGCTGACACCTGGTGGGATCAGGAGTTAGGTTATGGAGACCTGAGTCCCCAGACCTGGTCGACATGTCATCTGGAGATGCCATCGAGCAAGACGAGGCTGTGTCAAGACTGATTTGGGTGTTGTTGTGGGCCTGAGCTGGACTTCTGCTCTGGCCAAAGTAGTAGTAGCCTCTGTCCAGAGGTTCTTCACTACTGCTGGAGTAACCACCCTCATGGATTTCCATGGGCATTGACTGGTGTTGAGGGGTGGAGTAGCGGTCCTGCATGAGTCCCCCACCCATACTACCACTGCTATCTGTATAAGAAGGACTTTTGTACTCTTCCCCCTTTTTAGAGGACACTCCACTTCCTGCACTGCTGGTACTCCCACCACTGCTGCGCTTACTCCCTTTCTTGTTTGTAACCAATGCCTCAGAAAGCAACAGCTGCTGGACATTATTAGAGATGTTCTCCACCTGAGAGGTGAGGGCATTCAGGCTCCACAAGCTGGGGTTAGATAAGAGTTTCTCTGAGAAGCGTTCCTTCATGGTGGGAAGTTGTGGTGTTGTGGTAAAGCTGTGGGGAGCTGCGAGTGACACGTTGGGTGATGGATGTGACCGGGGAGGCAGCAGCATGTTGTTGGTATTAGCCTGCTCCTGCATGCCAGTTGAGGAGGACGAAGAAGTTGAAGCTGCCCCAGGTGTCATGGGTGGCTGGCTGTACTGGAATGAGTCCGGATTTGTCATCAGTGGTGAAGGGGTGGAACTGTACGAGGGTGAACGCCCGACAGAACGTGCAGGGGAGTGATTGGAGGAGGGGCTACAAGTCTGATAATACTGCTCTGGAGATCTTACTGGCAGATCTGACAAACAGTAGTTTTGTTGGGGTTGGTTGTACTGTTGGTATTTTGGGTGGGGCTCTGAGGTGTTGGTCAAGGACTGTAAAGAGGGCTGCTGCTCATAAACTCTGGGTAGGGCCTGCTGATAACTGTAATTATTCTGGGTTGACCTGTAGTTTCCTTGCTTCAGATTGCTGTGGCTGCTCATTTGTCTTACATACTGGGAATTTGGAGGTATGTTGTAACCTTTATAGCAGTGGGGCATAGGATTGCACTTTTCCATGTATGGAGATGGAGAAGGAGAATGCTGTGGATAATGCAGGTGACTCTGGGGATACATAAGGGTTGAGGGGGCAAGGTTAGGAGGGTGAGGCTGACTATGGGGGCTGGTATAAATAGAGGTAGAGGGCTGATGGCATTGGGTCTGAGAATGCCCCATAATGTTCAGGTCCATGTACTGAGAGGGTACAGGCGTGGGCGTACTGCCAGCCTCTAAACGTCCCACCATCTCCTGTTCATACTGTGCAAGTTGGGCTGGGTCCTCCCACTTTTGTTGGGGATGCCCTTCACTTAAATACTGGGCCGAGTAACTAGCTGGGCCCATGTGGTTATTATACCCGCCAGAACCCTGCAGATGCTGACCAGGGTTTGTTGGGGGAACTTTGTTTCCTCTGAAGGACTTCTTTGTCTGCGAGGCTGCTGAGCCCCCATTTCCACCACCAGTACCTCCAGCAGTCCCTCCAGCCGTCCCTGGGTATCCAGCATAGGTTTGCTGGCTGTAACAGTCTTTGGATCCTCCTCCCATTCCTCCTCCTCCGGCCGGAGGCATGCTAGCAGTGTTTGCCAAGGAGTGGGTTTCATAGCCTTGTCTGCTCTGCCCCGGGCCTGGGCCTGGATGTGGTCCAGGGCCTGGGTGTGGATGCTGAGGGTGGGGATGATGAGGGTGTTGCCGGTAGGTCTCCAGGCGGGATAATTCATGGGGTTCCTGCTGGTAGCAAGGCTGGTTACTGTGGTAACCGCTGCTGTGCTCACGAAAGGACTGCATATCTCACTCCTGTAGCCAGAGTAGTGAGGGGGGAGGTAAGGTGAGGTGGGAAAGGGGGGAAGGGGTGAGGATGGTTCTGGATGTTGAAACAGAGAGAGGAAAAGAGCAAGACAAGAACTTCTTAGGATTAGTAAATCTTGTCAGAAATGTAAACATGAATTTAAACACTTTTTCAGCATTCAAAGTGATACAATTTTTATTCAGTTACAAAAAAAAAATAGAAATTACTGTTTAAATATGAACAAAAACAATATAGAAATCTGAAACAAAAACGTTTGTCACAAAAAAAAAGACACAAACACTTTTTAGATAAGAAAAACAATACCACAATTATCCCTGCTGGAAAGACAGCACTGCAATTATTATCATCTAATATAATAACATTTCTTTAAAAACAATTTAAATATAAGTTTCTGGTCTCATTTTCTCCTGAGATCCACTTTTCTCCTCTTTTGTGAAATCTTCTGTCTACTAAGCATTGTTCTAGTCGCTCCAAACACAGATATTTGTTATGATCGTG
The DNA here is from genome assembly GCA_036245035.1 of Adrianichthys oophorus. Taxonomy (NCBI): domain Eukaryota; kingdom Metazoa; phylum Chordata; class Actinopteri; order Beloniformes; family Adrianichthyidae; genus Adrianichthys; species Adrianichthys oophorus. The sequence goes on along the minus strand of BSAI01000125.1, from coordinate 10,585,538 downwards.
AAGCTACATGTGGAGACAACAATCTTAAGCTAAAACAAAAGAGAGAACTCGGGAGAGTGTCTCCTAGAGACGGAGCATTGTGTGTGTCTTTCCATGTGTGTCAGCCACCTTTAGCATCACACCCTTGCATTCAGCTCACACCAGGGACGGAGCCTCATCCCACCAGACATGGCAGCGTTGCCACTGATAGCATGTGAGCGTTGTGTGCAGTCACCTTTGTTTTCAGGACTTTGAGCAGCTTTTGGTTTCTACTCAGTCAGACTTTTTCATTTTCACACTTTACTTTGCTTTACTCAGAGATTCCGTGTCCTTCAAGACCCACTCCAGTGAAAGTAGTTTTTTTTATCATGCACTTTTTTCCACAATGGAGGACATATATAAAGAAAATTAAGATAAAAATTGCATTTCGGAGTATTTCTTTGTTCAAATTGTGCTGAATCAGGATCAGAAATGGGAAAAAGATTGTATTTGTTACATAGAAAATACAGTGGGTGCGCCACAAGCTCCATGTACCTCTCAGTTTTCCTTGTCCAAGCTGGCATTTGGCTCAAAACTGTATGGCCGGATAGCTACAATATTACTCACCTTTTTTGCTGCACTGGTAATGTTAGATTTGGGGTGTGAGGGGTGGTAAGTTAGCAGTAGACTAAATTGAGAGTAAATAGAGAGCTCTCAGTAACAGGGAGGAGAAAGGGGTTGGGGTTCCTCTGTGTCAAGAGTTCTGCCTACAACTCAGAGGTGAATTTCGAATGAACTCATGCCGCTCTGCAGAAACTATGTTTAAGCAAATGACATAGGTTGTTTGATCTTGGCAAAAAATGGCATAATCACAATTATAAGACCACTGGGAAAATTTTTAAAATGACTCAATGGATGTTCGGAGTGGGTCTTTCAGCTTCAGTGTTGTGTCTGCATACGTTTATACTGGTTCACAGGATGACCTTAATCAGCTGCTTTTAGAGGACGAAGAACGTGACTCTCAGATAAGATTCACTAAAGAGAGCATCAGGAATGGACACAAGACTTTTGAAATTCAGTTCTTTTTGGGGACATCTCCCAGTGTTTGAATATTTTCCTTCATATCTGCTTTTCTTCTCTACCAACCCATCTGGAGGAACAGCTAATTGGATTTTTCACTGATTGTCTCACGCTTAAAACGAGGCAAACACACCAAAGAAACCATCTCTCTAATCAATTTACTCCACCCCTGCTTCAGTCTGCTCAAATACACATATGGAGTGGTGAGTCTACATTCCCGTCACGTCTCCTCTCCACCTCCATGCTGCTCCTCCTCCACACAGGGAGCGCTGGCACTGTGGTACTCTGCTGAATTGGTGGATGCTCTGTGCTTCTGCTTTAGTGAGGGGTCAGGTAGGAGAGAGGATGAGATGTGTATGTTTAGACCACTAAATCTTACTTGTTGATTGTCACAATAGGTTTGTGTGTTTGCATTGATCGCCGCTTCAGTGTGAAGGGGCAATGGGCAGGAGACAAAACCTGCTGTCTGTCTCTTTCTTCCACACACAGATCTACGTGCACGCTGGCGCACAGTCAGCAAGACTTCCACAGTCTGATTCTTTTTGTGTGTTTATCTTGTCCTCATTCTTCTTTTTGTTGCGCCTTCCTTCCTCCTGTAGCTGGCAGTCCTTTTTGCATCTCTCAGCACAGACTCATCTGCATAAATAGACCGCTCTCTTCCTTTCTCAACCATTCTTTCCTCCCTTTTTCTAAAAAAAATGTTCTCCAAGCTTTCTGATTAGAGAGGAAAATGGCTGCAAGAGAGAAAGACAAGGCTGTTGGGGTCTAAATCAAAGCCATAGAAGGGGGGGGGGGCAAATTGAGGGGGGGATGAGGGGGATGAAGAAGCAGTAGGGAAGAAGCGATAAGATAATAAGTTTGATGAGGAGGAGGATGGTTGGAAGGGGCTGCAGAGGATAGAAGAGGAGAGAAGATTTAGTGAGTGGGCTTTACAGCATGGCCTCATGGGAAATAGGAGACGGAGCAAACACCACACAGGGGCCTATGCATGCAAAACTGCAGATTCTGTTCAGGATTTCAAAGTGTTACAAACTGGAAGAGGGCTTCAGCTTCACAGACAAACTGCTAGACAAGTGACTGATGAATGTATTCAACTCGCAGCCCTTGTGTTGTGTTGCTCTCCTCTATACCCAGGATGGGCTCCCCATGCATGAAAATGTGTCTGCTTCTAAGAAAACAAGGGAGAACAGAAGGGAAAGAGGGAGAAGAAAGGATAGAGGGTGAATCTGATTGTTTCGCTGGATGTTCACAGTGCACACAGAGCTTCTCCCCCCATTTCATTCCTTTTTATTCTCTCTTCCTCTCTTTCACCACATCATCCTCTGAGAAAGCTGGAGATTGGATTTATCTCCTTTCTCAGCATACATGCATACCCGCACACCATAAAAAAGACAGAGAGACAGCTCCCTCGTTCCGTCAAACCCTGCCTCTGAATCACTTTTGCTTCAAAAGCTTTTTTTTCCCTTTTCTCTGCTCTCTGCCTGTCTTGACACCAATAAACACACGCGAAAACACATACACGCATAAATGGAGGTGCAGAGTGGAGGGATTGGAGCGTCTCCCTACCTGCTTACCTCCCCAGCCGTCCTGGTTAATTATGCATGCGGAAGGCAGTTTGCTGGTGAGGTGGAGCGACCTGGGAGGAAACGCACTCGATCGCTCACACATCCCGTCACAGAAAGAGTCACACCTCACCACCACAGCCGGAATCGTTCCAACGCAAACTGGCGCAGTGCACGCCAAAGTTCAGCTCGCACGCCCCCTCGACTACCCTGCTTAAATAAACCAAACACGCTGCCATCCCTGCTTCCTCTTCTGTTCGCGCTCATATCTACCACATCTGGCTTTAATGCCCTGCTTAGCACAGTGTGCTCCAAAATAACACAGCAACCAGCCCCATCACTGCTCCCAATCAGCGCACTGAAACCCCATTTCTAATTGCACAAACATTACAATCTAGAATCATCTTTGCCTCTCTGCATCCTCCCTTTCCTGATTGTTCCCTTTTTTACCAAATGACCTGAGGCTGAACACAGAGGATGAGCAGACAGACAGACTGATGCAAAGACAAACAGGCGTCATCTGTGTGTCTCTCTGCAGTGTCTGACCAGACAGCGTGGGTGGCTTCCTACCCTGGAGGGAGGCTTAGGAGATTGAGGAAGCCAATATCTGCTCAGACATTTCTCAGTGTCCCGTTGTCATGACACTCAGCTGGAGGTCACAGGGGGTCACTGGCAGCCAGTCACATAGATTATTGGAAGACACGTATAGGAGACCGAGATGTGCCACAGATACTGATAGACAGGCGACAGATGTAAGTTGACACCACTGTTCAGGTAGCAAATAAACTCTGTCAGATGGGCGATTAGCAGAAATATGGAAACATTTTTATGATAAATAACAAAAATATAGGGAAACAGTATTACTTTGTAGGAAAATAACAATCTTTTTTTGCAGTGCAACCTAAAGTGGGGCACTTCGACACGGAATATAAAGCAGCAAAAAAAACCAAAAAATCTTGTGCATCTGACTTAAATCATTTACATCAAAACTATAAAAAGCAAAAAATCCCCCCAAAAAAGAGAGCAACAAGTGGAAAATGAGCCTTATTCATTTGGCAACTATTATGGTTCAGTTCATGCAAGGTCTGTGTTTGTGTGTGATGTTGAGTCGTCCTGTCTCTGGGGTTTAGCGATGACTCATCAGCGTTTGCAGACATGGCTGGCTATTTCATCATAAATGAAGATGACACTCTGGCCTCAAATTTCTGCTGCATGCACACACACAAAAGTACCAGGCATGCAGTTTATGCAGACGCTCCTCTCAGGCTGGTGAAAGCGTAGAGGAAACTCAGCTGCCAAAACAGACACATTTACAGAAACTCACTGTGGTGAAAATGGTGTTGTTGGTGATTTAACATGTTCTTGTGGAATTTTTTCTGATGATGGCGGAGATATATAGAGCCAAATTGAGATTGAAATTGTATTTCTGAGCATTTCTTTATTTAAATCATGATGGAAAAGGAGAAGATTAAAAAGAACGTTTGTGACGTAGAAAATACACTGGGCGGGCCACAAGCTCTCTGCTCCACTCTATTCTGATGCATCCACTTGTAGATGACTAGATCCACATACATCTTCGTTTTCCTCATCCGAGCTGGCATCTGACTCAAAACTGTACAGCTGGGTAGCTCCAATATTGCTTGCCACTATTGTTGCATTGATAATGTGAGGGTGTGAGGGGTTCTCAGGAATGGGAAGGGAAGTGGGGGCGGAGTAGCTCTGCACCAATGATCCCACCCACAACTCAGAGATGATTTTCTAATGAACTCCTGCTGCTCTGCAGAAACTAGGTCCTAGAAAACAACACAAGTTTTTTTGATTTGGGGTAAAAGCATAATCCTAATTTAAAGACCACTGGGAACGCTTTGAAAATAGATCAAAAGATTATCGGAGTGGGTGTTTAAGCATAAAATAATACAAATTTACAAAGTCCATATAGGCAAACACATGCAAAGCAGCTCCAGATCAAACATGAGATTAAATCTCGTTAAATTAAAAATCAGAGTCAGATTGTGTCAAGCTGATTCATGTTACATGAAAGAAAGCTTCTTAGATCTCTTAATAAAATTTTAAAAATAGGTGATTTCAAAAGAAGTTTTACAGATTTGCTCGTTCTTGTTCTCTTCGGTGCTTGCTCACCCCACAGTCCAGACTTGTCCAGACTCACGAGACCATGCTACTAACTTTTCCGGCTTTTCCTCTTGGTGTCTGTTAAATATCACTTTCTTTACTGTTTTTCTTTTAATTTAATAGCATGTCAACCTATTCTACTAAAGCCCCCCCCAAAAAAATAATAACCTGTGTATGGAGATTCATGTAAATGGGTTTTATAATTACATCCTGAAGGAGAGATTGCTCTCCAAGAGGAAACCACCAATTATATTGACAAGTTCTGCATAGAATGACTTTTCCCTAAATGCTTTTAGAGTAATTACCAATGAATTTTTGAGAAAAAAAGAGGTGTTCAGTTTTGCACAATGCTGACTTTAATCAGTGCCATGGCATCATGTTTTTTTTTTTTAAAAACAGCTCTGTTTTCCCTCCCCTTTCACTTTGATAGATTACTTACACTGTGGTGGCTATGAGATGAGCGTTCGGACTCTGATAGGGCAAATCTGGAACACCTATAGCTTTGTGCATTCTCCTCTTTTTTTTTTTTTTTTGGTCTTAGCTTTGACCTGAAACCATTCAACCCTCTCTTGTTCTGCTCTTCTACACAACTGTCATTTATCTTTTTTCAATCTATCTTTCCCTTTCTGCTTCTCCCTCCGTCTTTGAGCGCGGTCACCTCCAGCCGGCAGCTGCCGAGCGCTGCCATTTGAAGGGCTAAACCTGGCTTTGTTGACATGGTAACAGAGTGATGAGACGGGTGGGGATGCAGGAGAGGTGAGGGATGAGCGAGCGAGGATGATAGATGCACACACGCAATCAAGCGCATACACATCACGTTAGGAGGTTGTGCTTTTTTTTTTTCTTTTCTTTTTTTCACGCAAAGGTTGTCTTGGATACTTGGACATGTGACAGGAATCAAAAGAAAGGCAACCGGTTGCTCATTCCCTGTTGTGTGTCCTTGAGCTGGCAGAACCACAGAGTGTGAAGGCAGTCAACAGAAAACATGAATCAGTTTCAGCTTGGGATGGCAATCTCCAACATGTGTTACAAACATTTAGCATGAATGCATTTGTGGGATTGGGCTTGATGAGAGCTCTAATGATAGGACCTGACTGGCTGCAACTCCCCTGCAGTTTGTTTTATGTGCGTTAGACTCTGGGTAACCTCCCTCAGAGCAAACCTGGTGACACAAACAAAAAACAAAGACATGAAGAGAAAGAGCTGGATTCATGTTTGAAAAGTCAAGATAGCCTCACCCACGCCAACACACTCACTGGTTCTATTTATTGTTCACACACGCATTCACACACACACACAGGGGAGTTTAGGTCTTGTAAAGTGGGCCACAGAGCTTCTTAGAATTCCATCAGAATCCTTTAGTGAAGGAGATTGGAGAGAAGAGGAAAGAAGAAATACAGGAGGATGATTGGAGGAGAAGAAGACAAAAAGTGAAGCCATTAGAGTTAAGAGTGTCTAGAAACTTCTCATCTACAAGGCCAGGAAAATGAGTCAACTTTCCTAAAACTTACAGACCCACTCTGGTCATCAAAAGCATTCCCAGTGGTCTTTCTGGTACGATTCCAATGTCTTTAGCTATTTTCTATGACCTAGTTTCTTAGGAGTGGCAGACGAAGACATACACGTGTCAAAATGGAGTGGAGCAGGGATCTTGTGGTCTGCCCAGCATATTTTTTTACGTCACAAATACTATCTTTTTCAAAATCTTTTTTTCATCTGCTCCTAATTCACAACAATTGGAATAAAGAAATACTCAAAAATGCTAATTTAACTTTATTTTTTTTTCCTCCATCAAAAGAGAAATACCACAAGAACAAGTTAAAAACACAGTTTTCTTTGGAGTGGGTCTTTAAATCAAAAGCAGAAGTTATGGAGCACTGCAATTGATTTGGTTTTTCTGAAGTTCCATAGGGTCACGTTTATAAAAGTATCCTTCTTTTTAGGTAAAAGAAATAAATGTAGCAAAGCTGTGTTGCTGGAGATGTGGTCTATGGTCCCTCTCTCTCATTTTTGGCTGATGCACATGTGCACACTGACACAAAAACACTGATTTGCACCTGCACCTCCTTATCCCACTTCAGTTCATCTGATTGATGATGCAATCTCACGCCTGTTACCGCTCTAACACGCTCACACAGACATGAAAACACACATCCTGGCACTTCTGCTCTCCCACTCTCCTCCTCATCCAAGTAGTAACCCGTCCCTGCCTCAGTTCTTGTGTCTTTCATGTCCTTCCGCTGCCCTGCAGCCACCTTGCAGCTGCTGGCTGTGTGTGTTTCTCTGTGCGTCTGTGTGTGTGAGGGAGTGTGTAGATGTGACCTTGGGTAAGAAGAGGGCAGGCTGCTCTTTGCTTTGGCATGCTAAGATGATGCTGGTGGTGGCGAGCGACCTCAAATGTCACTGCAGCTTTTCTGTCTTTAGGTTTGCAGTCGCCTTCGGTTGAGGTAAAGTTAGGAGCAAGAGTCAACTTTAACCTCAGGTTGGTGTGGTACTTTGGTACCTTTGGTCATGCCTAAAATTAATTTTTTTAAGGTTTTCTTTTCAGATGGCAGCGTGTAGTGCTTTCTTATTGTAGAAATGAATCCACCATTGAGTTGCACCTAAACCTTTCCTTGTGCCATCATCCACCATCTTTTTCAGACCAGAAGGCACACTTAATATCATTTAATTTTCTCAAAAATTGATATTGCACCTTGTGTATGAATCATGGTTGTGCTTATTGTCCTGGAACTGATTTTCTGTGGTACACAACTCTAAAAAAAACTGTCAAAATATCTTTCTTTGGTAAACTACTGACTTCTATCCTCAGGGGCCTGGCGGTGCGATTTATAAGAACATAACTGTAACATAATTCAGCAAAAACATGAGTTGTTTTGTATTTTGTATGTCACAACTTAACAATGTTGAGATTTTTTTGTTGATAAAATTTAACATATCATCTAAAAGCTATTAAATTTAACAGCATCTGTTGTGTTGTGCTCTCTGCAAAAGTTGGTTATTACTCAGTTCGCTAGAAAATAAACAGAACTTTCCTTGTAACTTGGCCTCCCTAGGAATTCTGGGTAGTGTAGTCACACCACTGTATATGACTGTTTTGTTTTGCTTAATGCACGTTATTACCCAGTGTGCCTTATGTATGAAAATAGACCACGTATTCTCTGCTTATTGATAATGCACCTCACAACCTGGGTTACTTTATGATAAAAAAAATACTTTAAACCATGCTTTTTTTCAGTTTTCAAGATCAAGGCTTTTCTGGTAACATTTTGGCTTCACTTTTGTATTTTTGTTTATTTATTTTTCCTTGCACTGGATGCTGAAAAGAAAAATTCCAAATTGCAAGTCGTGCACTCACTCATGACCTCATAATGCAGAAGCATTGAAAGAGAACTTTGAGTTTCTTTTCCATAGAACTTAACAGGTATTTCTGCAACCAATATGTCTTATTATGTGCACTCATCATTCTTTGGGTATTTAAAAGAGGTTAAGTTTGGGTTATTGTTTTGGTAGATTTATTTTTTTACTGCATAAAACCCTAATCAAAGTTTGACTGATTATCAGATATTTAAACTGAGAAGGAGTGTTCACATCTTTGTGCTCATCACTTTCTTGACCACATATGACAGCCTTCACTCTTTACATAAATGGGAAAAAAAGACCAAAAAATAGCCTGGTAGTTGTTGGAATGTAATAAGAAAAGTTTTAACTTGTTGACTTTATGGCCTCAACTCCATTTAGACACATTTTCAACCTCAAACGTAGAAAATAAACAATGAGATTAAGTTCAAAATATATTTTCCCTGTTCAGTTGTCATGGCTTATAACTGTAACTATGGAGGCAAAAAAAAAACCTTTTTGGAACTAGATATGTATACTCATTTTTGATGCAAGTCTAGCTCACATAGACGGGAGACTAGTTTCACTCTGTAACCAAGTGGTCATTTGGCCCTTTACAAGTTTCCTTTTTAAACAAGACTTCAAAAACCAGGATTTCAACTTATATACTCTTCACCAACACCAGTTGTTTTTTTTAAATATTGTCTTAATGTGACAGATTGATGGTAGTTAATGCATATTATAATCTTCTACTAGTTACAAACCTTAACAAAACAAACTTGCATGGCATTGCAAACCTCTGGTCTTGCCTTGGACATGCTTTGTTTGCATTAAATCTCCCTGCAAAACTGTATTTGTTGTATTTATTTGTATTGCATTTGCCTCACTGATCTGTTCTGACCAGCCATTACCTTTTTCTTTTGCTATTGATGTTTATACGCTGTTGTGCTATGGCCTGAGCAAAGTAATTTTGCCCGGCGGTTCATCTTCGAAGCTGTGCACAAATTACAGTAATAAGAAAATCTGAAATCTCTAAATCTGAACTTCCTCTTTGTTGTATAGAGTGAGTTTCTGAGACATTACAACTTTAAAAGCCGACTTGGACTTGAAAAAAATGACTTCCGAGTATGTAAATCCAAAAAGAGAATATTTGGATGCCAAATTATCACCACATGATTGCTGATAGATACTTGTAACCCACTGCTCTGAGTTTAGAATCATCCAAACAAAGACTGGTCAAACTAGTTAGGAGTTCTGGAGGAGAACTGAAGGATGAAACTTGCCTCCTACACTCCTCTTTTTTCCTCCAAAGTTCACCCTTCAGTGACCTGTCAGAAAGATGCTTTATCCTGCAGTCAGACTGACACTAAACCAGACAAGCCAAAGCTACAACAATCATGGAGAGTGCATAACGTGAAGCAGACCTCCAAAAAAGTGAAAGACAGCGTGAAAGAGATAAAAGAGGCATTTGAGGAAAACGGTAAAAGGGGAGGAAGGAAGCAAAGGAAGGGAAATTGGGAGGAGATGGAGGACCAGCTGGGAATAGGTGAGAACCAACACGGTGACGGGAAAGAGGAAATATGATACGAGAGAAGGCGAGGGTGAAGAAAAGAGCCAGAGAAAGCGATGTGAGATAAGTGGTGAGATGTGAAGCAGGGTGCAGTGGAGGAGAAGCGACGAAGGGCAAACATGTTGGAGAGATGCTGTGAGATCAAGAGTGGTGGGAGCGTGAAAGATGCAGAAGAAGGAGAAGAGGAGGGGGGAAAAGGATGTGAGATTGAGGGCACAAAGATGGGGGAGAAGGGATCGGGAGGGGGGGTTGTAGATTGAACCTGCAAGATCAAGGCAGATGTGGGGGTGGACACCAGGGAGCGAGGCAAGTGGGTGGAGGCGAATGGAGAGATGCAGGGAGGAGAAGGAGGGATGGCGATCGTTATCGTTGGGCCGTGCGGCCTATTGATTTGCGTCAGCGTCTCGAGTCGGTGAAATAACAGAGGCGCTGGGATGCAGACCCCTTGTCATTAGTAAAGCCAGCTCTCGAGACGGCCAGGTGTGCAGCGAGCGCTCACATCCATGTTAGTGTGTGACCGCGTGGCAGGTTTGATGTCCCCATGAAAGAGAAAAGTTTGAGCATAAGAAAAGCAGACAGTGGCAGAATGACTGATGGACAGAAGACGAATCAAAACAAGTGTTCAGGCTTTGAGGTTACAGGTAATTCAAGGCTCCTTACAGGTGACAGATCGGCCATTTTTTACCATATCCATGCAGAAAGACAAAGCTGCCTCCTTGTTTTTGTCTTCCTTTTCCCTTCTGTATGTGGCGCAGTGTGATGGTGGCAGCAGAGGTTATGTGTGTGTGTGGAAGTGTGTGTCTCCTCAGGGACTGAGGAAGTGTGAATATGACTGTGGAACTCTGCCAACTGAGCTCAGGAGTGAGAGGTGGAGTGTGTGTGAAGAAAGAGATGAAGAAGATGAAGGAAAGGGTGGATCCTTTGTTTCTTTCCCAGTAAAGGAGGATCTGTGACTCCCCACTTTCCCGATGAACCTCATGTGTTTGGGTGAGCACGGGGTGTGCACACGTACACACACTGCAATCTTATTCCACTCAACTAAGACCCAAATGACTCCCAGCTCACTAATTAAACTTTAATCTCCAATAGCGCACAAATTACCTGCCGCGAAACCAAGCGCTGAATTATAGGGATACTAGGAGGGAAAGGGATGGCCAGATGAGGTGGAGTGAAGGTCACAAACCGTGTAGGTGAAAATCAATTCTCCTCTCTTTCTTAGTTTTTTCATGTCTGTCATCAGTCTGTTTTCATTCAGGCGCACGTGTGTTTGCGTACATCAGCTTGCGTTCTCTTTCTAGGGCTGTGTCAGGACTGTGCAGCTGTAAATAGAGCAGGTGGCCTGTGTCTCTGAGTCAACGCTCACACCTCGGTGTAATCTCACACACACACACGTTCACAAAGTTGTTGCGGGCCAAGTCCTCGCATCCTTCTCTGCCTGGCCCTGTTCCCACCTCCCTCTTACAGGCTCAGCGGCTGCTAGGACACACAAGCCGCCATTTTGTGCCACGCAGTGGGGGCCAGTGCTGCAGTATGTGTTTGTGTGTGTGTATGCAGGTGTGTGTGTGCCACTCAGTTAATCACAAAGAACTAATGATAATTACAACCATTATCCTAACTATCGGCTTTTTGCCAACCCTTGCTCTGCAACTATGTGCATATTTGAAGGGCTGGTGTGTGGCAGGAATTAAGAAGCAAAATTACTGAAACACAACATATAACATTAGCATCAACACCGTTCATATTGTCCTTGTAAAAGCAGAGATAGTCACAGTCCCATTCACCTAAACGCACACTGATGGCGGCTCCACTGCCAAGCACTGGCACCAACTTATAACCACCAGAAAAAACGTGAGGTTCAGTGTTTTTGCCAAGGACACTTTGACACATCCGATCAGAGGTTGACCACTCCACCTCTGCATTTTTTATATATGAAGGTAAACTCCAAAAAAGAAATGGTTTTGAATGCAGAAAAGAAAAGAAAAAGAAAGAAGTTTGTGCATATGATACAAGAAAAACACTTTCAAACACATTTTAACTTTAGAATGATCCAAAACAAACAAGACAAGATGGGATATTTATAAAAATGTTTTTATAAAAGTTGTGGTCCTTTAAAGTCGCATGTTTTTGATTGGGAGAAGTTTCTGTTTGATACATAGAAGGTAAAGTATAAGCAGCTGTCATTGTCTACATGCATCTCCTGCTGGCTCCTAAAGTTCATTTTTTGGCCCCTAAATAGTATGTAGCACCAATAGGTGCTTGTGTTTTTTGTCTGGTTGGTGCTGATGAGAATTAAAACCCCAAACTCTGATCCCACAGATTACATCTGTGCAGCTGAAAGGCCAGAACAATAGACCAAGTCACTTCAGTGTATAAGCTGTCTCCTTCATCTATCACCTGCACTTGGTATAGTCAGGTTGGGGACAATCAAGGGTATGCCCGTCATGCAAGGGTGACAGTGTGTGCTTTAGTGTGCTCCTAGGTGCGTCAATCCAGTCTCCTGGCGTGTGTGTGTGTGCACTGCCCGCCATGCGTGACTGGACAAAGTCAGGTGTTCTGAGAGGGGCGTTGGCACAGCGGTGCTCCCGTATGCTTGTGGCTGAGTGGCAGGCACTGGGAGGGCGAAGCAGTAGCTGCAAGTACACCTGCAGAGCATGACTTCATCTCTCCTGCAGGCAGAAAGGGCTGGGACTAAGTGAAACTGACTGAATTAGAGGGTGTGAAAGGATGCTGCTGCAAGGAACAGAGGAAGACAGGACAAAAAGAGGACAAAAAGCGGAACAAAATTGACAACAAAACTAACCATTTTTATATGTGATAATTTGTTTTATCTTTTTAATGGAATACCTCAACTTTTTGACCTGTGGTTGTTCCACACAGTTGATATTTTCAAAAGTTGGTAGTCATCACCTCTAAATTAAGTTGAAATACATGAAATACAAGCCATGTGGGCTAACTTTACATCATTTAAGTCTTCCGCTTCGTCCTGCGTCTAGTAACCAACCAATTAGTTCCAGGCCCATCACGTATCCTTGGTAACACCAGCTCTTCTAATATATAGTTACAAAGGCACCTACAGTGCTTCTGCACTCTGGTAGCAGTCTGCTTGACATCAAAGCACTCACCAAAAATAAGTGATAATTTGGGGACATTAGCGAGATGATCATAAACAAGCTGCCGGGAAATATTGGCTGCCGTTTCCAAAGCGTTCAACAGGGTTAGATTTCACAGAAACGCCGCTCATCTTCCACCGAAAAGTGGAGCCAGAGCGTGCAGTTTCTCGCAACGGCAGATGGTTAAAAAAAAATAAAAAAGGACGGAAGAGAGGGGGGAGGGGGGTGCAAGATGCAAGATGTTTGTGCTTTTCAGAGAAATGAAAGCAAAAACATGCATATGGAAGGAGGAGGAGAAGCAGCCTGTGGATTTTGAAAGGGCATTATTTTTAAAAACAGCTCACTTAATATGAAATGCAGATTGTTTGCATTAATATTTATGTACAACTATTAAAACTCATTCTTGCAGAGGGATTAAAGTTTTGCAAATGCAAAGTCATGCGAGAAGAACAAGGAAAAAACACAGACGTGATTTAGGATTCCACACTATCACTGATTTAGTAGCACCAGCTGTCCCTAAACCCCTAAAACCAGCATCATAAACATAATCTCAGATTAAGATTTGGGAGTTGTTTGCTAAATGGAAGCTGGGAATCCCAACTGACTTCCTGGAACACGGAAGAACCAATCACTTCCTCTTCCACCTCCGCCCTACTTGTTTTCTCTCCCTCTTTGCTGCCTGTCCCTACCTGTCTCATTTATATGGGATGCCTCATTTGCATATATATGAGCTAAAGAGAAAGGATTTGTGTGCTTGAAGAAAAAAAACAAAACAAGGAGGCTGGAGGGGTAAGGAGATGTTGGAGGCAGGCGGATGCTGATGAAAAGGGATGAAAAACGGGCAGGGGGGGGCATTCAGGAGGAAACAGCATCAGCACCAACTCCACCCCTCCTCCCCACTTTCACCCTTTCTCTTTCAATTCTGTTCTCGCCCTTTAGGTCGCACCTCAGAGAGTGCCTGCAAAGGCCCCATTACCAGGAAATATCAGGCTGGGGTATAGACGGAGTGAAGACAGAACATGGGAGCAAACTCCTGGTGAGATGGCAAAACTGAGACGAGTCGGGGAGGAAGAAAAGAAGCAAAAACATGAGACTACTGACAGATAAATACTGCTTTAGGAGTCTGTATGTTGTTGTTCCACGCCGAGGCCTGGCTGCTGTTTTGGTGAAGCTGGTTGCCTCAGTCGAGCGGCATTGATTGGCTGTGACTTAAAAACCCACCCTTTTTACGCCCTGCAGGGCTGGATCTTTCATTTCAGGAAGGATAGAACATGACAGAATCCTCCCATTTGTTCATGCATGAGTGCACACATTAAGTATGCACACTTTTGATGCAAAAAAAACTCATTCATTTTCCTTTTCAGAGGAATTCTTGCAAGTGAAAAGTAAGGATTTTTCTAAAAAAGTATCGTGTTTCACAAATGAACCCCCATAAATGTGCAAACACAAACCCCAGACATGTGGTAGGTTTCTATCACACCATTATCCAACAGCACAACCTCACATACAAACAACCGCATTCATCCTGCTTAATAACCTGGTCCAGAAAGAAAACAGAGCGGCTCTTTTGTTTCCCAATGGACGGAGTCCAGACGGGTGTGAGACAGCGCAGAAACCAAAGATATGAAGCGACATCTGGGGATAGCAGGAGGTCATGCACATGTGCGTGTCTGTGTGTGTGTGTTTGTCTGCTGTTCTTTTGTTTGATCTTTCCATCCAGGCCTGGAATGGTGCAGAACACCTGGAACAATAACCTCCTGTGTTTGTGCACACGGAGTCGGATGCTTTCCGCACAACCTCATCCTCGTGTGATGTTTGTGAATGCACGGCGCCATCAGAACGCAGTGACAGAAAAAATAAAAAGGTTGTAGGAGACAAAAGCGGGGGGGGGGGGGGGGGGGGGGGGGGGGGGGG
>BSAI01000125.1:10557974-10570775 GCA_036245035.1 Adrianichthys oophorus | reverse complement strand
GCAGTGCATGGATTTGAGACGGAAAAAGGGGGGGAAGGAGGAAGAAGATGTGCCTCAACTGGGTTGAGGAGAGGAGGGAAGGACAGATGTGCTGACTGCTGATTGGACGGAGAACAAGTGGGGAAACAAGAGGAAGAGGGGAGAGAAAGAAAGAGCCTGTCACCTCTAGTCAGCGGCTATTAGCGGCAGCAGCAGCTCTGAGACTCCATCCCTCATTCTGCTCTGCCAGCGCTGGCACAATTAGACATACACGCACCCCCATGCGCACGCTTATACATCCATCTTTGCCTCGCTCGTGTGTGTGTAGCTGAAACTAATTGAGTGTGCGTCTGAGCTCAGTGCATCTGTGTGTGTGTAATGAGGAGGGAAAGAGTGAATGTCCTTGTGTTTGATCTGCGTGTGCCCATGCGTCTGCGTGTGTGTGCCGGTGCCACTGAAGGCCCCGTGCCCAGGCCTGACAGTGAGTGATAGAGTCCATGCCAACTTGAGCCGCATGCTACAGTCTCCTCCCCTGCACCCTTGTCCTGGCACTGCCAGAGCCTTCGTCTCTGTCCTCGTCTCTCATCTCTTTTCAGTTTTTATCTCTTTCTTCTCATTTCCATCGTTTTTTTACCCTTTTCTGGCTAAGTCTTTCACATAGTCTCCCCCAGCATGCTATCTTTTTTCTTATTCCTGCTCATCTAACGACTGTGACCTCCTCTGTCTTTACTCCTTAGATCTCATCAGTGGCTGAAGCTCCATCGGTCCTCCTCCTATAATTTCTCACCTTGTCTCTTGTGGTTTTAGTCATTGAAACCACATTTTTTCTCCACAATTTATGGAAAAAAAGCTCTCTTTTCCTTCTTCTCTTTTTGCCTTGATATAAAGCCCTTCTTAGGTGCACTTCTTTTATACCACCTTCCTTTCATCTCTCCTCCTCTTTTCATTTTTTCCACATCAATTATTTATTTCCCACATGCTGCCACTAGTGGCAGCTGTTTCCTATATTCAAGTCCATTCATAACCCTTCTCCACAATTTGCTCTTACAGTATTTAATTCTCTTCATCAGCTATATTCAAGGCTCCCATTCTCTATCATCATCCGACCTTCCTTATTTCTTCCTTTACCATAACGTTCCTTGTATTCCGGCGCCTTCTATTTTGGTAGATACCACTTATTTTCAAGCAACGCCATGCAGCAAACACTCCTCCATCCAGAAGGATGAAGGTCAGAAAGGGTGAGTGCATGAAGAATTAATGGGCCAGGATTTTCACTTTGCTTAAAGTCCCACTCCAATTAAGTTATGTTTTGGTGTTTTTACATGTTCTTGTGGCATTTTTCTGACAATGGAGGACATATAAAAAGAAAATTAATCCTAAAATTCAGTTTTTGAGTATTTCTTCAAATCGTTGTGAATCAGAAGATGCTACAATTGGTTGGCCACAGGATCCCTGCTTTGCTCCATTCTGATGACACTTGTAGACACATAGATGCATGTTGTACGTCTTTGTTTTACTGGTCAGAGTTGCCATCGGGCTCAAAACTGTATGGCTGGATAGATCCAATATTTTTGTTGCATCATCAATGTTAGGTTTGTCTTGTGAGGAACTGTAAACTAGCAGGAGAGCATGTAAACAAAGAGATGATGGGAAGTGTGGGAAGCTTAAACTGCGCCAACTGTCCTGAGTACAACTCAGAGGAAAACTATGTTCTAGAAAAAGGGTATAATTATAATTAAAAGACCCCTGGGAACACTTTGAAAGTAACCCCATTTTCATCTGTACCACAATGAGCCTTTTCTTTCCCTTTTCCTTTATTCATCTTCAATGCAACACCTTGGAAATTATGTGAAAAGTTGTTTGTATAGAAATGATTTTGAATGCTTCTATATTTAGCTGCTTTCTCTCCTCCCTTCCCCAGTTGCAGCATTGTGATGTGCACTCAAAGAGCTATTAATTGAGGGATTGAGGCCTATTCTTTCCCAGCCTCCAACGACACAGGTGGCGAAAGAGCCGAGGGCTCATAGTGAAGTGTAAAGGCTGATAAAAGTCAGAGCAGGCCGGATTGATCTGGGCTGCCTCTTCCCGGCCATTTAGCCATGGGAGAGCTCATTAAGACGAGCTTGGAGGGGCAGGTGGACTGCCTTGTTAAAGATGTGCGTGCGAGTTTTATCTCTCAAAATTCAGGGGTTTGTGTGGCACCCTTGTGTGTTTGAACGTGGCACCATCCACGCAGGAGCGAGAATACAAATCACGGAGGAAAAGGTTGCTTATTAGGCCACCTCTGGTTGCAGAAGATGTGTGATTCATTGAGGAACTGAGCAACCACGCGAAAAAAGAGGGAGAGACAGAATGAGAAGGAGGGAGATGGATCGAGCAGTGAACTGGGGCAGCTCTGGATCAGGGCGCTCACAAGATGGCTGTTTGGCGTCCTGAGGGAAAGGGCTTGCTTGTTATTTTAAGGAGGGTGACTCTAGGGCCTCACCTCTCCTAAAATAAATAGCAACACAGTCTAACCTGCACAAGTTATCGTTGTGCAAATGAAGCTGACAGCAAAAGCTGAGCCTCAGAGGTCTAGCCGTCTTATGTACCTCCAAAAACACCATGTGTGTACATGGAAAAATATCTGCAATTAAGTCAGAGTGGGAAAAATGAATTTATTGATCTCGGTGGGTTAATAAAATAGCAAAAGTGATCACATGCATGAAATTTCATCAGCCCTTGTGTCATGGTGGGGATGCCTTCCTGCCATGATGTGTGCAGCCGTGTGTGAGGCAGCAGTGCCTGCCTGTGCAGCCTTGTGACTGAGTGTGTATGACATTTGACATACTACAGTGCCTGCAGTGTCTGCTCTATGGGACTGGGGCTGCTCTCTGCTAGCATGGCAGCACATCTCCGCTTGCACTCGTCACATCGCATCTCGTCACGTCATATTTCCCACTCTCTCATCCCCATTTCTCCTCTTTCATCTCTTTTTTTCCCTTTTCTCCTTCTCTTGCAGTTTCCATCTAATTTCGGCGCTCCACGCAGGTGCTCCTTGCTGCTTCTTCCTCTTTTGCTTGGATGCTTCAAATGCCCCCCCCCCCCCTTTGCCCTCATCTAATTTCCTTCCTGTCTTTTTGATGTTGCATAGCCCCGGCTGTGCCATATTTTATTCCCTTTCTCCTCTCCATGCCTGTTGTTTTCCTCATTTTGCTCTCATTTCCCCTTCCTTCTTTGTCTGTCCTGCAATCCCCCCTTCTTATCTGGTGCTGTTGCTCGGCACACAGCGGGCCTATTAGCTTGCGTCAGTCAGCTTGTGCTGGCTCAATAATTTCGAGCAGGTAAGCTGGGCTTCCATTAGACGGACTTGTGTTTGTTTACAAAGAGAGCAGTGGGTGGGTCAGCCACATGTGAGCACACTTGCAGCTATATGGTAAGTGAAACGTATCATAAATCACTAGGAAAAACAATGTAATGGTCATCAACAGTTTTTACACGTTTTAAAAGTAGCACGTAATTCAGGTGCATTTTGTGTTGTCTCAAGACAGACGTAAAAAGCGGCATGATGGTACTATTTGTTTGCCATAGAAGCCAAGTTCTTCTAAACATCCGCACACATCTGCTCGATGAGAGAGCTCACCTTGCGCGCTCCCGCAGCCCACAGATAAACAAGTGCGCTCGCAACTCCCACCAAGTAACCATGGCAACCGTCGCTCCCTCTCTATCTCTTCCTCCCTCTGGTTCTCTCCGTCTCTCCCTGACTGAGCTGCCTGGTTGGCTGGCTGTCCTAGAGGCAAGACAATAGCGGGTTTCAAGGCCACTGTCACTTTCTGTTCCCCCCTTTTTCTCTCTTTTTCATGTTTCCCCTCATCATGCTCAAAACATCAACAGAAAAAAAAAAAAAATTTGCTTCCGGTGTTGATAGATGTGATGTCACATGTGGGCAGCTACCATGCAAAACGTAGGAAAAAAAAAGCACATTCACTACTTTTTTATTGCAGTTTGCACTTCATCCTTCCCTTCCCATCGCCTTTTGGTATGATGTGGCCAGTTGCCTTCTTCCCTTTGTAGAGCGCAACAGGAAAAGGGGATTTCATGCAGGCTAACTAAGCCGCTAATCCTCTGTTTCATGCCAGTCGCCCTGTCTCACTCTCCATTTCTGGTTTGCTGAAACTCTTGCCTTTCCGACCAAGATGCAGTGGTGGAAAGATGAGTTCCGGTTTAAAACAGGCCCGGATTTAGCCCGTTTTTGCTTTAGGTGTGATTTAGGTGTGCTGAGATTTTGGGGTATCATATCCCTTCGAGCGCCTAAAATGCATAGAAAACTATGCTATTACAATATCAGTTCATCTATTTATCTATCTTCTTCTTTGATCTATCTGATATGTCTTATAAGTTTCATCTTCAATGTTCTTCCTGAATCCACCCTCTGTAAATAATAGGCTTGGGACAGGAACAAGTCTGTGCATTGTTCAGGCTGCTTTTAGTATTTTTTTTCTTTTTATGTCTGTCTATACATCCATCCATCCATCCATTGTCTTTTATTTAATTTTTAATTATGTTTTTTTACTTTTGTAATTTTTTTGGTTTGTTTTTGTTCTTTTGTGGCTTTTTACAAGCGTTTACAAGCTGTGATACTTACCAAGGGGGGCAGTACAAGGTACTAACTCTGCAGGGTGCCCAAACTTTTGCACACACCATTATTTTGTTTTCTTTTATTTTGAAAGGGTAAAACATTGAAATAAAGCCAAATTTTGGACATATTTAAACGATCTCTCTACTGTAAATTGATGCCTTTGGAATATTTTTCAATCTTTTCTTGGTTTCCTCTATGCACAATAATATAACGTTTTACCTTTCGATCTCCACTGTAAATTTTGTCTATAGTTCAGATCACAAATGGTTTTCATCCCGGCTGCTACATTTTGTTTTGGTTTCTACATGTTGGAACCCTCCACCACTTTGAACTATTGTCATTTTAAAGACCCAGTCTGATGAAAATAATCTTTTTGGTGTTTTTAAGATGTTCTTTGAGCCTTTTTCTGATGATGGAGGAAATCTAAAAATAATTTTTTGAATTTTTTTTTATTTAGCAGTTGGAAAAAAATACTGTTTGAAAAAGAGCCTGTGACCCTCCCAGAAAATACGCTTACTGCATCCATGTTGGTCTTCTAGTCTGAGCTGGCATCTGAATCGAAACTGGACAGATGGATAGCTCCAATAATGCTTGCCATTTTTGTTGCATCGGTAATCTTAGGCTGGGGTTGCAAGGAGCTGTGAGCAAGCGAGAGACTGTGTAAACAGAGAGCTCTCAGTAACAAAAAGAGTGGGTGGGGTTTCTCTATGCCAACGGTCCGCCTACAGCTCAGAGGTGAATTTCTAATGATCCTCTGCTGCTCTGCAGAAACAGGTTTTTGGTGTCCAGAGGAGGATTTTCCATGCTGTATGTGGTTTTTTTCTGGGCACTCCAGTTTTCTCCTACAGATCAAAAACATGCTTCAGAGGTTAATTGCTGAATCTAACTTCTCACTTTAGTGTGAATGTGAGAGTTTCCATGGTCCTATGATGGACCAACAAAGTGTTTAGGGTGTACTTAAATCCTTGTGACCCCAAATGGGCACACAGCGGGTTCAAAAAATGGATGGATGGATAGTTTTCTGTAAATAAAAAGGATCCCCCTAACATGTGGACTACAATTAATCACATCTTTGGTTGGTTACTTCTGTAAATTGAGTCACAGCAGTCTTACAAAGGGAGTTTAGGCAACTCCTCTCAAAGAAGATGAGAGTCTTTGGCTTTAATGGTCCCTCAGTGTCTGTCTGTCTCACGTCTTGCACGCTCTGAATGACTGCAGCCCAGACAATCACTCTGTCCCTGGATGTGTGCGGCATGGCACGGGAGAAAGGAAGACAGGGAGAGAGCTGTCAGCCTCTCGGGCTAACCATCTAACAGGCTGCCATACTGAAGTGACATTTGAAGGCTGTGGGAGCGTTCGTTTCGAAATGAAAAAAAGAGAGATGAGAGAGAGACAGAGGGAGAGATATTGGATATGCAGCAAGTTTGCTGAGCAGTCGTCAGCCGTTCTCAATGCATCTGTCTATCCATCCGCACCACATGGCCTCATCTCCTCTATGATCTCCACCCACCCAAGTCCTCCGCCTCCTCGCGCCTTCCCTTACCCTCCTTGTATCTAACTATCTAGCCCTGGGAGAAGAGACGGGAAGGACAGAGATGAAAGGAGGAAATGTAGTCAGAGGTTGAGCTAGGGAGGGCTGAAGGAGCACGTAGGACATGGAGGAGCATGAGAGGAACAGAGGCAAGGGATAAAAGCTCAGAAAGGAAGGAAGGGGAAACTAATCTTAGATGTTTAATTTAAGGTATGCCCTGCTGCATGCACATGTGAAGGGAAAGACGGCAGCGAGTTTCATTCAAACAGATGGACAAACATGAAGAAAAACAGGCTGCCGTATTTCACAGACTTTCATTTCCTGCATCCTCCGTACCTTCAATTTATCTTGTGTCATTTGCCAGTCCGGCTTTTAACTCATGTTTTATCATTCCACTTCAAAATATTGTAAGCCATTGGATTTGAAATGGCAGCTGAGCACTTTACTGCAGTATTTGCTGTTTTTAGACCCAACTCAGGGGCCAGAGAGCTTCAAATACCTTTCAATTTGTTAAATAACTTTATGGTCAAAGACATTACATAATAGATTTTTTTGGAAACAAACAAACAAAAAAAACATTAAAACTTAATGGAAATGTGTTGATTTGATTCAAAAATGTTTAAAAAAAAAATTTTTTTTGTACCGAATTGACATTTTGGATCTTAAGAAGCAAAGATAGATTCTTTCTATCTTACTACTTAGACTCTTACTTTGGAAAAAAATATTGTGCTGCACCAAAATATTAAGATCCAATATTTATTATTGTATTGGATCTTAATATTTTCTTTAATATTTTATTATTGGGGCTGCATGGTGGCGCAGTGGTTAGCGCTCTTGCCTCACAGCAAGAAAGTTCCCGGTTCAAGTCCTGGCTGGGGGACCTTTCTGTGTGGAGTTTGCATGTTCTCCCCGTGCATGCGTGGGTTTTCTCCGGGTACTCCGGCTTCCTCCCACCGTCCAAACATGCTTCACAGGTTAATTGGTTACTCTAAATTGTCCCTAGGGCCCCGGCTCGTACCCGGGGCTGGGGTGGGGGGATGCCCAGAACTCCTGGGTGGTGGTGGGCGGCTTGTCTGGGGTGGTGGGGCTCTCGGGGGTGGGGCCCCGCGCTGGGCCACCTGGCGCGGTGGGAGGGCTGCTCTCCTGACTGGGCTGGGCCTTGTAGATTAACAACTCTACCTTCCCTTCCCATTAGTCCTTCTCTAACTTCTATAATCCACCATCTCCTTTCCCCCCCTCCACCCCCCAACTCTCTCCTTTTCCCCCTTTCCTTTTCCGTCCGGTCCAACAAAAAAGACACAAAAAAAAAATCAATATTAATAAAGTTTGGTTTAAATTACAAAAGGGGCTTATACCAACATACATTTTGTGTTCGCTATGATTTATAACCCCCGATTGTAAGAGTAAAATCTGTCTAATACAAGAGGCTCTCAGCTGATATCTGTTTGCTCAGCTGTTGGACAGGACAAGTAAAAAAAAAATAAAAATAAAAATAAATAAATAAATTGTCCCTAGGTGTGAATGGGTGTGTGATTGTGGCCCCTGCGACAGACTGGCGATCAGTCCAGGGGTGTCCCCTGCCTTTGCCAATGAGTAGCCGGGTTAGGCTCCGGCAACCCCATCACCCCCCAAAAAATAAAGCGGTTTGGAAAATGATGAATGATATTTATTATTGAAGATGTCATTCATGAGATTTCTTTAGAAGAGCACTGCTTCCTTTAATGTCATTAAAAGTTGAATCTTTGATCATAAATAAGATGTTTCTTTTCATGGGAAAACATACATATATTTGTATTAAATTCAAAACAAATATTTGAAATTCATGACATTTTTTCCTTTTTTTGTTAGATGCACCTCATGCTGTCTGTTCTGTATTGAAGAGGCATTTTTCCCAGAAAATGTTTTTTTAAACACTTTTTCTTTTCTTCACACACATACAGATCAGCTGATACATCTTAATGCCACAATTTTGGCTCCTAATAAACCAACAGGCATTCATTTTATAATGACAGAGAACATTTGCCTGTGCGAGTAGGTGTCTCCAGCCTTGCATCCATGTCTCTGCTTGCATAGGCTTCAGAGTTGGTTCTGCAGACACATATTGCAGTGTGTGTGTGTGAGAGAGTGTGTGTGCGGGGAGGTGATAAGCACCTGAGCCCCTAAAGCAGCCTTCAGATTTCCCCTCACGTCCTCGGCGAAATCAGCCCATCATTGCACTGTCATCTGCCTGCCACCAGAGAGGCCCGCACCGCATACTGACAAGCTCATTTGCCTAGGAGCAGGCACGTGCACACATGCACGTGCACACACGTGCACACAAGTACTTCCTCACGTATGCCCTCTAGGCTTTCCACTTTCTCCAAAAATTGAGTTCCAACAGAGCCACTATCAAAGACATTTGTTGGATTTGTTTTTGTGGTGCAGAGAGAAGATGCTTCCTTCTTGATTCAGAGCCAAATTGAAGTGTCATTGTTCAGGGTGGGGGGGTTTGGTTGGAGCTTGGCTGCCAGCTGAATGGTCTATGCTCGATATGCATCACCAAATAACTTCGAAGCGCTCAGGTAAACAACCTGGCTTCATGAGTTGCACTGAAAATTCGCTTGTTGCTAAAGCTCTGAGTAGATGACTATGCAAGGAAACACACATTTTAATAAACAAAAATGTAAAAGACCCACTCAAATGATCTTTTAATCAATTTTCCAAAGCACTGCCAGTGCTCTTTTAGTTAAAAAATATGTCCTTTTTAACTGAAATAAAGAAAAAAAATGTTATTTTCTAGGACATAGAATCTACAGAGCTGCAGTAGTTCATTAGAAATTTGCCTCAGAGCTGTTGGCGGGACTGTTAGTGTGGATTAAGCCCACCCTCACTTCCCATCATCTCTTTGTTTACACTCGCCCACTATCTTACAGCACCTCACACTCCCTATTTAACAATACGACAAAACTACAACAACAACTGGCTAACAATATTGGAGCTTTCCAGCCGTTCAGTTCTGAATCAGATACCAGCTTGAAGATGGAAAATGAGGACGTACATGGATCTATGTGCCTACAAGTGAAAGCATCAGACTGGAGTGGAGCAGGGAGATGGTGGCTTGCTGATTGTAGCACTCTGCAAACTGTTTCCAACTGCATTTTTTTGTCTGCTCCTGATTCACAACGATTAGAATAAAGAAACACTCAGAAGTGCAAGTTTAAGTTTAATTTTCTTCATATTTGTCCAGGTGACCAGGTAATTACAAATCTGCAATTTTAGGAATAATGCAACTTTTTGAAAAAAGAAAAACGATGAATTGAAAAAAATCTTATCTTAAATTTTGTACCTTTTCCTTGATTGTTTATGTAATTTAAGATGCTTCTCAAGCTATGTGAAATGCTGACTCCACTCTTATTGTTCCTTTAAAGATATTTGCACATTTGACTTGTGTCTGGTTCTACTGTTCCATAAAGAACAAAATCCTGTCAAATCAAATGTTAAAGAGTGTTCTAAAGTGAAGTTATTCCTCAAATGTTCAAAGCTCATTTCACCATTGCTTAAATCTTTGTTGTACTAACATGTTTTTGGAAGCAAACCCACCCTCTGTCTCTCTGTCCCCTCACATCTTTGCATGCAAACACGCAGTGACCGGTTTGATGTCCTCGTGACCTAAAACTGTCCCAGAAGCAGCTTGCAGGGATGGGAGACGGGCAGTGGGTACACATGAAGACAGGGGCATCAGGACGAGCCTGAACTGATGTGATGGGTCGGTTCTTGAAGCTCACCAGCGTGCGCAAACGAGAAAAGAGGAAACACAGAGAATATATTAATTCTGCATGTGATTCTGTCTGTGTGCAGTCCACACGTGGCAGCAGAGGAAGGCAGCTGCACCCAGAGAGCTGAGATGGAGAGAACAGACGGCGAGAGAAAGAGAAGGGATGCATGTTCAAAGGAGGTGAATGATTTCAGGAAGGAAATCTTCAAATAGCTTGAATCCAGGCAGCTGTACAGTATGTCTGTATGTCTCTCTCCCTCTTGTTTTTTAGGCTAACCCCCCCACACACACACACACAGAGTCAAGGGTACTCTGCGGTCATTACTATCCTTGCCAACCCTCATCAAAGTTTAGTTTTGAGCACGTCACTGCTCATCGCGCACTTCACCTTGTTTCTCCTTCCTGATCCAAAAAGACGACAGTGTTTGTGCAAGGGGGTGCGAGCGAATGGATGTTTGATGAGGGGTTGCCATGACAACAGCGGTACCAGCTCCCCCTGCGGTCTCATTTGCATAATAAAGTTCGACGCCGCCGTTGAATTACAGCTGGATATTGAACGGCCGTGTCTAAGGAGAGGTGGATGGATGGATGGACGGCCGGATGAGAGGAGGGAGTTGGATGAAACAACGGGCCTGTACTTTGCGGACGCCCCTCTGTTCTTTGCTTCCTTTATTTTCCCATAGTGGGTAAGAAAAACGTAGAAGGGATTGAGCGTGTTTGTGAAAGCTGTCATTTTGCAGATGAAGAGTCACACACCCACTGCAAATACACACATCCACACACACAAGCAACAACGGGTAAACAAACTGCAAGATGATTCAAAAAAGTGATTAGGACTGATACCTATTACGCAAACTTATGATCACAAAAATGAAAGGTTTTATAATTCCTTCAACTTACAATGCAGTTTTGTATTCTGGGATGGCAGCCTGCTCTCTGAGCTCTGCCGTGTTGAGCACTCAAAGGCAAAAGTCTATCTCAGCGCCAGCGAGCTCTGAGCAAAATGGATCAATCAGGATTTTATTATGATGAGCGAGTGGGGATGTGTGTGCAGAAAAGTAAATGGCGCTACATTATGCAGCGCAATAACTTTTGATAACAGGAGGCAGCTGCAGCAGCTAACGGCACAAGATGTTTACATAAAGAAGAGGATGCTGACTCGGCAGGAGTGGTGGTCCTTGTAGGTGAGGGCAGACTGAGACAGCTGAACGAGTTCATGTAGAGCTTCTAGATGTTTCCTTGAATTCACAGTGAAACTGGTTTAACTCGGACACTGATTCTAGGCTGACGGGGAGGCAACGGAGCCCCAATGGTCGAAGGGGCAGAGGAGTGCGATGGGTGGAGGAGGAGTGAGTGTGAGATGATGGGGGGTGGTGGAAATCAGTGATGGGGAAAATGGATGGAGGCGAGGGGATGAGGGGGGGCCTCTAATGGCCCGAAGACACAGCTGGCTGCAGGCACCCAAGGACAGAGACGCCGAAAGAGGGAGACGGAGACGGAGAGGGTGAGAGTGATGGAGGCAGCAGGGGCTGGGGGTGGGGTGTGGGGTGGAGATGATAAAAATAGAGAGTGGGGGGTGTGTGCAGGAGAGAGACGTCTCGTCATCGTAAGAGACAGGAGAAGGAAGGTTATTTTCTTGTCATGCCGTTTGCATCTGCTCGCCTGCCACGCGGAACACGACACAGACGCACACGCAAACAAACACAGGGACGCTGCTGCCATGCATGTCAATGAATTATCCATGGAACAATGGCAGCTCTTCATATTAATGAACATAAACGAGCAGACAAAGATAGAAGACGGAGTGTAAAACAGCATGAAATGCTCTGATTGCCTCCAATGCCAGACATTTATGAAAAATAATTACCGTTTGATTGAGGAATCTTACGTTATTAGTAGTATTTCTGATGACACATGAAGAAAAAGGTCATTAGATGTTTTAATTCCCACCTACCACCCGGCATGTATTTACTATGTTACCCACAATCCTCGGGTCATCTCACCAGTGCAGCTCAGCTGTTAACCTTGACGAGGACATCATGCTCACTGAATACATTACCGGCCTAAAAGAATGTGCCTAATCCAGGAAAGAAATACGCAATTATGCGTCATGCATGAAAGACTGATAAGAACGGGAAAAGTAGGGGTGATTAACAAAAAAAAAACAGAGCGCAGACCCAATAATGGAGTTTAACAGTGGGGAGGTGATGCAGATGTCGGAGAGGAGACGACTGATGTTAGACTTGCAGATGGGGAGGTGAAGCGGAGGAGGAAGGAGGAAGAGGCAGGGAGCAGCAGGGAGGAGGTGTGGTGTGGGATGTTGACAAAGTGGAAGAGGGAGCAATAGAAAGGAAGAGAAAAAGGAGGGGAAAGAGAGAGCACCGTCTGCACACTCCAGAGAAGGGAGGGATGAGTGTGTGTGTGGGGGGGCATAAAAGGTTAAAGAAAGGGGATCTGGGGAGTGAAAGATGGGAAGAGGAAGAGGCAAAGTGAAGCGGTGAAAGATGGAACCACTGAGGGTGAAGATAAAGAGAGTGAGCGGGAATAACTCAAGGAAAGAAGGAGAGAAGAGGAGGATGAGAGGTGTGGGGGAGTGCCATATTTTGAAAGATGGAGCTTTCCAAAATACTGGTTTTAGCAAATATTTCTCATTTACATATCAAATCTGAAAGGAAATAAACACCGTCTGCGCAGATTTGACCCAAAATGAAGAAAGACGGCAAGCTTCTGCATCCTGAGGACGTCTGCATCTGTGCGCTTCAAATGTTTTCAGCAGAATAAATCATTGAAACCTTGATCTGACGCAGAATCTTTGCTCTGAGCTGCACCAGTGTGTATGTGAGTGTGTGCGTGGGTGTGTGTGTGTGTGTGTATGTGTGTGTGTGTGTGTGTGTGTGTGTGTGTGTGTGTGTGTGTGTG
>BSAI01000125.1:10397688-10557964 GCA_036245035.1 Adrianichthys oophorus | reverse complement strand
TGTGTGTGTGTGTGTGTGTGTGTGTGTGTGTGTGTGTGTGTGTGTGGGTGTCAAAGCGCATGAATAAATCTGGCCACAGAGATAGCCCAGGGTTTGTTGACTGCTCTGATGTTTAAATCTGTGCCGCTGATTCTCTCTCCAAAGCTCGTGACTCACCCTCTGATATAAGCTAACACGCTAAAAGCAACACTGGGTCAACACTAACTAATTCCAATTGGATGCTGAGGGTATAACTGCTTAGGTACCTGTGAAATGTTGCCATCCTAAACTAATCCCCCAATCCCGATGAGCGCTGGGGTTGTTTTCCAAACGATCAATAAGTGTGGAGCCTGGTGCTGCTACACTTCAAAGTCACAAGTTTTGGCACTAGCCTTTGGTTCTTATAAGAACACCAGATGTGTGCAGCATCCTGTTTGACTCACAAAGATCTTATTATAGATTTCTGTAGCGGTAACAACAGTAAAAAAAGAAATAAATAAAACAGTCCTTCTTAAACATCCATCATCCTCATCTCTCTGGTCTTTGGCCCTCGTCTCTGCGGGTCCTCGTACTGTGCATTGCGATGTGGCCTGTGTAGGTGAGAGTCTCTGTTTATGCACAAATACAAATGCGGATGCGTGTTTGCGTGTGTCAGCATAGATCAGATGTTCGTGCATGTAAATCAATGTGTTTTGCAAGAGGAGAGACGCGACTGAATGAATCCAAACTTATGTTTTACGTGTCTTTGGTTCCACTTGCTGAATATTGTGAGTGGACACAGATGTGTCAACAACCCCTCTGTCTTTTTTTGTCTTGTCTTCTTCTTTTTCTTTTCTAGCAAACACACCCTCAAAATAGACCAAGTAATATAATTGATTTTATCGAATTTGTAATTTAATTTCAAAACGTGTCCCAAGCTTATCTGTTATCTGAGCCTCAGGTGACTTTCTGTGCCATTTGTGAAGGTGTGAGCTCCTAACCCGGTTACCATGACAACACATCAGCCAAGTGATGGTCACATGGGTTATTAAAGTCCCACTCTTATCATCTTTTGATCTATTTTGAAAGTGTTCCCAGTGGTCTTTTATTTATGATTATGCCCCCCCAAAAAATCTTGTTTTCTAGTACATAGTTTCTGCAGAGCGGCAGTAGTTCATTCAAAATTTGCCTCTGAGTTGTGAGTGGGACTGTTGGCACGAAGCAAACCCCCTTCCCATCATCCGTCTGTGTACTTGCTCTTCCACTAGCTTACAGCCCCTCAAACCCCAACTAACATTACGGGTGCAACAAAAATGGCAATATTGAATCTGTCCAGCCATGGAGTTTTGAAGCAGATGCCAGTTCAGAAGAGGAAAACAAAGACATATATAGATTTGAAAGTGGATGCATCAGAATGGAGCAGAGCAGGGTGCTTGTAGCAGCTTCTACGCCACAGCGACAGACTTTTTCCAACAGCATTTTATTTCTGCTCTTGAAATGCAATTTTAAGCTTAATATTTTCTTCGTCATGAGAAAAATACAACAATAGCATGTTAAAAACACCACAGACATTATTTTTTATCACATATCAGTCTCCGATATTTGTCTCTCACATGACAACATCAATAATTAGTCACATCCAAGCAAACTGTCCTTGCAGGGCTCTATTTATGTTGTTTTTTTTTCTTTAAATCTGTGTTTTGTTCCTTATTTTGATCAGTTTTAGCACATCTCACATGTGCACTAGCTAGCCCCAGTTTCTGGAAGCAGCTGTGTGCAGCCAGTGCTGAGTGTGCTGAGTGTCTGTGTGTGCATCAGAGGCAAAGGGGCAGCTCTAACAATAACACTGATTAAGAAAAAAAAAAAAAAACCCAAAAAACTCTGCCTCCGCACCCAATCTACCTCCGCAGTCCTGCAACCTCTTCCTCTGATGCTCAGATAGAAAAGACGAGAAAGACGGTTAAAGGGAAAGAAGCGGAAAGAGTGTGAGACACATGAAAATGAGATGCTGAGCTGCAAACAAATATAGCAGAGGAGAAGATAGATTCCTGGATTGGCAGACAAAAAGAGACTATTATCTTTTGTGTATAACATTGTCTGTTACCGGCCCTGTCATCACCATGGCGACGAGTATTGTCTGTGCCCATCGGCATGCCGGTGTGGCTGCTGCATGCAGCTTTTGGCATCAAGCTTGAGTCCACTTTCAGAAGCAGAGCAGCCTTCATTGACTTCACCGCCTGGCTGGCTCGCTGTGTGGCGCTGGTTGCTATGGAAGCTAATTTCCAGGCAGAGAGCTCACATTGTGTCCATAATACCGGAGCAGTCAGGCAAATCATCCACGCACAATGCACAAGCTTTTACGCAAACACACACGTGCAACCTGGCAACAGCACCAAAAATGGGCTATGGCTAATGAGAGGAGTTCAAAGCAGATGTGGAAGCTTTGCATGAAGAACTTTGGAAACTATTTTTAGGAGATTGACAGCACATCTGAGGTGGCACCATTGCTATATATGAATTTAATGTATCTGTGGGTTTGATGGAGTCCAATTCTGTTGTACTTAATGCCCATATTTGAAACACGTTGCATTTTTCTTTAAATAAAAAAGTTTACTTTAAAGTTTTTCTGGATTCTCTCATTTCAAAATGGCACAATCACATCAGGAGAATCCTAAAAAACAGGAAAAACAGACTTCTACAGCTCACACATTCTTGTTCCAAGCGTGACTATGATCAAGAAAGTGTGAAAATCTCTGTATCATCTTCTTCAACATATTTCCCTCTTGGTTTATTTTTCTTCTCGCTTTTTCTGCAGCTGCATTATGTAACCCCAGTGACTGTTTGAAGTCAAAAAAGGAGGAAGGTAAAAAAAAAGGAAAAAACTTTTCAAAGTCTTGCTTTTGCAGCAATGATCAGAAGATGGTGGCGGCAGTGGCTTCTGCCTGAATAATTCCTCCTGATCGTTTGTTCCTAAATGGTGTTGCTTCAACCTCACACTGAAAAATGAGAAGCAGATTTCACAGACGACAAATTTTGCAACCATTTAACTTGAAAAATTAGAAAAGTTCTGAAGATTTCCCCATTTTTTTCATGCTCTGTTTACAGTCCTTCTAATGAATCCCAGTTGTTCAACAGTGAGTCAGTGAGCTTGTCGAAAAAAGCTTCTAGAAAGTTTCTTCCAGCTTGACAAAGTCTTTTCTGATATTTGTCATCCTTCTCCTTGTTTGTTGTTGCTTTATTCATTTATCTCTCAACCCATTTTCACTCCATCTGATTACTTTTCATTTATCTTTTTTTCCCTCTTGGCTTAAAAAGTAGCTCCAGTAGCATATTGTATCGTATGCATGCCGATGCATCGTCTGAAGCAGAAATCTGCATCAAAATCGATGCAGGAACAAGCCACACAGATCACAGAGGATTCCTTAAACTTTTCTTTTCTCTCTCTATGAATCCTGCATGCATGAGCACCCTGCAGCCTCTGATGCTGACTGAAGGCCTCGCATTTTCCTCGCAAAATGCCCCCTCCGTCACCCCTCTTCTCTTTCTACACAGGAGTGGCTGTGTTTTGTTGCAGGGAGCCCGGGGTGAGATGATGGAGTGCAGCGGAGGAGGAAGAGGATGAGGGATGTGAATGACAGCTGATGAACTGCATCGTGCTGGACGCCGGCCAGATCCTTTTAATGAGCAAAGTGCTGCACCCAAAACCTCACACCTAATTACACACACGAACCTTATTTTTGCATTCCCTGCTCTGCAGCGTCCCGCCATCCTGCACTAAGTACTCCCTCCAGATCAAACAAGAAGCTCAGGGTAACCAGCATACAGATGAGCTCCCCCTCCCCTCCTCCTTTTCTCTCCTCCACTCCCATCACAACCGCTGTCTTCTCTCCCCTGCAGTAACCTCTGCCTCTTCCCCTCTTCCGTCTCCTCGCCTGATGCTGCTCCCTCTCACCAAGGGGATCACATCAGCCCACACTCTGCTGACATTGCCCCGGCTCGCCCCATAAAAACAATACCTGTAAACTGCATTAGCCCTAAGTGAGAGGCGGTCAAGCACGCGGAAATGTATGCGTGCTCACAGACAGTTGTGCGTGTGACAAACAACTGGGCGTAATCGGATCAAGGTAAGGATGCAGTTTGCTGGAACGACCTGTGCCCGTCCTGTCACGACAAATTCATGCTGAGCTCCTGGAAAAAGTCTGTTTGTTTTGCTTTTTGTGTGTCATGTGACTTTATTTGAAACCACAAAAAAAGCAAAACCTGAAACTGTGTAACCAGGTTTGGGTGTGAGGTCAAGTTGCATGAAGTGAGCCACGAATATTTAAAAAAAGTCAATTTATGACCCTATTAATGCTGAATGCAGCTCCAAAGTGATTTATGCATCTCCATGCTGCTCATCATCTTCATGAAGGTCTCAGAGCGGATGCTCAGCGCACAATGCACCATGAAGCAATCAAGCATCACCCGATCTCTCTGAAAACCATCTTCAGAGGCTTTGGAAGCCACACAGTTGGCAGTTTCAGCAACCAGCCTCAGAAAATTGATAAATTAAAAATGTTATGTGGTGATCCAGTCAACCACTAGAGGACAACAACTAATGGCTTCAAAGCATCCGAGCATAATTTATCCAGAAACCAGGTTTTTGTCTATCATCCAATCAGCAGGGTCCTTCTGCGACTCAGCCAAGCTGTCAGAAAGTCATTTCTGCGAATCAAAACAATCCAGAAATGAGAGAAAATTGTTTTCCGTGTTTCAGCCTTCGTGCGATTTTTGAACAGATAGTGAACTGTTCAAATCAGTCTGAACATTAATAACATGAAACAAGTCACATGAAAAGTCCACAATCATTAGCTGGCTGTATGAGTGAGCTCCGGCTGCTCCTTAAACCTCGGCTTGTGCTGTGGCACTTTTCCCTAATGAGGGAAAAACATTTTCCTGTTTAAATCTCTGCCTGATTTGCAACAACTGAAGGTAAATGACCATGAACCTCTGGGGCAATTAGATGGGCACTCCAGGGTTTAAAGTGTGTTGCTTATGAACTCACAGTCAGGCACACAAGTCCAGAATGAAGCAATCAGGGTAATGGTGGTGATGAAAATGCAGAAGAAAGGATGAAAAGTTTGTGTTTTCTCTCTTTTCTTTTGATCTTCAAACTTGGATTGAATCTGAGATATGCAGGAAGCTTTCCGACTGCAGAGGAATCAGGAGCCAAACACCAAGGGGAGTCTTCAGCTTTCATTTCCCCACACAAGGGAGGTGCCAATTTCAGCATGGCCTCCTCTGACCACTGCAAACACCTGCCCGCCCACCCCACACGCTCCAAAATCTCCCCCTTAATCGCTCTGCTTTCATGCTGTTGCGTCAGGCTGGAACCTCACAGTTAGAGGACAACTCAGAGGGAGAGAAGACGAGAACTGCCTTGAGTCTACCTGTTAATGAAAAGCTCCATTCTCTAATATGAAAGATGCGTTTCCACACATGCAAAAAGTGCTTATCACACCAAAGTGGAAATGTGTTGACGGCAGCCATGCGTTTGCATTGCTGTAGGGGATTAGCCTCTCATCTTCCATTCATGCATTCTCCCTTTCTCTTCCCTTCTTCACTCCTTCTCCCCTCAAAGATTATTCTTTTATCCTTCCACCTTGTTGCCATATTTGCATTGGCATGCTGGTCCCTCTCCTGACACCTTTCTATACCCCTTCTCTGCGTTCTCTCTGCTGTGGTCCCTCCCTTGTTGCGCCGCACACCCACCCACCTACACACGCACATATATATTGATGATTCTCTCCTTCTCTGTCACAGCTCTTCCTCTTGCACCCCCTCCTGAGGGCCAGAGGAGCAGTGGGGAGCCCTGCTTTCCGTCAGCAGTGACACTGCAGTCTCAGTGAAGCTCACAGCACAGGAGGTAAAAACAGAGTGCACGGGGGTGTGTGGGGTGGGGGGGTGTCAACAGCATGCTTATGAAGAGTTCATGTCCATGAAACACACTTCCTGACGAATAAAAACACGTGAATTTGGACACATTTTGCCATTTTTGCTGCCTTGCTGTGAAGCATTTTGTCATCCTTCAGCGTGCTGAATACAGCACGGGGGGGCACAAACAACTTGCAGCACAGAATCCGATCTTGCAGAGAAGCTGTGCTCCAAACGACTGTGTTGTTTGAACAGATGCTGATGGAAAACAAGGTTGAGGCAGGTGTTGAGCGTGTTTTCGTATGCGTTTGTGGGAGGCAAATGGAACTAGAACGCGCTCCCGCGAGAGCCCCTGCTGTCCTGTATTCAGCATGCACACACAGATGTACCATCAGATCGACACACACACACCCTTTGCCACCCTGGCTCTCCCTTCCATCTCAACTTGCTGTCCATCTCCTATCCTGCTGTAGAGAAGGAACGGATGACGCGGGGAGGTCACGGTACCTGTGTTTGGGGTCAGCCGTTCTCTCCTCCTTTGCGCTGTCCCTCTAGTTCACCCCCCCCTCTTGTCCAGCGGGTCTGAGCAGAGGCGAGCTGAGCGTGCAGCGGCGAGGCTCAATCCTTTCACCCTGCGATGCTGAAAATGGCACCAGTATTCCCTGATAGCAGCAGCCTGCCCCTCTCTCTCTCTCCCCCCCCTCTCTCTCCTGCTCTCTAGCTCGCCACCCTTTTCTGCTTGTCTGCTGCCATGTTGAGTGCACGTAGGGTGAGGGGCGGGCTGATAGGAAGAAGGGGAGGAGGAGGAAGGAGTAAGGGGGACTCAGGGGGATAAGAAAGCAATTAGGAGACAGCCCCTCTTCCTTACAGTTGGGAATGTATTATGGAATTAGCTCTGGGGTGGAGGTGGCTGGAGGTCAGACTACAGGAAGTGAGGTGCGTGGTCTTGCAGACTCTGCTGGAGAGTCTGGCAGTCTGTTTGTCCGGCAGCCACTTTGCAAATGTGTGTTCAAGGGTGAGGGAGACAGCAGATTGTAGGATGCTGGTGTGTCCGTGTGTGTGTGTCAGGACCAGAGAGAGCCGAGGTGATATAGAGATTGCTGATGTACTGGTGGGAGTGAGGAGAAGAGAGGAGGGGTTGAGCTGTGGAGGAGGCGGCTTCAAAGCCTCATCTGTCTCAGGTTCGCTCTCCCTCCACCTCCCCTGTGGGTGACGAGGAAGCTGCATGTGTGTGCGCAACCGCGCGGATTGTGTGCGCACCAGAGCGGTCTGTGTGCGCAAAGAAGAAGAGGGGGCATTTTACGCGCACTTTTTGGATTTGCAGTTGTGTTTGTTGCTTCTGCTGCTCGTTATTAACCGTGCACGCGCCCGAGTTTGTGGGAAAACACGCGCGCTTTTGCTGTTTACTCGCGCATGAAAAGAGATGACCAAAATCCCCGCATGAAAGGCGGTGATAGGAAAGGATGAGTGGGAGCCGCAGTGTGTTTCTGTGTTTATGAGAAAATTAGATAACAAAAGAAAAAATAGAAGTGTGTTTGTCCTCGTGTGGAGGCGCGCGTGCGTGTTTGTCTTTTGATGGAGAGGGACTGAGCCAAATCTCTGCTTGCGGGAGATACGCGTGTGCGTGTGGCACCGATTGTGCCATGAATGAAAATCAGAGGCAGGAGGAGAGGTGGGGCGAGTGCGACTCTTCTCTGTCTCCTTCTCCTCTTTGAGTGGCAGATGAGGGGTTGCATGCAGCCCGCCCCGGCGCGCGCGTCAATTAGCGTCCCCTTTCTCCTCGTCTTGTTGTTTCTGCTCCTTCTCGCAAAATCGGGAACTCATCCCGAATCTCTCCTGTGCAGCCAAGAGTGTTTCATCAGGTTTGCAGGCGGCGCCCGTCCTCCTTATCCCCCCATTCTGACCATATAGGGCGATTGCGCACTGTGCAATTACGGCAACGGCCCATGATCGCTTCTGGCACCTCAAGCATGCGCGCGCACACGTGCAGAAGATGCGTGGATGAGCACACATTCGCTCATGAACAAGTTTGTGCACGCACGATCAGCCAGCCGTACGCACGCCAAATGGTGCGCCCGCGCAGCAGTTCAAGGGCGATTGATTTGGTGTTTAATTTCTCGCTTGACGCAAAAAGATGCGCCTCCGTCTGACCTTGACAACAGACTAAAGGAGCCTTTTCTCTGATCGCCGAGCTCAACCGATAGGGACATGTGCACCCTCACTTCCTTCTCGCCCCACGCCACCTGAAAATATCAAAACCTCCTTTATGCTGTTATAAATGGACCTTTTCCATCTGCTTTCCAATTATAGCCGTCGTAAGGGCAGTCCTAATTTTAGCTTGCGCCGTGAAATAGTTGTCTGTTAATAATTCATGAGTTCAGCCACGGTGCCTTGCGCGCACTGGCACGCGCCGGGCTGCTGCTCAACCGACTGAAAAACAAGGTGGACAGGCCAGATATAAAATGTAACTCACTCGGAGATTGAATGAGAAAAGGCAAGGGGAGGGGGAAAAGTGGGACTTGATGCAGTTTAGCCTTAAAGGGGAAGAAAAATCACATCAATCAATTGGAAAGGCGATGTTTTGATGAGCATCCGACTGCCTGAGGATCAGCAGCGGCAAAAGCGCGGAGTATATGCAGATTTACTACATGCATGCGGGCGCCCCTGCGCCAGGATCATTTTGGTGCAGTTATCCTCATCGGGATGCGTTTGTTTTGATCAATACGGATCTCAGCGAAGCGTGATTCTCGCCTTAAGCGCTGACATCAATTGGGATGGACAGGGGTTAAACACGGCTGCGTCTGGAGAAGTGTTTGAAGGCTCCTCTAATCTCACATCGCACACAGAAGTGTGTGCGTAACAGAAAAAAGAACAGAGTTGCTACCATGTTCGCCATTTACGCAGCAACTCTTTCAAAACAGCACTTAAAATAGAACCAGATAGATTAAAAGTGCAATAAAAGTTTCTAAATTGGAGCACTTTGGTTCAGAAGTAGTTTGAGCTCGATGGAAGTGGAGCAGGAAGGTACAAGGGTCAGGGTCACGGAGGACTCGACCACACGCATCCTGGATCAATTGGAAGCAGGGCCAGAAAGGGTGGCTCTCTGTTGCCATAGAGACAGAAGACAGTGGCATTGGTTGCCAGGCAGGGGAGGATGACTTTTCTGAATGAGGTGAAATAATGTGAATTGGTCTGTACTATAGTAACTCAATTTTTCTTACTCCCCCTTGTCTTTTTGGTTTTCACGCATTCGTCTGTTTATTCTGTGCAACAAGCATACATGCTTTATAAACACACTTAAAGAAAATGAGAAAAGCCTGGTGATGTAATCTAAAACAATTACTCACCTGTTTTTTTTTAAAAGAATAACAATAATAATAAAATCGATAACAACTTTTAAATTAAACAAGTCAAGCGCACAGCCTAGTGGCGGTAATTTTAAGTGCAATAACGTGGAAGAAAAACGGAAGAAATTCCCTCAGAAATCTGGTACATGTTGGCGTAAGGATGTCCATGTTAACATCATATGAGATGACAGCTTTAAACGGAATTATGGCTTTAATATACAGATCATATTTAAAAAAATAATTAAAAGCAAACCGCACAATATAATGCATTTTCACCGGCTTTAATGTCAATTAAGGACAAGAAACAACGTCACCCCTGTGATAAAAAAAATGTAAACAACTCCACAGGTCACCACGACTCTTGACTGCCATCTGGCGGAGTCTCGGTGTAGCACGCCTTACTCCAGGAAGTGTTGACTCACGCCCTCTGCTGGGAATCGTTGATTACACATTTTCACCGTCGAGAATACATGAACTTGACTAAAGTTAAGGTTTTAAATTTAAATGGCTAAATATGCTAAGTGTTATTTCAACTGGAATAGGTAAAAAAAAAACAATTGGTATAAGCATATAAAAGTAAACAATTGGAAGCCTTATGTATATATATTTTAAATACGCTGGATTCTTCGTTTTGCTGCAGCTTAATGACAGCTGGAGAGTAATGAAT
This sequence comes from Adrianichthys oophorus, assembly GCA_036245035.1. NCBI lineage: Eukaryota > Metazoa > Chordata > Actinopteri > Beloniformes > Adrianichthyidae > Adrianichthys > Adrianichthys oophorus. The sequence continues at coordinate 10,548,079 of BSAI01000125.1, read as the reverse complement.
GAAAAGCTTTACTGCGCATGCTCCTGCGCGGGCTCCTTCCATTCATTTCTGTTGTGGCCGTCTGTTTTCTTTCAGCACCACGGACAGCGCCACTCTTTTTATTTCTGCATTAAAAATGGAATTAAACCATATAAAACGTTTTATTAATGTCCACAGCTTCCTCCCAAATTAAATCTATCGAAAATTATTTTAATAGAAAATCAGACAATTTAAAGCGTAGGATTTCATACCAAAATTTCATATTTATCACATCATTGTTTTGACTTTAAAAGGACAGTTTTTTTAAACCCAAAACCCATACAAGAATGGCCGGTAACCAGGACTTTCATATTTAAATATTGCAAGTTTATTTTTATTCTGACTCAAAAATAAAAATTTTTGTGCCACATATTTAGCTAAAGCATCACAAAAATTATAGAATAGCAGAGATTTTTTTCTAATAATTTTATAAATGTTGACTGCATTTGGGGTGATGATCAGTTTTAAGGTCAATTTTCAGGTTGTGCCTTACAAATTTAATTTATCACCATATGTAGTAGAAGTAAAAAGGAGAGTTGATAAATAAATCTTAAAAGTTACATAAAGGAGAGCTCTCTTGGTTAAAAAATATAATTTAAGCTTTTTTGTTGTGGAGAATTATAATAACATTCTTTTAAAGCTTCCACATCTTTACCTTTATTTGTCCACACTTTTACAAGTATGCGAGTCGCTAACAGGCCACAGTCATCTCAAAATTTGAACAAAAAATGAAAATTCTAGTAATCTGTCCTAAACATGCATTAAGACAAGTGCATCATGACTTTTGTTTTTATTGCACACTTTAATCATTTAGTAAACAGATCTTCACAGTAACAATGCAAGAGCAGATAACAGAAGCAAATCACTGTGCAGTGCAGTTTGGCAGATCATCCAAATCTTTATGGGTATTTACATTGAAAAATGTGAAAACTGGAACTGTGGACATGAAATGAGGCTTTTGAACCTCAGCTGTCACCCTGAAATTCTGCATAAACTCAATTTAAAATCCTCTGCAGCTCTAGAAATGCTGTCAATACTGCCAACCCAATCACATTCAAGTACTGTATTTCTGTCATTGCACAGGTACAGGGATGGCCATTACACATGATTCTTTATAGGACAAAAAAACTGAACTCAGTCAATGTCCTCTCCAAAATTCAGCTGCATTTCAATGGCAACAAATCTGTGAGAAATGCATTTTTTGGAAAGCAAAAAGCAATTTTAAGTAAAAAACAAAGAGTAAAAATAATAATTGCATTGTCACCCTTTTTGACACCCCAATAAATACAAAATTAGACACAAAAATAAGCTAACAACAAATTAATGTTTTGGATTTTAATGTATTTAATAACAAAAACATCCCAGAAAACCATAGTAAAGCTGTAGATCTGCTTCTGGAGCTATCACTTAAATAAAATGACATACTAAAAGAAGAGACACTTTGTTTCTGCCAGGTTGTTTTTTCTGCAAATTGTGCAAGGTAAACGTTCATCTGAAAAGAAAAAAGTTTAAGAAATGTTTGATAAGGCAAAATCATTGGGTTCCATCCATCCATCTTCTATTCCTGCTTTTCAGATTAATACTTCTTAAGAATAAATACGTTTAATTCATTGTTCTGTTTCAGTTAAAGCCCATCTTCTGTGATGTCAGTATTTTCCTGGTTATGAGATGTTTATTCCAGGCGTCACTTCAGTAACATTGAGCAAAAATGCTTTATTTTGACACATTACACAAAAATCCATAAGCTTTTCAACCATTTGACACATTGTGACAAGTAATAAAGCTTCCAGTCTGACCTTATGTTGCTCTATCAGTGTTGGATATCATTTTTATAAATATAATAACTTGGGTTTTGGAACAAAATCAACACACAACTTGAGTTTGTTTATGTCTCATACAAATAAAAACAAGAGTATGTCTCTGACCTGACAGTTTAAAGTCTCTTCTGGTATTTTTGGACAGTTTCTTCTATTTAAACACACCTAAAAGCTGTTTCCATAGAGGCAATGATGGCAAGTCTTGGAATTCACTGAATTCAGCTTGATATTAAAAGTGGGACTTATCATTTAATCCCATTAGTTGAAGAGCCACAGTTGTGGTCCATTAGTCAGGGGCTGCATTTTTTCTTCCTCACTACCTGTGGCCCGTGCTCCTGTGGCGGACTTTGTCTCCAGCGAGGTCATCTTCCACAACATTAGCATAGCCTTCTTTCTCTATGCAGCCGGTCAGGACCTGCAGCACCAGCCGGAGTCTACGGTCCATGGCTTGGAGGTGGGGTTGGATGAGGAGGGGAGAGAGGCGATCACGGAGCAAAGATTCCTCCATGATGGAGCTGAGCTGGTATTCCTCTTTGGCTAGCAGCTGAAGACGCAGGTAGGTGGACCTTTTTATCCTGGAAACATGATGGCCATGTTTTTCAGAAAATATTGTTATCAAAATTTTAGTTTGTTAAAAAAAGGCACAATATTGAGATTGATCTAAGTAAAGCACCATGTTTGAGTACAAAATTCAACAAAAATCACCTGCAGCACTGGCTGAGAGGCACCAGAATGGACAGCTCATCATGGGAGTGTTTTCCAAACCTGCAAAGATCCAACAGGTAAACAGTTAATGTTTGTAAGATTAAATCTGAATATTTAGCATTTTTCTCATAAATTCACACTTTCTTTTAAGTGTGCAGCGACGAACAACACAAAGCATGAAAATAAGCTAAAGTCTTTACCCCCTTCCATTGTCCAGGTGAATGATGAACGTGTCATTTCCAAACTTCTCGAACGTTTCATAATGGTGGCGGTCCATATTACCTGAAGAAGAGGAGAAGTTGGAAGAACGTTAGTGGATTCAGTGTGCATACAGAGTGTATAAGTGGAAATATGATTAAGATTTGGAGCAATAATAATGTCAGTTCATTTTCTTTTACTTATTTTCTAATCCATTTATCAATTAATATATCAAGCAGATTATGCATTTGTATTTTTATTGTAGTTTTTACAATTGGTTGTAATAAACCAATCATTCTGAGTCCGAAGGTTCAGCTAATAACGAATCGTAGAGATATGTTTTTAAAATGAGCAACTCAGTTTAATAGAAATGTGTCACCTCAGCATTTATGGTGAAATTCATTCAAGAAGAAAATTAAACTAAACACATTGTAGAAAAAAACCCCGTAAACAATTTTATTTGGTTATATTTAGAGCCAAATCATAATGATTTTTTTCATCTGTGCAAATATTAACATTTAACAGTGAAGTGACTGAGACCTACAGCTGATAATACAAATGGTGATAAATAAAGAAAAGTTGAATTTACTTTAATCTTTAGTTTAAAATTTGAAGTCTATGGGACCGTACACAAAATGAAAATTTTCAGCTTGTTTTTTTTTATTATTAAATAGCAATTATAGTTACGTATTTGAGGAATGCTTTTTAATCTTCTTTAGTAGCTTTGATGTTTTCCGTCATCGTGTTTCTCTTTTACCCATTAGGAAGTCAAAGATGGTCATGTCCATGACGTCCAGCAGGCGGGAGCCGCGGTCATAAGGAGGAGTCTGCTTCACCTCATCACAGTAATCTGGATCCACCTCCCATCTAAGAGCATCGAAGGAACAAAAATAGTTGAATACAGATCATTCTGCTTTCAGTTTCAGGAAGTGAGGAATCGTTTGCTCACTCTGCTTTCTTGCGCTTGTGGTAGGATCGCCTCCAGGGGTTTCTCCAGGTCTTGCGCTTCGCCAGGTTGAGGTCTGGTAGAAAGGCTGCGACTGAGCCTTCAATCTGGTCCGGTTTCCCGCATAAAGCATGCTCAGTGGAGCAGTAGTATGAGCATTCGCCATAGAAGCAGACATTATTGGCTGAAGAAATAAAACAAAGATTTAGAAATGAGGTGAAAATACAATTTAAAATAATATAAAGATCTCTCAGCAAAGTAAGAACTGCTGTTGGTTCTATAGCAGGTACTGAACATTATACTTTTAATCTAATCTCTAAATGTATGACATTTTTGAAATGATAACAGGAGCAGTCATTCCTAAAAAGTAGAATTAAATACCAAACATGAGTCCCCATTTGTAGCTAGTTATACATGCAACTTGAAGACAGATACATGAGAGAGGTGACAATAAAGTAGGACTTTATTTTTGTATTTTAGCACATCTTTCAGAATTTTTTGGCATCAGATTTCAGCGCTGCCCTGAAAGCCTTTTCGAAACTAAACTGAATGTTCTCATTGTCGTGCAGGACAATAGCATTCCTCAAAGGACCCATACTGGGCAACAGTTTCCATTCATAAAGCAGTACATAACCTTTAGAACCCGATGCAGTGGTGCTTTGCAAATCTGTACAGGTTTGCTTGAGGGGCCTCTGGGATACTAAAGTTTCTTTCAAAGTTTAGGATCATGTTCGTCCTTGGATTTGTTAGATTAAAAGGAGGTTTTTCACATGACTGTACTTTTACTGCATGGCAACGTATTTAATACTTGCAAAAACCTTGTTTTTAAATATTCAAGATATTTTACCAGGTATTATGTTGTTTTCTTTGAGCACAGTTGAGAATGTTTTGTCTCAGATTTAGAAATAAGAAAATGTTTCATTCAAATGAGTTCAAATTCTTTTGTTCCATACTTTTGATTAGTTTAGAAACAAAAAAAGAAACGTATGTTCTAACAGTAGCTGCTAGTTCTAGATTTTATGAGGATTTATTAAGATGGGCCAACTTGTACTAAGATTTTATTCTGGTTTTGTTCAAATTTTTTTCTAAAATGAGTCATTTCCACCTATTGCACTAGTTTTTTTGTCACTGTAATCAAAATGAACCACAATTAGGCAATACGTACAAACGATTTGCTTAGAACAAGTAAAAAATACTGCATATGGACTGTATAACAGAAGTAATTCTATCTAACAATGATCATTTTTATCTCATTTTTACTTTCTTTGAAAACTTCTTTCTTAGATATGCTATGAGATTTGAATTAAGTGCATGAATGGATCATTTTACTACTTTCTAGTAATTTCATTTTTAGGATTAGTGTTCTTTTCCTACTTTTAGCCGACCGCTCTTTGCAGTTTTTGTAAGGTTACTTGTCTAACTTAGATTAGGATTTAAAAAAGCAGAAGAACCGTGTACGTTATTGATGACAAATACACTATTTTATAAAAATTGTTGGCTTCTTCTAGATTGTTTTGTGGCACATTGCACACATTTGGTACCTACATTATTTTTTGGTTGGTGTTTGTGTTATTTCTAAAAATTATTCCAGTGTATTCAGGATTTTTTTTCCTAATTGTGTCTTTATTTACCACATGGAGGACACAGTCTAACTGCTGGCTGAAAGTAGTCTGTTTTCAAGGTTACCCTTCAGATTTTTGCAGAAGCGAGCAGAATCTCTACCTGGCGAGATGAAGAAGGTTCTCCACAGCTTCTTGTCCCGCGTCACATCCCTGATCTCTCTCGTCATGTTGACGAGTCGTCCCGCCACCGGGGGCACTCTCCGAAAGTCAAGGATTCTGGACAGATTTGAAGGTTTTGAGAAGTAGGAACTAATCTGACAGAAACGATTCAAATGCATCAATTCTTTTCTTTTCTGTCTCCTTTCATTTTTTTAAACTCCATATCTATTTATCCACTGTTTACTCTGCTTCACTTTGCGGTTGTTGTTCGAATGACCTCCACCAATTTGTGACTAAAACTGAGCCTCCTGGGAGCCGGTAGAGACAAAAAAAAGTCCACTTTGTGAAACCTTATCCTACAGAGGACGGCATTGAGGGGGAGCAAGCAGCAGCGTCACCCGGGTCCTCTTCACAATGGCTCACCTGTGTGTTTGCATGGGTGTGTACATGATGATTTGAAGCACGGACACACTTTGGCTGTGTTTTGTTCTTTGTACACCTGTGACTTTCTGGTGATCACAAGAGAATAAATCCCACAAAACCTTCTAGGAAATGAAGAGGCAGTTTCTGCAAAAATCCAGAAAGGCTGTTCAAATCTTTTGGATTCAGAACTATCTATCAAATAACAAAATAAAAGTATTCAGAATGACGTCCAAAGGTGAAGTGAGCGACCGGTAAAATATCTTGTAGCATAGGTGTGACACTGAAGACTCCTTATCGTATTAATACAATGTTCTGGTGGTGATAAGACAGTTCTGTCCAAACAAACTCATAGCAGACCGCTTCTGTCCTGTTCCTTAGCGGTCTGTTGAAATCCCCAAAGTCACAGGATCACCATGAAATCAAAACACCCAGCAGCCAAGATGATCCGTACTCTATGTATTATAATCCCTCTGCTTTTAATCCCACTCAGATTTTCACAGCTCCAATCCATTATAGGTGCCCTCCATCTCATAGAGGTCAAACTGTAATTTCTACAAATATACATCTGAGTTGGTTTTCTTCCTGGAATGAACAAAGGATGGATAAAAAACAAAAAGGATGAAATCTGATTATTTAATTGAGTTTATTAAAGTTTGATTTGAAAGAAATTGATGCTAAAACTCACCTGTCCAGGTGAAATGCAGCGATCTCTGCGTTGTGTCTTTCAAAGTCAGAGAAGTAGAAGAAGTCTGGAGGTGTTTCCTGCTCCCGCGTTTGCCTGAGAGACAACAGTTCAAGGGGATAGTAAGTGAAAAGAGTTTTGCAGGGTAAGCACTTGAAAAAACCTTTAGACATGGATCAGTGACAACCAACTCATAGATCAAGAAAATCAAGAAGCCTTTTTGTGTTAGCTCCTTTGGAAAATTTGCTCACTGATCTGAAAGCAGCACAGAGCTTTTCCTTTATCCCACCAAGCCCCATACAATCACACCCGAAACTACACAATGATATATTCTTTTTTTTTGTTCCTCTTGCCCTACTGCATTCAGTTAAAGTTCAGGAGATGAAGATCAGAAGAACGTTTACCTTATTTTTCCTTGTTTCATTGAAAAGCCATAATCAATGCAAACAGAAATAGAGAATTCTCCTATTTCTGTTCTTTACAAAGAAGGATCCATCTACCTATAAATCAACTGCCTTTTTCCAGAAAATGGAAATGAATAACATTGTTTTTTATTGTCACGGTGAATACCAAACGATAGAAGATTATGTGCAGACAGAACAGACAATGGCAAAAGGCCCTCAGTTGGAGCCGTGACGCTTTAAAGCAGCGCATACACATTTCCTTTGACGCACGTTATCTTTCACTCTATGATAAAAGCGCATTATCAAATTCCAGAGTTTTTTGTTTCTCTTTTGTGGTTAACGTATCACCTTACAAGTCTACTTGAATGATACGATGCCCCACTTTGGCTGGAAGAAAATGTCTCTAAATGACGGACACTGCAGAGCTGGTTGCCATGGTCACCAAGATATACAATTTAGTTGTTTAAAAGTTTAGCTGCATTTAAAATATGTCAGGGATAAAATGTGAAGTCTTACTACATATCCTCTAAAACCCACATTTTTTAAAAGTCTTTAATAATAATATTCTTATAGCATACAGGCTTTTTATCTTAAGGAGGGATTATGCTGCAGCAGAGGGGCTGTTTGTGCTACAGCAGAATCTGTGTGAAGCTGAACCGCCTGCCTGCATGGACTTGGATCTTGCTGACTTGGCAGTTTCTTTGCCCTTTCATGAGCTCAGACCTGCATACTGGAGGGATATATTAGAGAGGCATCGGGGAGGGAGGGGCGGAGCCTCTGAACAGCTGTGGAGTCGACTTCATGCATTCTCTCACACTCACAGGCTCCTAGGACTACATTTATTATCGCAAAGACCATGCTGTATTTACAGCACTCTTCACTTCAACATGTGCTAGCTCATATAAAAGTAAATATTTACCAAACCGTTGTTTTTATATAACCCTAAAACATCAAAAAATATTCTGTTTTTATCACATTTTTAGGTGAAAAAAAGAAAATGATAAACATTTCCAAAGAAAACCAAAATGTACACTTTTGCCAATAGAGGGCAGCAGAGACAAACCAAAGGAAACTCAAACGTTGCATCTTCTTCCATGTTTCAAAATTATGAAAGAAAAACTGTTTTAAAGTGTGTTAGTTACAACCTGATGCTTCATTCATTCATTTTCCAATCCGCTTTATCCCTTTTGGGGTCACGGGGTTGCCGGAGCCTAAATCGGCTACTCATGGGCGAAGGCAGGGTACACCCCTGGACTGGTCGCCAGTCTGTCGCAGGGGCCACAATCACACACCCACGCACACTCACATTCACACCTACGGACAATTTAGAGTAACCAATTAACCTATGAAGCATGTTTTTGGATGGTGGGAGGAAGCCGGAGCACCCGGAGAAAACCCACGCATGCACGGGGAGAACATGCAAACTCCACACAGAAAGGTCCCCCAGCCAGGACTTGAACCGGGAACCTTCTTGCTGTGAGGCAGGAGCGCTAACCACTGCACCATGCTGTATATGAGCGTCAGCATTGTTCTCAGCCGAGAAGGATCAAAGAGCACTCCGTAGCTCTGTGCTATGCTGGAGAGGGATGTGTGCTGGTGCTCCCGAAATCTCTGGGGGTCAAGGAGGGTGATAAACACTAGTTTTTCATGGTCTTTATCTGGGAAATGATAATGTCCGAAATCCTACCATGAAATTGCCAGTAATGAGACGCTGCATCTCAAAGCAGTCAGAGGGGCCGTGGTGTGTTCAGTGGCAACATAGAAGTTCTCATACTGGCCTCTTCTCAACATCGACACAAAACTCTGTTACCTTTGCCAGACAAAGGTGGAAGGCTGAAAGTGACGGACAAATCCAAGTCAAATTTTTCTGGAAAAGTCAGTCTTAAGAATGGCTTCTGCAAAAAATCTGCAACTAAATTAACTAAACTAAAACTTCTCCCCCTTCTTCTATTGTTAACTGCAAAACAAAAATCAAGTGCAGCTACTGCCTACGGCCTGAAACAAAGCACAGAAAAAGTTAGCTTTTGGTAGCGCAAGCTTTGAAAATCCAATCAAAGACAATTATGTCTTTCGCCTTCATGAAGCTACAGACACCAACTCACATTCTGATTGGTTGAATCAACGTCAATGTGTTTATTCAGCAGTGTTTTAATCGGAGGCATTGACTGTATGAGTGAAAGGCAGACTTTTATAAACCTACCAACAAGTGAGGGCTAAAATCTGATTGGTTAGAAACTTTCACGTGAAAAAAACAGTCTAACAACAGTGCAGCCGGGGCGTAGGGCTGTGAGAGAAGCTGACAGTTAGAATGATCTAAAATATTTTTTGTACAAATATATATAAATGTAAAAACATTTCTCTGTGATTTAGATACTTCTTTTCAGATAATTTTAAGCCTTCACTGAAGGCTTTGAAGGCGCTCATGGTACGCCACTGAAAGAAAAAGAAACTAAAAGCAAGGAGATCTACTGAAAAAACAAAAAAACACACATAGAACAATCCTAGAAGCTAAATGCTAAATGAATAAAAAAAAAATGTATGTCAGTAAAATAAGCAAAACAATGAAGCTAAATGCTAATTTAGCTGAAGAGAAAATTTTAGACAAAATATATAAAAAAAAAAAAATTTAACTAAATATAATATATTGAACAATGCTAATACAAAAGTTAAATGTTACAATAGCCAACGTCTACATTGTTGGAGTAAAAAAAATAAAAAATACGAATAAATCAACCAATGAAAACCAAAGAAAGCCGAAAATATCAGAATAAGTTTTAAAGATACAAATATGTAAAGAATGTATTTTTTTGTTTAGTTTAGCAGCCTTTTAAAAAAATAAATAAACAGGCTCTACTAAGTCTAAATTTGGCACGTGCTTCTGCTTTCTGTGTGTTGTGAAAGTAAGAAAGACCATGGCTGTTTTGACACAATTAACTGGTATTTTTACTACAAAACCACAGAACTGACATGCAAGTACTTTATAATTTAAATGGATGTACTGTTTTGAGAAGACTGTTGTGTTGATACAGTAAACGCTTGACAGATGCTTGAGCAAGTCACTTTGGTGACAAAATGAACAAATTATGGCCAAAAACTACAGAAATGTATACAATAAAAAAAAAACAGCTCATGGATCTACAGTGGCCCTGAAGGGCAAATCCCATCAGCAAATCACTCAACACAAAAACATATAGAAGATCACAACGACAATTACAAAAAGCAAAACAACAAATTAAAAAAAAGAATCATTACATTTAGCTCTGATCTTTAAAATGTAATGTTTTTTAATTAGTTGTTTTGCCTTTTTTTATTTGTTGTTTATTTGTTTTATTTGTCAGGGCTACCTTACAAATCATTGGTTATGGACCTAAACTTTAAATGAGTCCCTAGTAGAACAAAAAACTGCTTTTTCTAATGTATGAGGTAGAAACATTTATTGACATGAAAAAGACATTACAATAAGTCTATTTCTTAGACAGCTGTGTTAAAAAGTCCTACTTCTCAAGGGTTAGTTGTATGTTTCAATTCAGCAGCTGAGAAAACTGATCGTTCTGTTTGAAGCTGTCAGAATGGACGTGCACGTGTCAAAACAACCATAAGATTGACATGATGGTTCTGTGATTCATTGTTGTGAAACAGGACAAAATGTTGTGTGTTTGATTTCTGCTCCTTCCATAAAATGTCCTAAAAGATAAAAAAAAACACAGATATAATAATTTGAATGTCAATATGCCATGTTGTCACTGATTTAGAGCTGGAATGACATTTTAATGCAGGAAAAACAGACTCAGACCAAGAGTCGGTCTCCCACTCAGTCTGACCTTTGCCCTTTTCTACAAGTGCCTGAGAAAACACAACCATCTATACAACTTTATTTCATGAATGAGGGCAACCCTTGATTTCTTCTAAATAATTTAAATTTTCTATTCAAAAAAATAATTTAGTATAAAATGTATTAGCACATCACATTTTACTTGCAGCAGTGTATCTCCGTCAAGCAACTGAAATTATTCGGTTTGCATCCACAATTTGGAGATTTAATTTCTATCTCAACATAATTTGATGGAATGCAATTTTTTAATAAAAAAGAAAATGTTGTTTATTTATAAATTTCCCTAAAAGTTAATTTAAATTGATCAAAAGAGAACTATTTATTACAAGCTCCCTGAAAAGCTCAAAAGAGCCTTTAAATAATTTTAAAAAACGATATTCATTATCGTTTCTTTCATGGTGATTTTATGACTCAACTTCCTTTCTTGTGTTTTTTTTTACTCTCTTGGATAGAGAACCCCCTCATGGAGGCCTCTCAACAGGTGACAGACAGGTGAAGAGCTGCAGGGAAAGACTTTTGGAGATAAAGCCTCTATAGTATGTTGATTTTTGTCAGCATGCAGCACTGCACACAGGACTACCTGACATGGGACTGTCAGGACTTTGTGTTTACATCTGCAAACAGTGTAAACTTTGCTGCATTTCCCACTCAGTGTCTGCACATTTGCTTTCATTCTCCTCCAACTCCGGCACCGCAGAGAAATCTGCGAGTCGGCTCCGGGCCTCAAGGTAGCCGTCGAGATTAAATTTTAAATCAGTGTTACACAAGTTGTGTTCCAGCCTCAGCTATTTTCAACACACAGGGTGAAACACTGCCAGGAGGGAAAGGCAAGTCATCTGCATGTGTGGGAAGGCTGATATCATCAGAAGAATGAAAGGAGGAAGATTTGACACGAGGAGGATGGGTGAAGGCTTAAGACTTCAGTTTCAAAGTAATTTGATACTCATGTGGTGTGGGAGAATAATCTGAAGACTAACCAGAAAGCACTTCTTATTAACACAAAGTGAATTTGCTGCTTTGGAGCTTCACTGAAATGTGCAATAAGTTATTTTGTTTAAACAGAACAATAAAAAGACGTATGGTTTTACATATTTAGAACTGAAAATTTCTATATTACATTCTATACATTTATATATATATATATACATCTGTATGCATATGTGTATATACAAAAACATATATGTATATCTATAAACATAAACATATACATCTATTCTTTATACATTCAATATCTCACATTTATTCTCTGTACAAAAAACTGAACATTCAATAAAATATAGTTAGCATTTTTATCAACAGTCAAGTCCAAAAATGATTAATAATTCGAATATTTTAGATATAGAATATTTTGCTTTTAGGTAAATAAAAGCTTAGATTTTTTTAGTTTTAACAGTGATGCTTTTATTTGTTTGTCTTATCATTCTTTTGCTTTATCCTAATAAACGTTATGACTGAGTCAAAATTTACCAGCATCAGCCTTCACTGTATATTTCTGCAAAACACTTTTTTATGTTAATGTGTTGAAAAACTATTACATAACTTATTGAGGTGTTATCTCCTAAAATATATAAATAAATTAATAAAAACAAATGCAACATTCTGTAGAATGAAAATGTATTTTTGGCTCTTTTGGTCATTTGAAATTTTAGGTTAATAAAGCTACTAATCATTTCTTTTTATGAGGGCAAAACCATTCTTAACTTTTACAAAAGCACATTAAAGTCAACACTTTACAAATAATTTTAATTTATATATTATAATATATATAGAACTTTAAAAATAAAAAAACTGTGTGTAAGAGCATAAATCATACAAATTCTTTGAAAAGTTAAGGTTGCTTGAGTGTGCAAATGTCGACTATAAATCTAAATCCAATACATTTCAGAAAGAACGTTAGAAGAGACGTTTCGATAAATAAGTAAAATAATAAAATAAATGCTCATTTAAATAAGTAAAATAAAATAACATTGAATTAAAGCTAAAAGTGTTAGAATTCCCTTTTAGATATTACAGGTGAGAAAAACCTAATGGTTTAGTCTTTTTTTTAAGGTTCTGTATAAACATTTCAATTTGCAACTCTTGTTTGGAGACTTTTGAAACTAGATATTTAAGGTAGGCACACTATGGAGACTGACCAACCACTTATTTTCCTCTATTTGCCATCTTATGTCCACAGCCAAGTTAAACAAAGGTCTTTAAGCCATAGTTTCTGGTTTTAAGATTGAAACTATGGATTTTTTTGGACCTCGTTCAGGTTCTCTTTTGTGTGATTTCCCCCCTCCCCATTAATTTAAGTTTTGTTCCTCTCTCCTGGTTGCCAGTTCAGACTAAAAGCTTCATGCAAATTCTGCAGCCAAAACGTGTTGCTCTGAGCGAAGGAGCACAGCTGTGGGCTAGGTCACTATCTGTGACCAGCAGAGCTCCCTGGCAGCCCTCAAGAAAGATGACAGAACCAGTAATAATATATGTATGCGCGTGTGCCTGAGGTTGTGTCACGACGGAGAATCAGAGCGAAGGGGAAAGTGCCTGTTCCACTGTCTCATCTGGCCAGATGGCTCTAAATCTCTTCTGTACGTGTGAGGGATCAGAGAAGGGCTTACAGATCTGAAGAACCGCTCTGCTTTCCAACAGCTCTGTTTAACCAGGCAAACAGCAAAAACCTCCAAAACGCTAGAATATATCATGCTTTGAGCTCAATTGGGAGCTCATGTATTAAGATTAAAAAGGTCTGTTGGGTAAAAAATAATGAGGATTTTAACTAAATACACTTCTTTGTACATTACTTTGGTCAGTTTCTAACATCTTACTAAAATAGTAATTACATTTTTTTTTGCTTCTGACTTTCAGAAGCTTAATTAGAAAAAGGAAAAGTTTTGATCCAAAACCATTAGTGTTTAGTCTGAAGAAGTGCCTCATTTTCAATTTACTCAATATGTGAATCACAAAATTCACAAAAATGCAAAAGGACTTTATTCATTCATTTTCCAAGCCGCTTTATCCCTTTCGGGGTCACGGGGTCACGGGGTTGCCGGAGCCTAACCCGGCTACTCATGGGCGAAGGCAGGGTACACCCCTGGACTGGTCGCCAGTCTGTCGCAGGGGCCACAATCACACACCCATACACACTCACATTCACACCTAGGGCCAATTTAGAGTAACCAATTAACCTATGAAGCATGTTTTTGGACGGTGGGAGGAAGCCGGAGTACCCGGAGAAAACCCACGCATGCACGGGGAGAACATGCAAACTCCACACAGAAAGGTCCACCAGCCAGGGCTTGAACCGGGAACCTTCTTGCTGTGAGGCAGGAGCACTAACCACTGCGCCACCGTGCAGCCCCATACAGACTTTATTTCATTCTAAAATTATTTTCTGTCCAAAAGAACTTTTAACAAAAATGTGTTTTTTTTCTTTTCACAAAAGTAACTGCACCTTTAGGCTGCAAAAGCTTCTTTGGGCTAAACGTGTGACACAAGTGAGACAGCTCCAATTAATGACATTAAAATAACTGAGCAGAGCATCCAGCCAGCAGATCATTACTGGTTTCAAAACACCATATCTTCTGGCAAACTGTCCGGCGCCTCAGGAGGGGAAAACTTGTCTTGTCTTGGTTGACTCGTCTCTGCAGCATCGCGTGGCAGTCGGGAACCGTACCACTGAACTGGCAGACAGGGGTAGTGGTTCTTCTTTTCAAGAAGGGGGACCAGAGTTTTCCAACTACCGTGGAATCACACTCCTCAGCCTCCCTGGGAAAAGTCTATGCCAGGGTCCTGGAGAGGAGAGTCTGGGCAATAGCTAAACCTCAGATCCAGGAGCAACAGTACGGTTTCCTTCCTGGTTGTGGAACTGTGGACCAGCTCTAAACCCTCTTTAGAGTGCTGGAGGGTTCGTGGTAGTTCAGTCATCCAGCCCATATGCGACCGCGTCCCTTGTAGTGTCCTGTGGAGGGTGTTCTGGGTGTATGGGGGCTGTCTGTTACTCAGGGGTGTCTGGTCTCTGTATGACCAGAGCAGGAGCTTGGTCCACATAGCCGGCAGTAAGTCAGACCTATTCCCGGTGCATGCTGGACTCCGGCAGGGCTGTCCTTTATCACCGGTTCTGTTCATAGTCTAGAGGGAAGTCTGGGCATCTTTGCTTAGACTGCACCCTCCACGACCCGGTCCTGGATGAGCGGAAGAAGATGGATGGATGGACTAGTTTTCAGATTATTAGACCCGTATAAGCCGTTTATTAGACCATTTAAGTTCACTTGACGCCTATGGCGAGACTAAAAAAATTGCTGCGTCAGCAAAAATGGCAAGAGCAAAAGCATTCGCAAGTAGAAAGAAATGACCAGACGTTAAACCTCTGACTCACATGCTGCAGACAACATCCAACACAAACGCCATCTACCTTTGTTTTTTTTAAACCTTAAGTTTACAGGTTAAGATTAGATTAAAAATGGATGGACAGACGGATTTGATTTGGTCAAGTCTACTTATGACACATTTTCTGATGAGATTGCCTGGTTCCCTTGCCCCAATCTGCACAGAAACTATTCCTTCATTCACACAAAAGGTTATGCACAGAAACTATAAAAGTGAAGCAGTATATTTGTTCTTGGCTGATTTGAAATGGTTGTAATAGCGATCTATGAGGATTTTGTCGTGAAAGAATGGAATCCAACAAAGCTCGCTTCTACACTCAAATGTTGTTAAAAACAGCATTTCCTGGCTTCATGGTAAAACGTGCTTATGACATAATTTCTCCACGCCGCACCAAGGTGAATTTTAGTTTTTAAATGTCGTCTCTTCTACACGTTTAAACCATCTCTGACAATGACATGATTCGGTTTTTGTTGGCCATAATTGAGTGGTATGACGGATCCAGCACCATTCCTCAGGGCCCACTGCTCCACATTGCACAAAAAACCCAGAATCAGCGTGACAAACCAATGCAAAGCTGCTGAATTTTATCTGTAGCTTTTGGGATCCTGTTCCAACAATCATCTAAAAAGGGTTCAAGTAGTCGGCAGTGAGGAAACAGGAAATCTTATTAGTATCACTGAGCTATTTTCATTTTCACAAAGCTGTTTTTTTCCTTTTTTTTTCCTTCTTTGCGCTAGCTTGCTTTCATATTAAAAAAGATGTTTTGGGCTTGTTATTTGGTAAGTGAGTTCATCGCTGGCTTAATGCTGGAAGTGCTACCAGCTGGCAGATTTTCTGACATCAATCAAATAAATGTTTTTGGTGACTAAACAGCTTTCAATTGCATCTCATTCATTCAAAACATTCTCCAGAGCCCTGGGTCCTGTACAAAAGACTACATGAGCTTTAAAATGTAATTGGTGCTTTTATATAAACAGAACCTAGGGGCTTTTAGATTACATGGCAAAAAGTCCCTTTAAAAAAGGGTGGAATAAACAAATAAACCACTAAAGACATGCAAAAAAAAAGAAAGAAAAGAAATAACAAGCAAAAATAATAAAAACAAATAAAAGTGCATGACATTTACATGTTTTTCAGGTTCAATGTTCCAAAAACTGGAAACACAAACAAAAAATTGTTCAAACGCAATGCATTGTGGTCTATATTTGCCAATCGAGTGAGAATCAGTGCACACTGTTTTTTTTACAGAGACTTCTGGGAAATTTCGAGGGCACTGGATTTTGGAATTATAGATTTGAACAGCCCTAAAAAATGGCAAACGCCCTATATAGTAAACTATGTAGCTTGATTTAGTTGGTTTCTTTTATTTATTTTAGTTTTGGCACTTATGTTTAGATTTAGTACATTTAAGACAACTGAGCAAAATAATGCTAACATGAATTGATGTTTGTGCATCCATATATGTTTGAAAATGTTACAGTAGACTTGACTATCTTGCATTTTAGGTCAAATAAATCTGGAGGATCCTATTCGACACAAGGTGTGTTTTATTTTGAAAGGAACTTGGATGTGCTGCTGAGAAAAATGAAAAAAAGTTTATATTTTCAGGCAAACGGAGACCTGTTCTAATTTAACTGTTAACATAAAATTACTATACATGAATGTTTTAATGGTCACAAAAACATAAATAAAGTGTATTTTTCTTAAAATAAAGTGGGGATTTTGCGACTCCCACTGGGTTTTGGTTTGTAAGAAACTGAATCAAATGGCTCTTTTATTGTGAAAGGTTGCAGACCCCTGATTTAGACTGACTCAGTGAAATTCCAGGTCCCTGCAAACATCTGAATGCTTTTTGCAATTTTTTGCCACCAGTTGCATCTAAGGAAAATTTTAAATGTATCTCATTGGGTTACAACAGGTGAAGGCCGAAGGAAACAGAAAAAAAAAGAACATTTGAGACAATTTTTGGTAAAGTTTGTCTTTGGTTCACAAAGACAAATCACAGTCTTGCTTATTTATTTAGTTTTTTGCTTTGGTTTCATATTTGTGACAATCATTGCAAACTTTCTTCCTATTTTTTATCTTGTATATTGCGACATTAGTTTTTTTTGCAAACATTTAAATATTTTGAAAGTAAAAAAAAAAACATTTTCAGGGTGGGTAACCGGGAGTGGCGTTTGAAAACCTCTGCCAACAATACGAGACATATTTTTATTGTTCCAATTTTGTTGTAAGATGTTGAAGCCCACTTACACAAGCACAGATGCTCCTTTTGTGTTTGGGAGCCTGTCATGCAACAATGCAGTAATCAAGAGTGCACGGATAGTAATGTAGGAGGCATGTGATCCTAGTTCAAGCTATTTTAAATGTTTAGCAGTGCAAAAATAAAAATGTTATTTGGAAAATGGTTTTCATTTAAAACATTAGGATATTTTATAATTCTATTTTTGGAAGTGGATCTGTGTCAATTACAGAAAGGTTAGCAGGAAAATAATGTAAAGCTTTATGACCAAACCATCCCAGACTGTTACATGTGCTTTACATTTTTCTTCTTTTTTGCATGACTGACTCCCTTCTAAAGAATAATTGGCATGCATAGTGTATGTGCATCATCGATAACAGTCTTAAAATGGATTAAAAGGAATTTCAAAATCTTTCAAAAGTACAGTGTGTGATCAGAAAAAGCTATGCAATTACAGGCTTTGATGGCGCTGTAGGGCAGTGATTTTCATTTCCTGTAGGATCATATACCGCAATAACACGGCTGTTCTCATTTATGCAGTAAATAAACCCTGTGAGGATTCCCCTAAAGGGATTATATCAATGAATACGACAGCTCTTCACATTTATAGCTACCTTTCCTTTTTTTTGGGCTCCCTCTCGCAGCATCAACCCACAACAACGTGTTTACATCAACTCAACAATCATTCCAGCAACTCCTCATTGTAATCATCCATCAACAGATTGACATTGGATTTCGTGTATTTCTTATTTACTTATTTAAAAATAACTTTAAATTTAAAAATAAATAAAATAAAGACGGTCAGAGAGACGGTCATTCAACAGGCTAAGCACAGAATAGAAACTATGAATTATGCAGAGGATACAAAGACATTAGGGTCATTCTCAGGTCAAAAATACAGTTGCTTTACTATGCTAAAAAACAAATGAGCAGTTCTTGTCTTTCAGTTCAGTCAAAACATTTTTTAAAAAAACATCACCAGTTTCAGAAAACTAGGATGTTGACATCCATTGTAAACCTGATATGCAGCCGGCAGTAAACAATGAAATGATATATTTAAAGCTTGACTGGGGAAATGTTGTGCACTTATCAAAGCCAACCACCAGAAAAGGCAAAATGAACATTTTCTATCTGATCAAAGACTTCTTTCCTCAATACTCCCATTTCATTTAGATAGCGGGGTAAAGAAAAAATGCTTGTATTCAATAGCTGTGTATGAGTTTTTTTAAACGATGAACAATCATGAAGATGAATACTCCATCTGTAAGAAAAAAAAACAGTTTCGATCTAGGATGAAGGAGATCCCTAATGCAAAAAATTCATTTTTGTCTCTGTTTATTACAGCAGCTGAATTTGAATGAGCATCAGTTTCCCTCATAGGCTGGCAAATAACAAGGTCAGCAGAAATTTAACTCAGATCACCAACTGTGAAAGATACAGAGAGAAGCTCTAGAGATTTTTTTCCCCACTGAGCGACAAAGTTTTAGATAGTTCTAAAAAAAAAAAAAAAGATTAATCCAAGGTTACATAAGGTAACAGGAAAAATGTAAATACCAAAAAAAGATTAGTTGAGAGGAAAAGAAAACTGAAAATCCTCTTAAAACCATGCAAATGGTACTTTAAA
The DNA here is from genome assembly GCA_036245035.1 of Adrianichthys oophorus. Lineage (NCBI taxonomy): Eukaryota > Metazoa > Chordata > Actinopteri > Beloniformes > Adrianichthyidae > Adrianichthys > Adrianichthys oophorus. Next base: position 10,529,099 of record BSAI01000125.1, on the reverse strand, counting down.
AAAAAGCAGAACATTTTTGGAGAGGCTGCTCAAAAAGTTTGTCCAGTTAAATGATGCAAACCATTAAAATCCCACTCCAATCCTCTATCGATCTGTTTTAAAAGCATTCCCAGTGATATTTTAATTATGATGATGCCATTTTTAGCCAAAACCAAAAAAAAAAAAAGCAATATTTTATTAGAAATTTGTGGGTGAAACTGATGGAGCATAGTAAATCCACCCTCATTTCCCATCATCCATCTGTTTACACGCTCTACGGCTAGCTTACAGCCCTTTAGAACCCCAACATAACACTACAGAGCAGATAAAATGACGAGCAATATCGCAAATAACCAGCTGTATAGTTTTGAGCCAGATGCCAGCTCAGATGAGGGAAAAAAGTCGTGAATGGATCTATTTATCTGTAAGTAGGTGTGTGGGAATGAAGCAGGGCAGGGAGTGGCCCGCTGAATGTAGCACCTAGGTCACACCTTTTCGTCTTCTCCTGATTCACAATGATTTGAAAAAAGAAAAACGCAGAAATGTTATTTTAAGCTTAATTTTCTCCATCATGACAAAAATACCACTATAACATCCTAAAAACAGCAAAAATATGAGTTTCAGTGAAGTGGGTCTTTAAAAATTACTTTTGATTGTTGCTAAGCAGCTGCTGAACAGTGATAACCAATCATAGAAAATGATATGTAATCCCAGAAAGCACTTCTTCTTTACTGCCATGACATCTCTATGGTGTAGACAAAGAGACATCAACTTGATTGTGTAAAATCTTTGGATGTCTATTATCCCCATCCATCTGTTGGGGTAAATATCCTGAAATCTCTAATCCAAAACAATCCAATTATCCAAAGATAAGAAGAATGTTCTTTCTTTCCCCTCATCACCTTAAGGTCTTTACACTGTTTGTGTCAACTTTGTTTAATTATTTTACTTTACGTATCTTAGGAAACAAAATGTTCCAATGAATAAAAGGAAAACAACTGAAAATGCAAAAAAAGAGACAGTTTCGTAAGGAAAAACGTTCAGAACTCTAATTCTTTTGCGTTTTATGGTATTCTGTGCCAATAAAACCTAAAAATCAAACACTCCCATTTTGAGTTTTTATTTATGATGAAAACCTATGAAAATATGAGTTTCTAAGTAAAAACTAAAAAAAGTAAAAAAAAGGTAACCTGTGTTCCTCAATGTAACTGATGTAACTCTTTTTTTCCCACAAAATGCAAAGTCTGAACATCTAAGACAACAGAATATCAACAAATATTAGGTTTTAGCTCAAAGTAAACACAATCATTTTTTTGTTTTTTATGCCAAAAATGTCTAAAAACAACACTCAAATCTAGCTATGTAAAAGTATAGAATCAGTCCACTTGTTTTAAAGAGAAAACATTAAAATGAATACCTCAGAAGCTTTTTTTTTTTCTTAGACGAGGCCCTAAAATTGAGCTTTGTTCATTCCAGAGCTGAACTTTTCTATTTCAAACGGTCAGGAGTCTTGTTGTGTTTTGTGGTTTGTGCTCAGATGCCGTTTCCTAAATAGAAACCATCTATCAGAGGCTAAGTGGTGGCTGAGGGATGTCATTGTGGCCACGAGTGGGTGACAGCAGCACAGGAGGAAGTGGTGACAGCAGCGGGAAAACAATTCCGAGGGCTTTCGTTTATGTTTGTGTGAGAGCCAAGAGACGTGGAAGCGGTCCAGAGCACTTGAGGATAAGAAAGACTTAACGAGTACGTGAAGTGACCAAGCGAGAGACGTCCCACTAGAACCAACAAATAATGTCTGACAAATCTCTAAGCTCTTAAAGGTCATTTATCACTCATTCTTAGTGGACTGAGACATGCAGTTTCATCACAAGGAAGGTGTTGCAAAAAAAGATTAGTCTCAGAAATCTTTCTATTAGAGATCATTTTGACACTATTGTGAAATGTGTTGACTCTGTAACTGAGAAATCATTTCATTGTTGTCCTTAGTGGTGCTTATGTGAAATATCAGCATGTGTGTGTGCGAGCATATGAGAGTTTTCCTTAATTGGATAAGTAATTTTGAATTGAATTAGATCTTTGGGTTGTATTTTTTCATGCTGAAAAGAATTTAAAAACAGCAGATAGTTTTTTAAAAGAGCAGCCTTTGTGCTGATATGCAACACGTTACAGTAGTGAGGTATTTACCCAATCGGTGTAAATCAGCTGATTTTGTCACAGGGAAAGAACAGACACTTTGTTAGTAAATGTTGCATATTGGTGCAAAGCCAGTATGAATTCACCACATCACAATCAGCTGATTCATTGCGTAAACTTGAGGCTCCGGAGCCACTCTATCTTAGTGTACTGAAACATGCAGTTTAATCACAAGGAAACGTCACGTCTCCATTGTGGCTCTTTGGCTTTGAAAAAAAAATGCTAACAATTTTACTTAATAATGGATTTGTTCGTTACATTTTTTCATTTTTCTTTAGACTTTTAAACCTAGGTGATCTTATTTAAGCAAAAAAGAACTGTATTAAAAAAAAAACCCTGTTGATATTAGACTAAATCAAAAGGAATCTACCAGTCCTCCAAAATGCATATCAGATAACTGTGCAAAATGATGGTAAAAGGTTTATTATTAGGACAGGTTTTAGGTACATATTTTGCATCTTCTGCTTCACAACAGTGTCTAGTTGCTGTTCAGAAGTTCTTAAAGTATATAATTTGTTACATAATAATTCTAATTGCAAGTAAGGCAGGAAGATCTTATTTGACACAACATGTATTCTATTTTGAAAGGAACTGGTATGTATTGTCAAAAGATTAAAAACAAGTTTAAATTGATATATATAGGAAACTATGACAGTGTTATAATTCAATTATTGTAGATATTTAAAAGCTGCAAATACATTTATGGCTGAATCTTTACAAAAACATAAATTAATCGTTTTTTTCTGAAAATCTGAGTTGGACTTTAGGCTTTTTCTGGGTTTTGGTCTGTGGGAAACTGGACCAAATGGGTCTATTAGTGTTTTTACAGTTGCGGACCCCTGGCGTCAATGGTAAAAAATGTATGGCGTGTCAAAGAGTGTGAGTTATTTAAACATCACCGGCGACAGCTCTGGTGTTAAAGGGTTATTAGACAGGCATACTATTAATCAGGGCTGTTAGCCATACTAGTAACAAAATTTAGTATCTTGCTGCTCAAAATAACGTTTCTACAAAACACAAACATCTCCACAATCCAGGAATTCACTCCATCGGGAAGCAGCTTCCGCCTCTCCAACTCAGAGATGACTCTGTTTGCATTTCTGTGGGGTAGAAAGGTGGAAGGTGGAGACTAAGGCGAACGCCGGGATCATGTTGCTGCATCTTCACCCCCACTGACACCAGAACCGGCCACGCCGGGCCCTCCCACATCCTGCCGTAACAATGGGGAAATGCTGGGAGAACCGTTCCTCTGTTCTCTAGTTTAATTGATAAACAATGATGGCATTCTCTCTCCGCCTCTCCTGGACTGTCATGAGGACAGTGGAGCCACACACAGCCGGCGAGTGCCGGCTTGGTCCACAATGGCTGAATTAACCTCTATGTAACTATCATAAAAAAGGCCGTGTTAAAGACCTACAATGCAACCTCTCTTTCACTTTGCGCTGGGTCTGTTGTTTCTTTCAGCACGCGTGGAGATACACTCAGGTGGGCTGTGACAGATCAACCTGGGAAAGGTCATGGTTTAATGACAGAGCAGAGCAATATGGGTTGTGTGGTCCAGCCATTTTTGAAGAGTGAATGGAGTGGGTGTGCCAGCTCTGAAAGCCATGAGCCAATTATTTGTCTGCTTCTCATAAAAACCTATTTTCATTTTTGTTTTTCTGTCTAAAATCAGTTGCTTGAGCAAAAAGATAAGAAACGCAAACATGTTTGGCCGTAAAATTGAAATCTTTACGAGCTCTTGAGATCAAGTACCACACTTACTGCATGCTCATTTCAGATAAACAGCTGGATATTTCTGTATAGCCTCAAAAGCACATGCTTAGTAAGCACTGCAGGCCCTCACCACAAGTCAATACCTGATCTTTATATATTTTTTGCCGAGAAGAAGTTTCAGCATTCCAGACAAATATGGCATCAACATTCCTTGAGGAAAGCAGAGGAATTCCCCCTCGCCAGTCTCTAATGATATGGTGCAGTTGGAGAGCTGGAAAACACAACCAAGCAACACTTTGGCACAAAGACTGTCAGCAGTCACAACAAACGCAAAAAAAAAACCAAACATGAGAAACGTGCAGGGAGAGCAGAGCAGCTCACGGGCAGCGCTCAGGTTTACAAGGTGGTACAGGCACTGATACCAAAGTGAGAAAGCATGTCGCATACTCGAATGTCAAAAAGAGTAATAAAAGTAAAAGCATTCTCAGTGGTCTTTTAATTATGATTATCAAAAAAATCTGTGTGGTTTTCTAGGACATAGTTTCTGCAGAGCGGCAGTAGTTTATTTGACACTCTCTCCCGCTAGTCTACAGCTCCTCGCAACCTTTAACCCAACATCATCGGTGGAACAAAAATGACGAGTAATATTAACAAGGAAAATAACGCCAGGAAAACAAAGACACACATCTCGTTGTCTTTAAGCAGATGCATTGGAATGGAGCGGCGTTGGGAGCTTGTGGGAAAACTTTTTCCAATTACATTTTTCGTCCGCTTCTGATTCACAATGAGTTGAATAAAGAACAACTCCAAAATGCTATTTTATGCTGAGTTTTCCTTAAACATCCTAAGAAAAAGCCACATAAACATGTTAAAAACACCAAAAACCCAATTTTTATTGGAGTGGGTCTTTAAAAAGACTAGTAGAGTCATCAGACTTGTTTATCTTTTATATCCACACATCCCAGGAGTGTTTGAAAAAAAACTATTTTTAAATTTAATTTCATTTAAAAAAACTTTTATTTAATTGAAACAAGTTTAAAACTATCAGAAAATACATTGATCTTGTTTTGTTTGTATTAATATGTCTGTTTAGTGTAAAAGGAAGAACTTTACATAAATACATATTTTGAAAGTGGCATTGCTATCATAGCTTAACTTTATTTTTAGTCAATTAGAAGTGTGTTTATATGGCAATGCTTTATTTGAGATAAAAGTTTTAGAATAAAAGCACTTCAAAGTTTGAGGTTTTATTATATTTTACTAAACTTTGCTTTTGCAAACAAAAAAGATTTTTAAAATCAAATAATTTAACAATTCATGGTAAATATTTAGACTAATAAAAGTTTCAAAAATGCATTGATTTTAGTAACTTCTTCATATCACTGATGGTTTTATGATGCTTACAGCTTGATTCGACTGCATGAATGAATTATTCATGAAAAAATTGGTGGTGGATGATAATCAGAAACAATCTGACACTCCATATTTGCAACGAGGGTCCTGCATTCACGGAGTTAATTGCAGAGTGCTGGGATTATGGCCATTCTGCAGCAACGAGAGTATCCAGACAATCAGAAGAACCAGGCTTAACCCCCCCCCCAACTCAGCTGGCGTGTAATCACATTACGGCGCGGCTCCGCCATATTTCACTGAGAGCGCATGAATACTTGTTAAATGGACAGAGGAAACGGAGAGGCCCTAAAAATACAGAGCAGAGTGACAGGCCGGGGATTAGTACCGCCTCAGCAAATCAAACAAATGAGTCCAAAAAGAAGATGGAAGGTGGAGACTGAAAGGATGGACAGACTCAGGGAGCGTGGGGAGGTGATGGAGGGAAGGAAAAACAGTGCTTCCTCTGAAGATGACCTAGTAAAACATTGATGTAAAGTCTGTGTGAGCAGAGAGGGATGTGAGGGGAGTCTATAATAAGACATCCCTGGGTGTGCGAGCACAGCTGTCAAAAAAGTAAAAACGTTTTTTCAGATTAAAGATGACTCGCATGTGCGCTCGGAGCCTGACGCTACCTGAGACCCTGAATCAGAAATAGATGCTGAAGCGATCACAGAGAGGAAGAAACAAAAGGGGATAATAATGACAGATTTGACTGACGCCAAACGACTAATCCAGCAGCCCCTCCCCCCAAGGTACACTCCAGTAATAAGACATAATTAGATAACTAGCAGAACACATATCAATGATTGACACTTCAGTTAAAAAATTTCACGCTGAAATTCTGCCGTCGATCTGGTGGATATTTCCCTGAGCTGACTCCGAGTCGTGTTGATGAATGCCCAGATATGACAAGCCCCTGAATGAGGAGGGTTCTGCGACTGTTATCAAAGCACTAATTAACTGGCTCATCTCACAGCCCACAAGAGGTCACAGCGCCCACACACAGACACACAACTTCTGCTCGGAAAATATGAACACAGGAGGACTTTTCCAGTCTGGACACAAACTTGTGGAACAAGGTAAAGTGTGCTAACATCGACAAAAAAAAAAACAACAAAAAAACAGAAAAAAATCTGAAATCCAGAACCTGTGTTAAGAACGTTATCAGCCTGAAGCTGGACTGCACTGTATCTTTGATGAAAAGAACAGAGAGGAAGGAGAAAGGGATGAAGAAAAGGAGGAAAAAGAAGAAGGAAAAGAGGCGGCGTAAGTTGAGCAATCCTCCTTCACATTAGAGCAGCTTAAGCACAAATTAATCTTAAAGACCTTCGGAGGGAGTTGGTGGGGCTCAGTGCCTTAAGAGGAGCTGCTGGAGCCGACTCGCTCTGGCTGCATGGATGCACATGCAAACGCTGCATGAGAAACAGATGTTGAGGAGTGCAGCATGTGCGTGTGTGTGGGTGTGTGTGTGACACAGACAGAGGAAGACAGAGATCACATACTGTTGAAGAGAAACAAAGCAAAGAGTCAAAGACAAGTCAACAGTCAATGCTATCTTTCTCCGCTTTTTAAATGCTCTCCAAGGCCAAAGTTACGGTCTCCACTGAGGTTATTGCTGGTCAGGCTGCCTCGGACCAGAGAGCTCACAGGGGCGGCGCAGACTCTGTGTGGGGCCTGGGGGTTGGCTCTTTATGCTATGGGGCCCCTGCACTGGGGAGACTTGGGCCCAATGCTGGGAGGGGAGGCAGGAGGGCGGTTGTTCCACCAATCGGGGGTCAGTTTGGCAGCTTTCCCCAACCTACCCTCCTTCCTCATCTGACCACTTATTAGTGTGAAAGAGGGAAGTTTTTTCAATTAAAATTGGAATGTTATTTATTTTTTTAATAAAAACTCTATTTTAGTAGTCAATTCTACTGTCTAACTTCCAAACTGTTTACAAATTTCTCTACAAACTTTTGTGCATCTTTCTACTTGATCTCTAGTGTATAAATGGGGAAAAACTATTTCTAAGTGACCTGTTATGGTCAGTACTACATGAAATGCTTTACTACCATGTTTTTTGGAGCATAAGTTGCAGGGTTTTTTTTGCATAGTTCGGCCAGGGCTGTGACTTGTATGTGATAAAAAAAAATTTGTTGCGCAGTGTTCATTATTTCCCCACTGGCAACCACTAGAGGGCACTGTAGGTGTGTGTACCATTACTACTGACAGCAACCAGAAGAAGAAGCTCCAGCCTCGGCGAAGTTGCTTAAAGTAGTCATAGGCGATACCACACTTTTAGGGTTTGATACCGATTACTTTTGCTTAAAATATCTTATGATATTATCTTATGATTACTAATAATTAAATTTTGATTAGTTTTATTTCTTAAGCATATTGTTTGTTAATTAAAAAAAACAATTACTATAAAACACTGGCCAAGTAACAACTTTAATGTGAAAGGTTAAAAATTCCACTTTCTAAAAACACCTACTCATTCTGAACTCATGTCGTTGCAAACGATAACACGCACCGTGGCTCCTCTGGTCACTTGACTGACGGAATAGTTCACTATGATGTGGGCAGGGGTCCTGCACAAAACACTGAAGTAACTCACCTAATAACCAAAAAATAATAGAAATGACACATTCACTTTTTTTATTTCACTTAATAATTATTAATCAATACTAAAATAGAGTAGGCCGTGCCAAAATTGGTGATGTATGGTGTTTTATCATTGAGGCTTGTTTTCTGTACATTAAATTAGACCATATTGCTTGCTGGTGAACTTTATTACATTAAAGCCGTGTACACACGGGAAAAGGAAACCCGTGAAAACATCTGGCTCCTGTTGCTATGGTAACTTGTAGCATACAAATACACCACATACGAGCATCTATTTATCAATACTTTGGTATTGATACTTTGGTATTGATACTCCCATCTCTAATTCAAAAGCAGCACAGATGTTGAAGAATTCAATGGATTAAGTGATTTGAAAAGATACAAGGAGTTCAGTTGAATTGTTAGCATGTTCTTTACGTTTTCTGAATAACTGATCATATATTGCATTATTAGACACCTATTCTTCCTCACATAGGCTCATATAGGACACATACAACAAGCAACTCACACAGCCAGAAAACATTCACGCGCACAAGCACACAACGCTCCTCTGCGCACTGGTCAGCGGGCACGCGCACAGGACTCACAGACGCACGCGCATTACTTAGCATAACACTCTCTCAGTCAGTGTAGTCATGTCCAGTCTGAACATCTTTAGCTGGAATGTGTGTGGACTTGGCTCTGGGCCAAAGAGGCTGAAAGTTTTCAACCATCTGAATGATCTAAAAGCAGATCTAGTTTTACTGCAGGAGACCCACTTATCCAGATCAGCTGATCATCTCCTGTGCTGCTCACAATTCCCATTCATCTACTCAGCTAGTTACAACTCCAAACAAAGAGGAGTTGCTATTTTGATTAATAAAAATATGACTTTTACTCATAAGAACACAATTGTTGATCCAGAAGGCAGATTTGTAATTATTAACATATCGGTTCAGAATAAAGATTTCTGTATAGCCAGTATCTATGGTCCCAATGCTGATGAATCCTCCTTCTTCCACAGATTCTTCACCTCACTTTCGGTTCACGCTGACTCCACAATAATTATAGGAGGAGACCTCAACTTGGTCCTTGATCCTCAACTTGACAGACTCAGCACAGCAGGACACCAGCGCACATGGCGGTCTGCAAGTATTTTGAAGCAGTACATGGATGAGTTGGGTCTCTGCGACGCTTGGCACCCATGTCATCCAAACACTAAAGGGTTCACTTTCTTTTCTCCAGTTCACCACTCACAGTCTCGCTTAGACTATTTATTAGTCAGTAATTCTCTTTTAAAAGATATCAAGGATTCCAACATTCATCCAATTATCATTAGTGATCATGCACCAGTTTCTGTAAATATTTCTAGAGATATTCCCACACCTTCAGGCTTAACCTGGAGGTTTAACACTTCTCTGTTAAAAGATCAAGAGTTTATTCAATTCTTTAAAAAAGAGTGGGCAACCTTCTTAGAATTTAATGATACTCCGGATATTTCACCATGTGTTCTTTGGGAAACAGCAAAAGCAGTGATGAGAGGAAAAATTATTTCTTATTCAACAAATAAAAAACACAAAGAGAAAGCAGATTTATTAGAAATAGAAAATAAAATCAAAGATCTAGAGGCTGCTTCTGCTGCTTCTGCACAAGAACACATTCTGGGAGATCTGAAAAACTTAAAGTTTCTGTTAAATGACATCATCAATAAGCAAACACAATTCCAAATACAAAAACTTCGACTCGAAAATTTTGATAACTCATACAAATCGGGTAAATTTTTAGCTAATCAGCTTAAAATTAATAAAGAAAAATCAACTATTACCTCTATTATGGACCACACAGGAACTGTCACTCATTACCCGGTTAAAATCAATAAAACGTTTAAAGATTTTTATAAAAACCTATACACATCACAGGTCAATCCATCAGAGCAAAGTATTAACTCATTTCTTAATAATGTAACTCTACCCAGATTAAATGAGGATCAAAGCTCAAACTTAGACTCTCCGCTCTCATTGGCTGAACTTCATGAAGCTCTGTTGCTGATGCCCAACAACAAAGCTCCAGGGCCTGATGGCTTTCCTGCTGAGTTTTATAAAGAATTCTGGGAACAGCTGGCACAAACTTTTTATAAAATGGTTACATTTATCAAGGAAAGCCAATCACTGCCACCTCACATGAATTCAGCTAACATAATCCTCCTTCTCAAACCAGAAAAAGATTCCATAATTCCTTCAAGCTATCGCCCCATCTCTCTAATCAATGCAGACGTAAAAATTATTTTCAAAGCCCTCGCGCAGAGAATAGAAAAAGTCACTCCTCGTATAATTCATCATGATCAAACTGGATTCATTAAAGGTAGACACTCAAGTGATAACGTCCGCAGACTTGTTAACATAATAGATTTTGCTACTATTAAAAACCAGGAAACAACCATACTCTCATTGGATGCTGAAAAAGCATTTGACAGAGTAAACTGGAAGTACCTCATTGCTGCCCTCCATAAGTTTGGGTTTGGGGAATCCTTCATTGATTGGATTAAAATATTATATCACAACCCAAATGCATCAGTCAGAACCAACAAACAGACTTCTGACAGGTTTTTTCTTGGTAGAGGGACCAGACAGGGTTGTCCACTGTCCCCCTCTCTTTTTGCTATATTTATTGAACCTTTGGCTGCAACAATAAGACAGCGTGAGAGCATTAAAGGAATTATAACAAAATACAGCAATCATAAAATTAGTCTTTATGCTGATGACATATTACTTTTTCTAAACAATTCACATTCCATTAGTGAAACAACAACAATTATTAATGAATTTTCCTCTATCTCAGACTACTCAATTAACTGGAACAAATCAGTTTTATTGTCACTGAATGGTAATGCCGAGCAAACAACCTCAATCCCAGTCAAATCAGGCAATATCAAATATCTAGGTATTTATTTCTCCCCGAAACTATCAGAACTGGTGCAACTAAACTACACCCCATTACTGAAAAGTATACAGGACGATCTAACCCGCTGGGTCAACCTGCCTCTGTCACTCATGGGTAAGACAGCCACAGTAAAAATAAAAATTTTACCCAAAGTTAATTATCTCTTCTCAATGATCCCCACACAACCACCACTAAAATGGTTCAAAACATTAGACTCAGCCATGTCCAGCTTCTTATGGAACAATAAACCTGCAAGAATTAGTCTAAAAACTTTAAAATCTGTAAAAAGCTGTGGAGGCTTAGAATTACCTAACTTCCACAACTATTTTCTTGCCAACAGACTGCAGTACCTCTTAAGATGGATAAAAAACAATCCAGAAACCAACCCATGGATGGATCTGGAACAGGCATTTTGTGGAAAGATTAACTTGTCAGATCTACCATTTATCAGCCCAAAAATAAAAAAAACTGGACTGCTACCAAAGTAGTAATATAAGCACTACTTTAACAGCCTGTTGGGGCTGGCCCACTCGGGGCTCCTCTCTCTTTGTGTGGGGTGGGGGGCCTGGGGGGTTGGCTTTCGGGCGGTGGGGCCTCTGCCCTGGGGAGAGTTGGGCCCAATGCTGGGGGTGGGTGGGGTGGGGACAGTTGTTTCACCATCGGGGGTCAGTCTGGTAGCTGTCCCCGACCTCCCCTCCTTCCTCATACGAACACCTATTAGGTTGGAGGGGGGGCGTGCTTGCGGAATACCTCGAGGGGCCGATCCACTTGGCAGTGGTCCCCCTCCCATGGTCTCCGCATAGTTTCGCCCCCTTCTCTTGGTTTTAAATGCACCTTAGACATGTAGGACCCTTGGTGGGGGGGTGCTGGGACATCACTGCCAGCAAGCAGGAGATGTCCTCATAGTGCTCTACCCTCCAATTTTAATTGCACCGTAGACATTTAAGGTTCCTTGGTGAGAGGGTGATTGGACATCCCTGTAAGCAATCAGGAGATGTCCTCAGTGCCCTGCTCACCAATTTTAACTGCACCCTTTATTACACACACCCTTCAACCACAAGAAACACACCTCAACATGCACACACACACACAAATACATTACACAAGGAAGGTGGGACTACTGATCTTCTGTCCCCTACCCCATCCCCGGTGGGGGTAACAGGACTTTCAGCAGTGGCGGCCTTGTCTCTTGGGTGTCGGCCTCCTGGGCCCGGCGGCCCCCTCCCCACGCAGGGAGAGGGATCCCTCAGTCCTCTGGCAAGTCCATGAGCGGGGGATCATATTCCACCTGAGCCTGGAGGGTGTCTGTGTCCTTGTGGTGCGGGTTCTGGTCCTTACCCTCGGGTGCCGAGCCCCTTCTGGGTCACAACATTAGGAGAGCCTGGTCAGGCAATGTACTCCTTCGGGGACCCCCACTTCTCTTGGACATCCCTCCTCTAGGTGGGGGTATCTGACCCCCGCTGTGCTCTCTTCTGGATCTCCGCAGCTGCCTGGAGCTTCGGTGCGGGTCTCCCTTGGGGGGCCCTGGCTCGTACCCGGGGCTGGGGTGGGGGGATGCCCAGAACTCCTGGGTGGTGGTGGGCGGCTTGTCTAGGGTGGTGGGGCTCTCGGGGGTGGGTCCCCGTGCTGGGCCGCCTGGCGCCGTGGGAGGGCTGCTCTCCTGGCTGGGCTGGGTCTTGCGCTCTGCGCTTCCGTACCTCACTGCGCTCGGGTGTTGGGGGCCCATGTGGTGGTCCTGCGGGCCCTGGTCTGGGTGCTTGGCCGGGCGGATCTCCTCCGTTGACCCCACAGTATGGGTGCGGGGGCGGGCCTTGGTCGGCGCTGTGGTCTTGGCGGGGGTCTTGGTGCGGGGATGTCTGGGAGCTCTTCCTCCTTTTTTTTTTTTTCTTTTCTTTTCATTCCTTCATCCACTTCAGCTTAACATAACATTCACCTGAGCACAGGCGTCAGCTCACCTTTGCACCTTCAAATGGTGTGCATGTCAGAAAGTAGTGCTTTGCATGTGTTGGTTGATATGCACAAGTGTGTGTGTGAACTGGATGTGGACAAGTTTGCGAACACTCTTGGAGCCGGCAGGTATGTTTGTGGCAGCTAAGTGTGTGGACAGGCCCCGCCCATTTTAGACCAACATTCACTATTTTAATGGGTATAGGCTCCAGCATTTTGTTGCCTGTAGATTCGCAACTCTACTTTCACTTTCCATTAGTCATCCTCTAAAATCTATCATCCCCCCCCCTTTCTTTTTCCGTCCGGTCCAACAAAAAGAACACAAACAAAATTAATATTAATAAAGTTTCGTTTAAATTACAAAAGGGGCTTGTACCAACATACAATTTGTGTTCCCAATGATTTATAACCCCCGATTGTAAGAGTAAAATCTGTCTAATGCAAGAGGCTTTCAGCTCAATATCTGTCTGCTCAGCTGTTGGACAGGACAAGTAAAAAAAAAAAAAAAACACACCTATTCAATTCCTCTAATGTTACATATAGCTAAATGCGGTTACTGTGGTGAAGCATTCATATATTCAGTCATTGTTCTCTATTCTGTTTATATCATTTGCCTTTCTAGATCAAATGTCCGTTATTTTGTCAAATACATTTCTCCCAAAAATACGACTTTTATAAAAACGCTTTGCCTCTTTATTATGCATTTTTTGGCAGACTTTGGCATACTCCACAGCGCATAGTCCAAAAGATACGATACACATGATGAATTCTGTACAGAGTCTTCCCTGACTTTGCCTCACACCCTGCGCCACTGCTCCATAAATACATAGCCTCTTTCATCATGTGCAGCAATAAATACATTGTAAATCAAGAGCTGATTTGCATTGCCGGGCTCGCAGCTTTCATCATCCTCTGTGTTTCCAGTAATGAGGTGTTGTTTGTAATGATTTCAAAAGCTAATCCCACTCCTAAAGCACACTCAGTCACTGTAAGACAGCAAAATCAATTTTAAAACCTTTTCTTTTAAGAACTCTTATGTTGTAATTTTTTTATGTCTAACCTTTGGCGAAGCATGACTAATTAAACATGACTAAAGGGGCAAAAAGTGATTAGCTTGTGCTCAGGCGACAGAACATTCAGAAGCGTCAGACTTTTTGTGGTTGAACACTGGAAACATTTGGCTGGTTCACTGTAAACACATTTCTTTACAAATCTCATCACTAGTCACTAGACAGTGGTTAACAAATTCTATAAAGGCAAAGAAAAATGACTCATATAACAAAGCAGGGCACCTGTGCACATGAACTGTTCTTTCTGTCCCACTTAGGAACAAACCACACCTGCTCTCTGCAGATTGCCTTTGATTTGAACTACCAGGTCAGACAAATTACTCGGTACTCCGAAAGTCTGGTTAAGCCACATAATCCTGTTTGGTAAAGGTTCGCTTTTAAGAAAGTGGGATTGAAAAGCGTATGCGGAAAATAAGCGGAAAATGTAGCTGAAGTTATTCCGAATTTTCCCAATCGAGGTTATAATCCTACGTTGGAGTGGTCATCATTTGTGCACGCTTCAAAGATTTTTGACTTGTGAAAATCATTAGGGTGGTGCTAAACATTTGGGTAGCGAATCTTCTGTTCTGTAGGAGGAGTGTGGGCTCGCAGTCATCACCTCCACTGCTCTGAGAGAGTTGAATCAGCTGGAGCTTGGCCCAATGCTCATGCATTTTTTTCAGTCCCAGTTGTGCAGAGTGCACAAACTCCATAGAGCCCCCCCCCCAGAATCCTTCCTTTCTGTGTACTTGTGTGTGTTTGGCTGCAGCTGTGCGTGCAGCTGTCTATAGTAATATGACTCATTTGTGTTTTTGCATGCATTCAAAGATGAGTTCAGACAGCACTTCTTAAAAGTGCTTCCAACTGACAGCCAACGGCACTGGAATGGGGCTTGTGGGAAATCTTTAAGGAAACCCTGTTAAAAGAAAAGTGTCAAAAAAAAAACGAGACAACATATTTTTTTGCCTTCCAGGTATAAAATGCAGTTTTGGCAAATAACTTATAAGGGGTTTTTTGGTTTAACAGATGCACGTGTGTTTTTTTATTAACATTAATGGGGTGGAGGCTTTTGCCAGGACCAGATTTGCTGTAGATTTTCAGTGAGACAAAGTGGGTTTTTTGAGGGTTTTGTCTGTGTTTGGATTGAGTATTTATGGCAGTTGAGTCCATATATAAAGCAAAGGACTAGGTGCTGTGTTAGTCACTTTCAACAGGAAATGGTTCATTAAGAACCTGAAACATCGAGAAAAGCTCAAATAAAACAAAACTAATGAAGATAAAATCTTATTTATCTAAAAAATCTTAGTCCCTGTGCAAAAACTTACTGATAGACGGTATCTTACAAAAATGTTTCACCCAAGATGGTATCTTATCATGTTGATTTCTTTTCATTTCCATTTCAACACCTCAGATGTTAAAAGTACTGCACATTAAGAAACATCTATGCTACATAAGGGCACATAAATAAAAGGAGAAAAAAATAGATTTTAAAGAGAAAAAAGAGATAAAAAGTCTAAAATAAGAGCCAAAAACAAAGACAAGACATTAAAAATCAAAGTTTGTTGAGATGGTAACACTTACAGGGCTACACTGTATTTTTCTTACAAAACCATCCAATATTTTCTGCTTTAGCATTAAAAACACTCAAAACCAAAACATTTAACATGAAAACAAACCAAGAAAAAATGCTGTTGTTTGTATTAGGTTTTAGGCTGTGAGACCAGAACATTTTTTAAATAAAATGAATCAAAAGAAAAAAAATCCATACTATCCAAATTGTGATGTATAACTCCCTCAGCCTCTCTTCTGACAAGTCTATTTAGCATGACATGAACATTAAGCACATACACCACATCTAGGAACTTGGCGAGCAGGGACAGACACCAGATATGAGGGCTAGACAGACACAGAGCTCTGGCATGGACGATCTCCACTTGGCCTGGTTTTTGGCTCCAGCTGGAGGACCCAGTTCTCTGACAGGTTGGCAGCGGTGACCCTCTGGACTTTCAATGCTTCCAGCCCCCCCCCACACACACGCAAAAAACAAAAAATCTGAGCATGCTCTGCTAACACGACTTCATCTCTTCCTCCTCGACCATCTTTGATCATCTATTTTCATCTCATTTTAATTGGGAGAAGGAAAGGTTTTTGAGTGGAGTCCTCTAACATGCATTTCCTTTACTCCCTGGAGCTTCTAGACACCTGAACTGTTACAGATGAATTTTTCTTAGGAAAATTGTTCTTATAGGATAATAAAAATACATTATTCAATAATATATTAATCAGGAAATCAGATCAATTTTCAGGTGACGAGAGCAAACTTAAAGGGAAAAAAGTAGGATTTATTTCTGTGTTTTAGTTTTTGAGATCTCACACTGTTCTCATGAAGGTAGGCAGATTAAAAAAAAAAAAAAAAAACACTTTTCCAAAGCTGCAAGATCCCGTTGAGTTGCCTCACAGGTTGTCAGCTTGTGCTGTCTTCTATTTTCATCTGCCTCAAAAGAGGCTCGAAACCCTCAAAGTCTCTCTGAAGCAACACTTGATCCAGCACAGATAAA
The DNA here is from genome assembly GCA_036245035.1 of Adrianichthys oophorus. NCBI lineage: Eukaryota > Metazoa > Chordata > Actinopteri > Beloniformes > Adrianichthyidae > Adrianichthys > Adrianichthys oophorus. Next base: position 10,512,742 of record BSAI01000125.1, on the reverse strand, counting down.
AACATAAATAAATAAATAACACTGAAATGAACAGAAGCTTCTAAACTACTGTACCCAGAGTGCACCTCAGTTCCTAAAATAAAAGTGGGACTGATCACACTGACAGACTCAAACAAAAACTCTTCATGTGCTTCAACAAGAGCAGAACAGTTTGTTTTTTTCCACTATTGCTTCTCTGCAAAAAAAAACCTTTTTGCCTTTTTGTAATTCATCTCTGAAGAAGTTTGTATGATATCTGTAAACAATGCAGCCGGATGATTGTGAAACACAAAGCAGCGATCTTGAATAAAATATGACAGCCGAAACAAAGAGCGGCAGAAATGTGAAGCCTGTGATACAGAAGCTGACATGTAATCACCGTCAAAATCACTCTAAAGGATCTCTCCATTCCTGTCTAAAGTAGGAAAGCAAAATTACGCCACATCACTGTATATTGAACCTGCGCTAATAAAAATTGTATGAAAGACCACCTATTATTCATTGTCTAGACCCAGTTAATCCTTTTTGGGGGTCATTGAGTTGCTGGAGCCTATCCCAGCTGCTGTCGAGCAAAGGAAGCCATAAACTAAAACATACATACACGTTTTTAAATTCATTTTTCTTTCTAAAACGAATGTTTCTCTTCACAGTCACAATAGAAACTCATGCTTTCCATGTCTTTTTTTAGACACAAACCTATATCCATAAATCTAATTTCAGATCAAAATACCTCTTTAAGGTTGTTCATGGTGAGGAATGAAAAATTGGTGACCACTTTAAATCAACTCTCCATTCACACCAAATACAATTTGCGCATCAAATTCGCGTCCACTGTCTTTGTTTTAAAATGCTGAAAGTTGTTGCTTTACGTTGGTCCAAAGGCGTTTTAATAAGAAGTTCCCACTGCGTGTGGGAGGAGCTTCTGTCAAAAGCTTTTCTCAACCTCACCAGGGCGTGGATAATGAGAGCTCTGGTTTATTTATATTGAAGAGCTCTACGAAAGCATCGATGAGCAGTGCACGTCTCCATGTGCGGGTTCATGAAATCATTCAGACTCTCTGTGAGGAGCACAGAGCACATCTGAAGTAGTAAATTCTGACACCCTCTGCTTCTCTTACTTTTTTTTCTATAAAATTTTTGCTTTTTCTTCTAGATGCAATGTCTCAGAATGCATTTTTGTTTATATGGGCATCTTGAGGATTTATTTTCTAAATAGGAATATCTTGAGGTCAAATATGCCATTACTGTTATGATTTTATTAATAGGCCTATTAGAAAATATTTTGTTGTTGGAATACAAGCAGTACTTCATATGAGCTTTAAAAAAATGTTTTGAAGGCTAAAAAAAATAATTGTAGGCTTTTATTTTGTTGTTGTTTAATTATTTTTTTTCATTTTAATGATCCGAAAAATTATCCAAATCATGACTCTAAAACCATGACATGATCCGAACTGTGAATTTTGTGATCCGTTACACCAAGTCTTTTCTATATTGGAATAGAGCTGTGTGAGAAAAAGCATGGAGCAAGGTTTGCGAGATTTTTTTCGCTTCGACATTTCGCATCAAGGCTCTTCCAACTGTGAGTACGTGTGCTAGTATTGTGTAGTGACAGTCAAGTGTAAACATTGTATGCTGAAAACACGTTCAAGAATGCCCAGTGTGTATGTAGCACTATCCTCCAGTGCGATGTCTAGGTTTTTTCTTCTTTATTATGCATTTTTTGGCTCCTGCGCCAATGTGTAAATATAAGTATGTTTCTGATCATTTCCAAAGAGAAACTGAACATCTTCAGTTTTGCTTCCAGTCTTAAAACAGCGGAGCCTTTCTACCATGTTGTACACTTTGCCTTTTATGCTTTTAAATCTTAGTGAAAGTTCGGTTAAGAAAACCATCACATCCCATTCTGTCCGCAATTGTTCACTAAACTTCCCCAATCCTATCTCTGTCTTTTTGTTTCCGAGCTGGTATGTTTCTGTGAGAATCCATAATGCCGCTCTGCTTCTCCTTTTCGCCATTTTCAACTTTTCTTCAGATGTTTCAACTCCTCCTTATCACCACTGGTGTAGCCTCTGAGGGATCTCCGAGCTCACCTAAAAACATTCATCATGCAGTGTTTGTTTCCCTGCTGTCGAAGTGCCAAAAATGTTGTATTTGTAATAAATTCAAGTATCACCTTTCATTTTGTTAAGTCTCTCTTGACTAAACTTATCAAACAACACACCTTTCCACTAATTCCATACGGCTTACAGGTGATTCTTTATCTGTCTTCCTTTTTTCTAAGCTGTCGACTCCAGCCTCTACTCTCTGGAACCTCGCAGTTCCACCTGTGTCCCTCTCATTCACCCACATGTGCTCTGTCTTGCTGCAGCTAACCTCCATCTCACCAGACTTTCTCCCCACCTGCTCCCTGGCATCTGCAAACATGACAATCTGTCCATCACTAAAGCAGACAAGAAGGGGCTCGAAGCTGATCCTTGGTGCACACCTTACCCACTTTCACAGATTCTGCTCGAGTTTACCTTTTTGGATACCTCAGACTGTATTCTGATGCAGTTAATATCCCACTATGCTCAAAGGATCATTCACCCTTTAGAAAAATAACTTACTTTTAATGTTGCTATTATAATAAAATTAAATATACTGTAATATTTACATAAATAAAACATAAACATTAAGATATTTTTTGTCCAAATATGAAATAGTTTATAACTTTTGACAGAGGTTCACATGAGTTCCTTTCAAAATAAAAGTACCCTGTACATCATAGGACCACATCAATGCAGCAAACATAGTGGTAGAAAGTGTAATGTCAGTAGTGATTTAAAAAAACAAATAACCATACACAGTTTATTTTATTGTTGTCTGTGCATCTCAGCCAGAAATGTGTAAATGTAATTAATTAAAATTAAATCAGAACTAACCAAGTGATTTTTTGGATCATAAAATCCTTTAATTTTGTTCAATAATAGACAGTCCACCTTAAAATCCGGTGCGCCATAAGTATAAATTCTAGTTGTGCTTACTGACCACAGATTGATTTTCTGCCGTACATGATGCTCAAAAATCTGTCAAAATGTTTGACTTTGGTAAACTATAAGGCTGCACTGCGTGATGGATTGTTAGAGCATTATGGGTACTGTAGTCAGGAACCTCATAGAGAGACTGCGTCTCAACTGTTTGTGAATGAGTTGAATAAAATTTGACTTATCTGACTGTTTTGTTTAGCTTGTCTGAAAAATATCTTGCTTTTTAAAATTAAAAACATTACTCTTCAACCAAAGAGGCACAACGGAGAGGCCAAGGAGCCACATGTGGTTCTGCAGCCTTGGGTTGCAGACCCCTGGTCTGAGTAATATTCAGAATGTGCCCTTTTTCTTATACCATTGCTTTGGCACAGTTGTCCAGCACTACTCATGCACACACATGGTCTGACTGTTCATGTGACTGAAAGGCAGCTCGTGAATCACTCCCACAGAGGCACAAAAACACGGCTCAATCTGGATTCTTGTCAGATGTGACCATGTTGATAGCGCCTGCTGGCTGTTGTTGTTAACATGGAAAAGTTTGCGTGTTCAAAAGCTAAAGGGGATGCTTAGTCTGCCACACACTGAATTCTTTTTTATTGAGCAAAACAATACCTCACAATCTAAAAATCAGCCACTGGTTGACCTTGAAATGAGTGAAATATAGTTGTTTTGCACGTGCATTAAGGAATACAAGGTCAGTGGATTTAGATAAAGAGAAGCTGAAATAGAAACATGGACACAGAGCATCCCTTGGTTAATAAACCTTGAAAAAAAGGCCTTTGCAGCTCTTCAATAAATCAAACCCTGGCAGCAATTCTGTGCTAGTTTTTAAGCTGAAATAGAACTCACAGGCCTGAACTTCTCACCACTCTGCACACTGATGTGAATCTTTCTGGTGTCTCGGTGCAAAATGTGTCTGCAGATCATCAGACGATGACTATCCAAGGCTTCAAAGCATCGCTTACCAATTTTACAAACACAAAGGGGGCACCTTCTGTTTTACGTCTTTCGTTCTTCCCAGGATTAAATGCTTTTGCGGGGCTCTCATGTAGAAAAATCTGTCTGCATTTCCTAGCAATGAAGCCAGGCTCATGAGCAATTACTTCTGATGGTAGCTCAGTTGGCCCGGACACTTATTCATCCATGCTGACAAGGGAATTCATCTGAAAAATAGACTCAGATAGCTGATAGGAAAGGGGCCTCTCCTAGCATCTGCTCCTCCCTAAAGACACCTTCACGATGACTCAATACTCATTTTAATTAACAGAAACGCCTGTTGATGTTAATTAAAAAGGAGACAGATGATTCTGAGATGGCACAGAAGGGAGGGGTGGGTATTTGAACGCGGTGAGATTCAGTGGCCCTGCTTGGCACCTATTCACACCAAACCTCCCTAACAAATATCCAACACGGAGCAGCGTCTCGATTTCTTTTTTGTTCATTCAGCAGCTTCTTCTGCCCACAATCACCAAATAGTCATGAATCAAAATGTTGTGGGTTTACTTACTTCATCGGCTTGAACAGCGCCTGCCCGTAATTCTGAAAAGTCATGATCAGCTTCAGCTGGGTGCCTCCCGATTTCATGGCTGGAAACACGAGAAAGACGCTAAGGTTAACGTTGAAATGTCTGAAGTGTAAACATGTATGCACAGCAGTAAAATGCACAAATGCTACGCAATCAAAGAAAAGACTCCAACAGTCACCCCATCTGAGGTTATGGAGACTTAGCCATCCTCAGTTTGCTTTGTCAGGGACAGAAACTGCATGTGCTTGGTTATCTACCATTGATTGCGCAGCCATGATGTCTTGTGCACATTAGTCACATCCTCTGCCACTCACACGAGCTGACCTCCTGTACCCGGAGAGCGAGGCAGGGATGTATGTCTCTGGCTATCTGTCATGTCCGCCGTGTCTCCCAGAGGGTGATGGTGACCGACTGTGAGCTTCCTGGCTTCCTCTGACTCAAACAGAGAGACGTCCAACTGCCTTGTGTTTCTGTCACTCTGGGCGGGCTTTTGCGGTGGGTAGGGGGTGGTATATCCGTTTATTACAGCACATTAACTTGAGCATATTACACAGCATAAACCCTAATATCAGAATAAGCTTCCCCACTTACTGCCTGGATTATGGGGAGAGCATCTGGCAGGGCTACACCCTCTCCATAGGGGTGTATTTGGTGTTTACTCATCCAAGAGACGTCAGGTTTTTTTTCCCCCGCTATCTGTTTGCTGGCCTCATAACCACATTTTCTCTGTTCTTGTGCCTCTCCTTTTACTGTGTGTCCTTTTCACATATTCCTGCAGGTGCAGCGCCTTTTCTCTCTGACGAAAACTGCAAACAGTCTAAGTGAAAGACTGAAGGTTTATTATTAAAGGTAGACATGAGTACTCTGTAAAAGTAATCTTCAAACTCCAACGCACCAGCCTTTTTTAGAGATTGGAACGAGTTTTAAAGCCCTAAATATGGAAACAATCTTCCCAAACAGCTGACCTTAATGCACTTTTACATGCCATCCTTCATGATTTGTTTTTTGTTCTATTGGAAAGTTATTAAAAGTAATCCTGAAAAGCCTTAAGCAATTACATCTGATCGAACGATAGAAAATGTTGACAAGACATTATTCTGATGAAGACTTAAGTCTGTTAGATCCACCCCTAAAAAATACAATTCCAACAAAATACAGCTACAATCCATGCAATTCCACGTCTGCAACATGCAGTTTGAGCAGTGCTTCACATCATAGGAAAGGCCAAAGCATGTCCAAGTAAAAGACAGATGCTTTGCTTTCTAATTGAGACACGTACAACTGCAGGACATGTTCGGCTCAGGGTTTTCTTACATCTTCACCGCACTGTCTGGCCTTCTGCGGCTCCTCCTTCATAAATTATGAGCAGACGGGGCAAAAACCAGACAAACTACTTAAGTGAATGATGAAATGTGCAGCATGAATGATTGAGAAGTGTCTGCTTAGTGACTAGAGCAAGCCAGCCAAAAAACCAAACCACTAATTGGTCTCATGAAAGGTCTTAGGATTCAATGGGAAAAGTGGGATAGCAAACATACTGGTATGCGATATGAAAGAGTAGGAAGTCAGCAAAAAACAACTACAACTTGAACATTTGATGCGAGTCAGGTTTTTCTTTGTAATCTTGATTTTATGAGGCTCAGAATTACAGTAGCAGCATTTTTGTCGGATGATTCGCAGCACAAGTAAGCAGTTCTATGCCAAATCATAGACAGTAGGAAGATAGCGCTTTTTGATTTGATACACAAAGATCAGTGATAGAACTGTGCATGGTTTGAACCTCACTTACAGCTGTCATTTTAGGGATTTCTTTGTATATTGAGCCATCTCGTTTGACTTTTTGGATCAGTCAAATTTAAAATCCTATTTTTTCTTCTTTATAAAACCTCTTGATACTTTGATACATTGAAACGGTGTAATTGCTGTTAAAATGAAAACCTTTGCAATCTGATCAGGCCTGAGTAACTCACCAACACTGGTAATTCTCTGTGTGGCCAGGTCCTTCAGCAGAGCATCCAGCACAGGCCCGTGTCTGGGGTACAGCTCGTAACGATTGATCCCAATGTGGAAGCGGAGCCAGTTGGGATAAGATTCCGGTGTTGACTCTGTCATTGGGGAGGACACATCCTCATTACCATCCTCATTGTGCCTGGAGGAAACAAAGAAAAAAATGACAGTTAGGCACAGTTCACCACATGCCGTGGATAAATGGATGGATAGAAACAAACGGGTGGCTGGAAACAGTTGGATGGATATAATCAGATAGAAGGAAGAATTGCTAAACGGATGGAAACAGTTGGATGGATGGATAGAAACAAATGGATAGATGAACATAAACAGGTGCATGGGTGATAGGAACAAATAGATAGTTGCATGGGTGGATAATGGAAACAGATAGTTGAATAGAAACAGATGGATGGTTGGTTGGATGGATGGATAATGAATGGATAAAAAATACTGGATGGATGGATAAAAACAAACGGTCAGTTGAGTTGACGGATGGATGATAGAAACTGCTAAAAAAAGATAGATGTAAAGGATGGATGGATGTTTAACTCTTACCATCCTTGGTTAGAGGCTGTTTTGGAATAAAGCCTGATGTCACTGTTGACGTTGAACAAAGTGTCATCGTCCGTGAGCGCTGGAAGGTCAGCCTTGTACAGAGGATGCTCAAACAGGGCGGACAGTCTGGAAACGCCGTGAGCGGTCACGGTCCGAGCTCCGCTCGCCTCCCCAATCAGGGTCCTCCTCCGCTGCTCCTCCGTCCCCGCAGCCGCCGCCGGTCTGCTCCCTCTGCCGGGCTCCGCCTTGTCGCCGTTGGCCGCGCTCTTCTCCAGAGAGTGCGACGTGAGGTTGGAGCCGGGCTCGTTGCTGAAGTCCTGCAGGATTCGCAGCGTGTGCTTGTTAGGCCAGCCCGTATCGGCAGCTGACCTGCCGCGCTGCTTCCCCCAGCCCTGAGACTCGCTGCCCGGGTGGTGGGCGCACTGACAGCCGCCGCCCGCGCTGTCCGCCCCGGCAGCCCTCTTCTCCAGTTTAGGGAGCAGATCTATCATGATGTGCATGGTGCACGCAATTAAAAACACCATGAGTAACAAAACCCGGAATTTACGAAACAAAATCATGGTGGCTTTAATATTTCCTGTCTTTATAATAACTGTTTCTCTACTCAACGCTGCAATATTTAACCTTTATTTCCTAAAAGCATCCCTGACAGAACGATCCATCAGCTTGGACAGTCTCTAAAATTCATAAATGTCCGGATTCTTCACTTCCTGGAAGGTGGATAACATTTTTAATCCGAAGTAAAAAAAATAAATAAATAAGAAGAAAGAAAGAAAGGAGTGCAGGTCCCAGTAAAAGCACCAATAGTCCGCAGAAAACGTGCTTCCTTGAGTTGCTGCCAGCGCGGAGTGAGATGTCAAAACGCGTCTTCTCGGAGGAAAAAGTCCCCTTAGATGCCTATTATTGTTATTGATAAACAGATGTATTTAAAAAATATTCCCAAAAACCCAGATGAGGTGATCTGGAGGATGTTTGGATGCTTTCCTCCTGGACAAGGCTGTTGCTGTCTGCGCGTCTCGCTGGGGTCCGCTCGGGCTGGCAGGTGTTTGGCTCCTGCTCGTGATTTGTCCTCCTTCGTCCTCCTTCCAAACGTTCATACGGCGTGGCTCTGTTAAATACTATGATCGGAGCCATCGGAGCCCGGCCTCGGTGGCGTCATGAGGAAGAGATTGGCTGCGTCTGAACATACAAGTCAGCACCAGCGACATGAAAGGCGAGCTTCAGAGAAATGGGACTCTTAACGCGGTGCCGAGGCTGGGAGGTCTCCCGCGCGCCGCCAGGAGGCGCGCGCACAACCTGAACGCGGCCCACGCGGGATTCAATGGAGGACAATGGGAAGGTGTTGCCACGACACGCCTATGATCAGTGAGCGCAAGAGGGATTCTCAGATATGTTTCATTGAATTAATTAGGTCCATGAACCATGGACAAATATTTAATACCATTTTTAGCATGACATAGAAAGAAAATGTTTATAAAAACAAAAAAAGTTGGTACCAAATTGGTGTTTGTGGACTAATAATTAAAGTTGGATCAAATTTGATGATGACTTTTAACAGCTACTGTGCACATTTTAGCTTCAATTTACCGATCTAATTGTCATTATACTCCCACATTTAGAATGTATTTATTACAAACAGGGGTGGAGCTACAGGGGGCAAAGGGGGCAGCCTCCCCATAATAAAAAGCTCTGCCCTCCCAATTTTTAAGTCAATATTTGTATAGTTGTGACAAAAATGAAGAAATAATCAATACTGCTGTTTTAAAATGATCATTTACTTTATTTTCCACTCTGCTGTTCGCATTTACTACCCTTCCAAACAACACATTTTATTTTATATTCTCCGTGCTAAAATGTTTTTTTTTTTTAATTATGCAAACATATATTCTTGTAGATGTCTTGGTGTCATGCATTTGACACCCTTTTCCACTGTTAAAAAAATGAATAATGTCCCATGTCTCTCTATTTTCCATTTACATGCTGATACATATCCTTAAAGGATGTTTGTCTGATTTTCTTCACAGAAATAAATACAAATCTTAAAAAAATGGTAGGTATACCTTGCCTCGGACTGTTATGTGTGAAATTGCTTATCAAACTGCTGCAGCCAGGGGATCAAAAGGTGGTGAGACGTTTCCGCGACTCATTTCTACATGTTTTATACAACCTTTTTAAAAAAAGAGAGTATTTTCCTTTGAAATGTAAAATCTAGTTTTGAATGCAGAGGCAGATGTCAGAGGTAAAAATTAAATGGAAAATGCTGATTTTGAGACGACAAACCTGTCGCCTATAACCTGTGGTTATATGCAGGAGACCATCTGTGACCACGTCAGAGCATATGGGTGACAATTCAAAGGTGATACTGAATGTAATTGAGTGGAAAATGGTGAATTCAAGACAGAAAGAAAAATAGAAGAAACAAGACGACATCAATGCAGCAGTTCAAACCTGAGGATAGGTCTTTGTAATAAAACATCAGATAGGATCATTGGAGATGAGCCAGAACTAAAACCAAGCCATTTATACAGTTATGAAACAGTAGCTGCAGTGTGTGAGAAAAAACTATACTTTTAACTTAGTCATCTTCCAAACTTTATTCAAAAACAGACCTGAAAGTCCCCAGAGGAACCTCTTTGTGCGTGTTTCAATTCCTTTTTCACTACATTTGAGACACAGAAACTGTTTAAAAACTTCAATAGGGATTTTTTTTTAATTAGAGGGCTGCTAACTTGCAAGAGTTTCACAACAAAATCTTTAGGTATTTCTCTTTTTTTGTTTGTTGATTAAAAATACTTTTTTTCCCCCCAAAAAAACATTTGTGACGCAAAACAGTCCTACTCTGATCACCTTTGGATCTATTTTAAAAGTGTCCCCAGTGTTTTTTTTTTATATGATTATGATGTGTTTAGGCAAAATCACAAATCTTGTGTCGTTTTCTAACACGTAGTTTCTGCAGAGCGGCAGGACTTTAAGGTTAAATAAAAACATTTGTCTCTGAGTTGTAGTCGTGGAGCAAGCCTTCTCTCATTTCCCATCATCCATCTGTTTACACGTTCTCTCGCTAGCTTACAGCCACTTACAACCCCGACATAACATTAACAGTGCAACAAAAATGATGGGCAAAAAGACATCCAGCTGCACAGGTTTGAGCCAGATGACAACTCGGATGAGGAAAACAAAGACGTTACTGGATCTATTGGTCTGCAAGTGGATGCATCGGACTGGAGCGGATTAGAAATCCTGTGGCTCACTGATTAAAGCACCTACGTCACTGCTACAAGCTTTTCTCTGCGAGATTTTTTGCTTGCTCCTGATCCATAACGATTTAAATAAAGGAATACTCAGAAAAGCAGTTCAAAGCTCAAATTTCTTTATATGTGTCCTCCATCATAAGAAAACATGTTACAAGAGAACACATTCAAAACACCAAAAACCAGATTTCATTTGGAGCGAGTCTTTAACACTATGTCCACATGTGTCACTTTATCATAACAATCAGACATTAACGAGTCAGATAATGTTAATAATAATGAAACGTTTTAGAAGGAAGATGCTTTTTCAAATGAATCTGACAAATTTTGCTTAACAGAAAGTAATGACTAAACTCTTTCTATCCTCTTTGGTTTAGGATCAGATGAAAGAAACAAATCAGAGAAATGAATAAATTATGCATATTTCATTTGGCTCGTGCCTGCCTGCTGTACACAACTTGGGCTTCCTTGGAAGTGTTTTTCTTGGCTCCTGCTCCTCCCAGAAGAGCTGAAGTTCATGCCAGTGCCAGATTTGTTCATCTAACTAAAACAGGATCTTAACTCTAACAAGCAAAAAAATTGTCCTCCCAACAGAAGGCCTGCCTTTCTCAATCAAGTCCAACTCATTAGAAATGACACAATCCAGCAATGCCAAAAAGTTATTTTTAATAAAATACACAACTGAAGGGTAGTTTAGGAAGTAAAAGTACAATGTGAACCACATGTAAAGGATATATTTGAGTTTGACATAACATAGAAAGAATGAAAGAGTGGATTTTGGCACCAAAGATCAGTGTGTGCCGCTCGATTTGATCCAGATCATCTGAGGAAATATATTCGACTGATGAAAGCAACTGCAGCTCTTTTTTCTTAGTTGTGTGAACATAACAACAAAAAAACTTCCCCTTTCTGCTATTTATTCAGATAGGGTGTTAAAGGGGGGGCAAATGCGATGATTAGGGTAAAACTACGGCTCCTGGCAGAAAAGAAATTAGGAGGAAAAATTCAGGCCTCGCTTGCATTTTCAACTAATAACACAGGTTCTAATGATGTGAAAACAGTAACGGCTGAAGCTTAAAAAGGAATTCAATTTGTTTTTGTGTTTGCTTGGAAATTCAAAAAGGCTTTTGTAAAATTATTTTAGTAATTCACTAATAAATAGTTTTGTTGAAGTGAGTGTACTTTTGACAACCCCTTATTATTTTTTCATTTATTGTGCTACAAAGCAAAAAAGAAGAATATCCAAAACATGAAAAAGGGGAATTAAGCTTGCATTTGCATAACAATGCAAAGACGGAAAGCACTACATTAACGTGGACTTAACAGTACAGAATGAATAACATGTATATAACATAATGTATCAATTTACAACAATACAGCTGATACTCCAGCAATGATTACAGTAATGGGAATTTCAGCTGTTAAAATGTGTTGTTTTCTTCCTGGATCCTGTTTATTGCATATGGACATGCACACATAATCTGCTAGAGATTGGAATTGATTAATCCCTTGATGCCTACTGCTTCAAATATGCACCAGACCATTTCGCTCCAAAATTACCTTCATTTAGCATCTGCTTGAAGGCAAATACATAACTGAAATTTTGTTCATAGCTGGAAATACATTCAGGTGTCAAGGGGTCAAGTGTCCATGTGACCAGTCTTGATCAATGTGACACCGCATTTCCAACTTTTTTTCTTTTTGCTCCTCTTCAATTAATTATTTTAATTTCAATAAGAAGAGATGTTAGGAATGCAGTCAAAATTCATTAAATAAAAGAATTAAATCAATTCATAATCTTTGGTGGTTGGGCTCTGAGCTGATGACGCCTTGCATGCTCGGGGGGAACTCGAACCATAGATGCATAAACCCGAGAGCCTAGATGCTAATGGTGGTTAGAAGCCAGACCATTCTAAAGCATCGCTGCCAGTGGAGAATGGGGTGGAGGAGGGACAGCGAAATGTTTAGAATGCAGAGACAAACCATTCATGAATTTAAAGGCAAAAATATGATTGCGTTTGGCTGAGAAGAAAGGCAGGAAATGTAGTTGTTCGTTCAAAGAGAAGCCCTAATTGATAATAGTGTGTAAAGTGACCCCACATTGCTTTAAGTGTGGTATATCTTCCTTATTGAATCTGCTCCAAAGCTTAACTTATTTTTTTGTGATTAGCACTTGTAGACATTCTGTTGGCAGTTAAATGCAGTTTTTTGAAAATTAAAGTGACATGGAATGACAATGTTTTTTTTTTATGGTACAGTCACTTTAGGAATTTTTTTTTTCTTTTAGAAGCAGCGGGTGCTGCCAAGCCACTCTCCCATATCCCCAGTGCATTTGCTGCATTGATGAGCTCTTGACCAGCATCTACCAGCAACAGTCAAATCAAAAGGCTTTTATCGCTTTGTGTTCAGGTAATATTTAAGGCCTTCAAAGTACATTTACAATAGAAGTCAGAGAAAAAATAATAAACAAAAAAAAAAGTTATGTTAAGAACATAGCAGTTATGTGATGCGCTGAATGCGGGTTCTTTAACATGCTTTTAGCATATGGTATTCAGACTGGACCGTTGCTTACCCGATACTAGCACAGGTACCTGCAGTTGATCCAGACCTTTTTTCTTTTACGGCCCTATTCCAACATATAAAAGACTTGGTGTTGTATACTTCTGGCCAGGCACAAATCACAATTATTAATTTCTCCTTCATGATTAATTCTAAAATGGTTGAATTAAAAATGATACTACCCATGCGTCACGATTAAATCTGAGTCCCTGATTAGCTAAAGTTGAACTAATTTAACTTTTCTCGCTTGTTCAAAGGACATGCATTTTGTATGTATAGGCTGACAACAAACTGAAACACCTCCGAAGAAACACAGGAACGTGAGAGTTTTGAGTGCCTGAAACACATATATACAGGTGTTTACACAGACTTTTTGTTGGATGTACTGAGCCTAGTGTGAACATAGCATTAGAAGCAGCGGGGGCTGCTGAACTGCTCTCCCCCATCCCTATAGCGCACTTGCCGCATAGATAAGGTCTTGACCAGTATCTTCCAACAGTCAGAGCAAAAGGGGTTCATCGCTTTGTGTTCAGAGAACATTTAAAGGCTTTAGTCAAACCTGCAAAATACACTTAGTCTTGGTATCGGCGTAAAAATCACTTTATGGTTTCTTTCTTAACTCTAAAGGAGAGGAAGCAGACGCAGGTGTGCCAGAAGTCATTTTAGTCTGGGGTTTTCTGAAGAATGCTGTTGTGTCTGTCTGAAAGTTTGACCTGAGGGCTTGTCTGTTCCTCAGGATGGAAGCATCCTCTGCAAAGTTCAACTTGAGCTCCAAAATTCACACAGCTAAACAGTCTGCAAGAACTGAGGTTTGAAAATGTTTTTAACCACTAACTCCAGGTCCAGATGAAAGCACAGTAAATCTCTGTTACTATGAATCACTCCAAATCTCCTTGGAGATCCACAAAAAACCAAAAAAGGTTTCTTTCATTGCTTAATTCATGGAGGATTTTCAACAGCAAAATGAACCAGAAATGGACGTAGAAACATCTAATGTATGGACGTTGTAATTTGGGGATAATGTGGCTGAGTAATGTCACTGAAAAGGTTTTGAAAGATGGCTTGTCACTGTGCGTCGCTGGACGGAAAAAAGAATGGAAGCAGCTGCTGAGTGGGTTTGAAACATTAACAGAAATGGAAAAAAGGGGACAGAGTGTGAGGCTTGCTGCTGAATAAAGACACGTTTATTCACTTGACTGAGAACAAGCTGGTAAATGGGCTTCTTTGGGGACATGTGAGGGACAATGTGTGAAAAGGAGCCATTATTGTGTGTTGTGTCAAGTCGGATATAATTCCATCTTTTCTCAAGCAAAAAGGTGTTGCAACTGTGGTGTTAAAAATGCTGGCGTATGTCAAGGGGTTTCATATTATTTTGTTTATTCCAAAGTCAGATGTTTACAGTTTCTGTTTAAAAATGTCAAGTAATTTCCATTAAAACTAAAAGTTTCCATTTAATGCATTATATGAGTTTTAAAATGAAAAAGTAAAGATTTAGATGGTGTGCCAATGGCAGAACAATGCAAAGTGAGATAAATGAGACAGAACTCACAGTAAATGTGAGCTCATGGAAATGAGGGGACGGCTTGCTCTGACCTTGAAGTGAAAACTTAAAAAAAAGAAGAGAGAGAGATGGAACTGTACAGTTTGAGTAGTTTGGAATGTGTGGCCATGACAAAAGAGACACAAGTGTCATGGCAACCACCCATCCATCTGCCATCAGAGGGCATGAGGGCTGAACTCTTATCTGTCAATCATTCACCCGTGGACTGAAGCAGTCACTGACTCTTCATTGTTCCTCAAGGTCACACTTCAAACAACCACAAGGAACTAGGAGATGGATATGAATTCCTCCTTTGCCTTCATTGTTTAAAAAGCTTTTTTTTTGCCTGTTTGTTTTCTTTTGAATGGCCGTTCCTCTAAATTGATCAAAAATCTTTGTTTTTATTTTCATATGTTAACTTACTGGGGTTGAGGTAGGCTGATATGTTTTCTTCTATGTTCCCTTGCTTTCACAGAAAGATTGCAGTCCTTTGGAGCACCCAAGCGGCAAAAGAGTAACTCAAGATGATATGAAATTACAAAAAGTCAGCTTTGCAAAACACAGTCATGTTTACCAACCCCTCCCATGAGGAAGATACAAAAGATGCAACTCGAAAGACACAAAATAAGATTTTTACCACTTCTTTTATTCAACAAATTCAGTCAAAAGAAATAAAACTGGGCTGGACACTACACAATACACTGCAAAAGAATATGAATGTACGACGTGAGAATTCACCTCGCTTTGGGGCTTTTTCTTTTATCTGCACAAATTTTTGCATCTATCCCTTTAGAAATAATATCAAGCTTTGAGTCAGTATGAGCCTGAGTGCTACAGAAAAAGGAGCATAATAGAAGCATTTTGCCCAGATTTTCAGTTTGAGTTCATGTTGACATTTTCCAAGACTTCAAAGTGTCCCTCGGCTGTTGCTTTGGATTTATTACTTACAAAAAAAGACTGACAACTATTTTTATTGAAGTCAACGGGAACAAACGCAAAATAAATGCTGAGGACAGTTTTCCACAGAGAGCAACTGCAGATTTTGCAGATGGGAAAAAGTGACAAAAACCCAAGAACACACAGGGGCAGAAAGTGACTGTAGAAAGACTTGATCTGAAATGCTGTGAAGAGATTGTTCTGTTTGATGGGATGGGAGGTTCATATTATTAGTTGTCTGCTTTCTTATGTTAATACTACTTATAAGCTTTATTTGACCAATTATACAGTAGGCCTACAATAGTTTCAGAACAACTGTTATGTTGTCTTATTGAGTAATGTATTTATGCTTACCATATCGTTTACACCAAAGGGTGCACCTGATTATAAGGCACATCGTCAATGAATGGTCTATTTTCAAACTTTTGTCATAAGGCGCATCAAGCGAGACCAAAGAGTCAGAGATAAATCCTTACGTCAATCAGACTTCATTAACTGTGTTCACAATAACTCAAGAACTTTTTTTTTCCTGTCCAACAGCTGAGCAAACAGATATGAGCTGAGAGCCTCTTGTGTTAGACAGATTTTACTGTTACAACCGGGTGTTATAAATCATCGGACACACAAGGTGTATATTCATATAAACCCCTTTTGAAATTAAAACTAAACTTTATTTATATTAATTTTGTTTGTGTTCTTCTTTTTATTGGACCGACGGAAAAAGAGAGGGAGAAGAAGAGAGAGAGATGTCGGGGGCACAACAGAAAAGGGGAAAATGGTGAGGATGAATACAGCGGAGGAGGATAGAATCGTAAAACAACAGGCAACAAAATGCTGGAAGCTTATATTATTACAATCAAATGTGAGTGTTAGTCGACAGTAACTCTGGAACTCGTTTGTAATACGCTACACGTTAGCAATGTCTAATAAGCTTTAGCGTATTAGACCGGGAACTCCCGACCTTGTTTGCAACACGTAAAAAGCAGAGTGATACAGCTAATGCTAACATTGGTGTGACCATACTAACTCCCAACCTTGTTAGTAATGTAAAAAAATACAGTCCGACTCAGCTACATGTTAGCCGCGTTAACGTACCGTATATCTTCCAATAGTGGCCAATCTCTAATAAACGCCAGGTCTAACAGATGTCCGTTACATCAGATGCCAGTGTCTATTAGTGGCCAGGCTCCTTTAAGACACCCCCTTTCCCCCCACACAGTCATGCAGATGCTAGGCGTCTGTGGCGTTTGTGTTGTGAGCCAGTGTAGCGATGGCCAAGAAACACTCATTCGATTTAGCGTTTAAACTTTGTGCAGTGGTATACGGAATTCTGGTGAGGAATCTGCATGACATTTTGGGATGGATCCTGAACAGATTCAAGAATGGCGCAAGCAGATGAGTAATATGGAGAAAATGCTGCTGACAAAAGGAGCAAATCGAATTCCTGGTGGAGCAAAGAAAGAGAGCAACTAATCAGAAAACTAGTTTGAACATGGATTATTGAACAAAGACAGAAAGGAAAATGATCCGCATGACAGCCAAGAGGATTTTTGATATGAGATTGATGATGCTCCAAAGAAAAAAAAACATTTACAGCCAGTGCTAATCAGAACATAATACAATGTTCTCATCATTTCAATAAATCCTGAAATTATAAAATCAAAACAATTAAAGAATAATAAATCCTGTTCTCAGGTGGTGTTGTTTGCATTTTTGACTAAATTTCACTGCAAAATTAACCCATTAACCATCACCATTCTGTCTGTGATGGAATAAACGCCTATCTTCAATAGATGTCGGTCTAATGAACGTTCAAGTTTTTGGAATAAAAGCCGGTCTACGATTAGAAGAAATACAGTATTAACAATAACACCCACAGTTGTTTGCGTCTCATAAAAAACAGACTGATACCACTCAAACAAACATTACCGTGACTATACTAACTTCCCACCTAGTTATAGTAGCACAAAAACACTGGTACACATTAGCCACATTAGCATATTTACAATACAACCAAGTTTGTTTGCAAGTCAAAAAAACTTCTACCGCAAACAAACATTACTGTGACTATGCTAACTCCTCACCTTGCTTGTCAGATGTAAAAGTAACAGTTTCACACCACTACACATTAGCCACATTAGCGTATTCACAATAACACCAAACTTGTTTGCAACTCATAAAAAATAAAAAAAACAGACAGTGCCACGTACCTTTAAACATCGAAAGATAACTGTAACATCAGTAAGAATATCCATACTCAATCCATAAGGCCCTCTGGATTTTAAGGCACATCGTCGTTTTTGAAAAGGATTAAGGCTTTAAATTGCGCCTTATGTTGTAAAAAAGATGGGTGTTAAATTAAAGGGAAGTGTTACTTTATTTAGTATTTTTTATCTTTGTTCTTTTAAAATGTGTTTTCTGGACTCTTTTATTCTTGTTATAATTTCAATGCAATCATTTCTATATTTCAATGGTTATTTTAATGGTTTGTGCGTGATTTTTGGATGATTAAACTTTATGTATACATGACTTTAGTATTTTTACTTAATGGTTTCTTGTCAAGTACTTGATTTGATCAGATGGAAGGACATTTTTGAATACATTTAACTCAAATAAGATTACAATCCCGAGTTTGTAAACAAATTATTATGCAAATGTGTTCCCAAAATATGAAAGTAAATTTTTTAGTCTTTAAATTCATCTTTTTAAGCTTGACATGACTTGATGTGCGTTTCCATTCGAAGTCTCCCTTGACAAATATTTGGTGGATTTTGGCAAAAGCAGTTTAAGCCACTTACAATGGAATAATGAACAGGGTGCGATGAATGTGTCAGCAACATTAGCTTACTGGTTGTTTATGCCTTTTTAGAAACAGTTTTTTAAAATGTATTTGCACTCAAGGAAGCAGATGAAGGCCGTTTATTGTTGTTGAGCTCTGCTTCTCCCTCACAATGCGTATCGTTAACATGAAAATAACAGCTGCTGAAAATCGAACTGAGTGGCTTGAAAGGTCAAATTAACACCTTGTCAAAAGCAATAACAACAATTTCAAAAGCTGAAAAGAAACGGGCGTGCAGCGCGGCGTCTTTGCAGAGTAGTGTCCTAAATTTCCGCTGAGTTATTATAAGCTAAGCTGCAATGGCAATATGCTGTTATACCAGCTCTGTGGATGTCACAATGTCATGCCTGGAAGTGAGATCGTATGCCGTATCTCCAGCAGCAGAGCTGCAGCCGCTCAACCAAACAAATAATACACATAAGTAAATATTAATGCGTTTCAGTAAGGTGTCACTTTCAGTAACACTGGTTTTGGAGAATGTCTTTAGCTTATCACGCAGAATTCAGGAAATCAAATCGGATTTTTGACTTGTTTTCCGCAGGACAGTCAGTTCTTTCTGCAAGATGAGCATCTGTCGTTGAAGACATGAGGAAGAGTTTATTCTTGTGTGACTAACCTGTACAGGAAGTCTGCAGGAAGTTGGACCACTTAAGAAGAAATCCCCAAAGTGTTTGGACTTTAACACCTGAGGCTGCAGTTTGATTCCTGCTTACAGGCCGCTGCTTGCTTTGGTTCAATGAACCGTGTCCATCTCTGCCCCGTAACCTCAACTAAGAATTCATGATATCGACCCTGATAATGCAAGTTCCCCAACCAAAAATAAAAAGATGAAGTATTTTTATGAGTCCACATGTTATTCTAAAAATAGTTGAAACTTGATTGTAAAATGCATTTGATCAATCAGAGCAAGAGGTTGGACAAATTTTAGTTGGAATCTAAAAGTTAAATGTTGATAGAAAAAAAAGGTTTGAGCTCATTTAGTTGAGGGGGAATTCGCTTTTTTTTTAAAGAAAAGCATAGATCTCAGTATATTTATGGTATTTGTATATTTAATGAAAACACTTAGATATTGTTGATGTCTTAAATAATTATAAAATTTTAAATGACACATTACATGCTTTATTTTGCTACCAATTGCTTTAATATTGTTCACTATTTAGCTTGTCCCATCAGGGGTCGCCACAACAAATCAGCTGATTTGCACAGATGGTTTGGGAGAGATTTTTATTCTGGATGCCCTTCCCGACACAACCCTGTATTTTTATCCAGGCTGGGGAATGGCACAGGGAAACCCAGACATCGGCCCCCTTGTGGCCAAGTAGTTAGGCAGTAGCACCAAAAGTCTTGCCCAGGGACCCACACTTGCCAGTCCTGCACTTAACCAACTGAGCTATCCAGCTGCTTGACTGACTTCTTTCATGGCCAACACTAAAAGTTCATTGTTTTATTTCTTGTTGCATTTTGAACATTGTGAGGAGGAATATAACTATATTACTATCCAGACATGTAGATTTCGATGAAAGTCTTGTACAATCCACTCCCTCCTCCTCGTCTTGTATGATCATGTTTCTGAATGTGGACAGATCCTGCTTTGACACTATTCAAACAAAGCTAACTTTGAGCTTTAAGCTGCTAAAGAGTTCAGTTGTTATTCACTTTGAACTGAAAATACATGCAATGATCTGCTGCTTTTTTGCACTGTGCATCTTTGTTTCCAGCATGTTTTCAATAGCTGTCCTGGGCCACATAGTCCAGGTTTATGTGCCAACAAGCACTATTCTGGATGTAGTATCGTGTGATTCTCTGTTCTGACTCTAACTGGGATGAGATAATCAAAAATGGTTTCGGCTATTTTCCTGGGTTGGGATGACATTTTGAGGGTCATTCCAACAAGCAGGAAACAGCTCATGTGATGATGTGGCATCTTCCACTGATTGACGTGTGCTCTCACTACAGGGTAGCGATTCACTTTTTTCTGCTTCCTCCTCCTGCTTCTGGCTGCTCATTGCACAAGAGTTTAACTCTCACCCTACAATCATGTCCCTCACGACCACATCCTTTTACAGCTCCCACTCGTTTGTTGACACACAGATCATTGCAGGGTATTTGCTTTGCTGCAGACATATAAGGAAACACACACACACACAAAGCATGAAGGACATGAGTATAAGTTAGATTTGTTGCTAAAGTTAGTGCTGTCATGCAATTATTTGTTGTCTGATTAATAATTCGTTGCTTGTAATTACCTAATCTAACTAATTGATTTTAATCTAAAATATTTTTAACCTAATAATTGCTGTGAAAAGCCTCATTTTGAGGCATTTTATTTAATTTATGACATTGTGGCACAGTAAAAGATCGAAACACCACTAAAAAGGTGGCTTCATGAAGTTTATTTTTCATTGTAAGACTTCCAACCTATTCGTTGGCACCACCAAGGGGAATTTTTTTTTTCAATCTTCAAATAACAACAACAAAAAAACCATCAGGTCCAGAGTTCTCTAAGAACAAGACAGTAGAAAAGACATGAGAGTGGTTTTATAATTTCCTTTAACCTGGTGAATGTAATCATTTTAAAGACTGGGATGAAGCAGAAAAGACAGAAAAGAGAAACTAAGAAGGAAGTAATGAAACTCAGCAGAGGATTTGAACTATTTAGACTTTGGACTTTGTTTTTTTTTTTTTTTTTTTTGATAAGCTTTTGCTTGATCATCTGGACAAAAAAAGCACTATGAGGTAAACTTTCTCTCTGAAATGATACATTTTGAAACTTCTAGGATAACTTTTCTCAAAAAAGAGCGAGAGCAAAGCGCAGTCGCACCGAACACTGAAGCTGTTCTGACAATGCAATGCACCCCGCTTTAAACAGTCCGCATTTATAAAAAAACAAAACAATTTAAACTTAAAAAATAAAACAGGACTGAAATTCTAAAAATTTGTTTAAAATGTATATTTTTCTTAAATGAACATGGTATGAGTGGGATAATGCCCTTCCAGGTGTGCATTAACATGGAAGTAACCATCTGACGCAAAAACGAGATCAACTCAATTTAAAAAATAAATTGCTAATATGTCTGTAATTATTTAATTGTGATTATTGCGATAATTTGACATCCCTGGCTAAAGTATTGTTAGTCTGTAAAAAAGTTTTGTACATGTATTAAGAAATTTGTGCACCTGTAAAACTGTCAGGAGTAAGAGCTCTGTCTCTCCCTGTGATCACCGGCGGGAAGCATCTCCGGGATAGTAACGCACTACATCTCCCAGCGACCCTAGAGTGCAGTTCCCGGATGCTGCTCACCAGACTCTTATTTGACAATCACCCACAAGACACTTAAGCAGTGCTCAGGACCTCGCTCTCTGCGAACTGTTTGTGCCATGCAGCCTGCTCACCGAGCGTTATTTCCTGATCTGATCTTCTGTTTACCTGACCTCGCTTTGTCTTGCGTCTCTGTTTGCCTGCCGCCTGTCTCTGACCCTCGCCTGGACCCAGACTACTCTAGTTTGATCTCGGAAACTCTCATGCTCGTCGTTGATCTCTGCCTGTCTGGTCCTGCTTTAGCTTTGTAGACTTTCAGCTGCACTTGTCTTTTTTTTCCTACAGTTATGAAACAGCTTTTACAGAGGCACACACTTCTTATTACAAATACAAAACTCTTTACAGATGGACAACACTTTAGCAACAAATCTAACTTCATACGTGAGGCTCTAACCATTGCATGTGCACGGTATTTCATCAGCTGTGTTTGGCCATGACTTTGCATCCTGAAAGCCCATAATTGGCACAAGATTCTTCCAAGGAAGGATGAGGTTAAGCAGTGGGAGCAATCAGACACTTTTTCTTGGTGACTTTGACAACCAGGAGGTTTAATTACACGATGGGTACCCCCGCTGGACCTTGATGACACATTTCCTGTGATTATAGGAAATGATCGCTATCGATGGGAAGAAGGGAGGCAGAGTCATGTTTAATTGCATTAGTATAATTACATATTGATGGCCAGGGTGAGCTCTGTCCCCAACAATGAGACTGTCAGGTGCGAAACATATTTATTCCAAAAAGCTTAGAGGTTGGCTAAATAACCTAGTTACCAACTGCATAACTGTTTCAACCTCAAGGATAGATCAAAATATGTTAAACATTTCTGTATAATCTCAAGTTTTGTCAGAAGTTTGCTTGAATTTGTAAAAAATATAATGAATTGGTGCATGATCAATATTTTTCCCGGTAACAACTGGGTCACCTTGTACCGTCATCAGTAGTTATTTGTAGATGTTAAGGGTGGCCATGCATTAAAAGTTAATCGATCCTTCACCTTCTTTTCAGAAAGTGTAAACAAAATGTTGTACTATCTCATACAATGTGTGGCGTGCTGATTTCTCACAATATGTACCAAATTATTTTATTCCTAGGGGGGAAAAAATTAAATCAATAAAACTGAGCCGAAAATAGAAGATCACTTAAACTTTCTCCAACCACTCGGTATTTGGGTCCTTGTCATGCAGCGGATGTGTTTTGAGCTCATGCAGCCTTGATCTTCAGCCAAGGACACTGGCAGCTAAGCAGGCATCGCTGCAAAAAGTTGCCCTGCTCTCAGGTCACTGCGGTCTGCAAGCCAACATGAGATCACTGAGTAAACAAGTGGATGTAGTCAGGAGGGAGGAGTGGTGGTGGGGTGGCTCTGGGAAGCCAACAGAAGGGTGTGTTTGCATGGTTGTCCACATGTGCAGAATTCTTCATGAAAATCTGCATGTTAGCATAACATGCTGTTTCCTGGAGCTCAGCAGGAAATGCTTCGTGTCTGAAAACAATTTTTGTGCTTCTTGAGTAATCTGAATATTTTGTATTTGGATGTTACAGCCCGTCTCATTGATAACACTTTTCCATTTATGCTCTGATATGCTGTAAGAAGACATTACTGTATTAAAGTGTTTTATTTGTGTATTTAATCTATGGAGGCAGCAAAAAAAAAAAGCTACTGAAGAAATGGGGTCAAACTTCAGATGTACTACTGAAGTTTGCTGGATTTTTCTTTACGGTACACTTGCATGAAGTGTGTCATTCTGCTGCACTTTGAGCATTTTAGAAAGTCTTTTTAAGTGCGAGAGAGATGGTTTTTGCCCAATTATTTCTCATTTTGTTGTTGCGCAGTAACTTTACAACTCCATGAAATGTGTCAAATTTAATTTATGCATTTAAGAAAACAGTGTGTTATTTTAGGAAATTTTTTTTTTTGCTAATTCGATGCACAGCACAGACTTGTCTGACATGTTCTGACATCAAGTCCAATTTCTATTCACATGAATCACAGCATTGATCTAGGAAATAGAAGTTTTTCCTCAAACGTTGCAATACACATCAAATATGAAACAATGCTTTTCCAGATTGTTTTCAGTCAATGTTTTTTTTAAACAATATAGACAATATAGATGAAGAGCAAATATCCTAATCTTAGCATTTGGAACATTTTACTGGCTTTAGTTAACCTATTACTTAGGGCCTAAGTCTTAGACAGAAGTGAGTACTCTTGTAATTTCTTGTTGAAACCAGCAGAAGAAATTATGGTCTATGTTCAATTTTTCAGGCTTTTGTCTCTTTTTATATTATATTTGGCTTTTTATTACACAATACTGTATTTTTGTTCTTAATGACTCACAGTTGATAGAGTCTGTAATAATCACAGCTACTTTCATTTGCTAATTGTTCCTTATCTTCAGTCCTTGAATATATTTAAATCCATGCTGTCAGTTACTTATTGCCAGATCTTAAAATGCAAAAGCTAAAGAAAAAACAAAAAGGTTCTGTGTGAAAGGATCAATAGTACACATGCATGTATACAAGTATTTTTTTTTCTAATCATCAAAGTTTACCCATCATAATTTTACTATTTACTCTTGTCATAACTTTGTTCATCCATAGATCACGTGAAAATTAGTTTGACATAAAAAGTATTTATTAGTCACATTATTACTGTAGAAGTCCTTTTTTTTTAATCTGGATTTATATTTCTCTTAATAGTATTACATATCCTTTTTTGCAAAAGATGAACCACATTTTAGTTTTTTTAAGTCTCCACTTTACATCATGTTTTATTTATTACTAGTTTTTTTGTGTGTATCTGTTGATGCAGAAATGATGCCTACAAACCTTAAAATTCATGTCTTCAAGTTGTTCAGACTTGGAGTAAGAAGAAGAAGATTCACGTTAGTCTTGTCTAACTTGAGGGGATTAAAAACTCTTACAACTTCTGGAGAATTTAAAGTTACCAATAAACCAGGCTTACATTTCCTTGTTTTTATCAGTTTATATCGTTTATTAACACTCACCAATACACAGAAAAGCTTTCTAAATTGGAAAACCTGCAAGAAAAATGAATTCCTGATTTCATTTTACATCAATTTACCCCTAAATTCCTTCATTTGCCACCACCGTGGCCTGGCTCTGTGGCCAGTGTCATATACGCCCTCCCCATGGGAAAAAGCTGAGTGAGCTGTGCTGATATTTCTGTCCATTCAAAGCAAGCTTGATAGACGAGACATAGAACCAAACAACAAGAAAGCAGCTTTGTCCACCCTAGGAGCACAAAATCTTTAAAAACGGGCATACCTTTTATTTAACATTATCTTGACACAGAAGTGAAAAAACTCACATTGGAGCAAAGCCACAACAACAGAAGCCCTCTTAGATTCACATCTTGTTGCAGATATAAAAAAAATGCATTTTACTTTTTATACTACGTTTACCACTGAAGCTAAATAAAATCTTTTCAAAGCAAAATTTGCTGATTGTAAATACTAATCAAGAAACCTTTGGGTAATATCTTGCAACTCAGTATTGGGGTAGTGCACACAATGAAATTATCAGCCACGCTTTTCTTTGGTAGAACTGTTTTTGTTTAGACATCTATGGCCCAGGAGTTCATCTAAGGTCAAGGTTGCAGCTAAGGTTAAGGTTGCAGCTTGACTGTCATAAACTAATAAAGTGTAAGCACAGACTAAAAATAAAAGCCCCTTTTCATAAGCCATGGTTGAATCATTTCCAAAAGTCATTAAAAAAAAGGAAAAACACTTTAGAAATCAAGTATATAACTTCAGAAAAAGAAAATCAAATGTCCAAATGTGCTTTATTTTGGAAGAAATATCCTGTCAAGGTTTCAGCCTGTCTGCTTTCAAAGTGATTTTTGTCCTGAGGGGAAATCAGACATTCCTTTAATCTCAATTTTGTGTCTTTTTTCTTTTTTTTTTTTTTTTTTTTAATCAAGCTAAAATAGCCCTGCATGGCCGACAGGGAACAAGGTGAAACAGGCAGCACAGGTACGTCCTCACTCCAGGCTAATTTTCTTAATTCTTAAACAAGCTGTGCATGACAGAGAACTCACTTTCAGCACAAACAAGTTACTTCCTAGGGGTGTTCGGTAAGTTTTGTGTGCAGAGCTGCACATGATTAATGACGCTGTCCAACACTTTCACAAGAGGGAATTAACAAAAAGTGGTAAAAATTAGTTTGGATGTTCAGAAGTGGATTGGGTCAGGCGTGCTTTGTGCGTTAGGGTCCTGCTGGAAGGTAATACACATACAGTATTTTCCCAATGCAAAAGGTGGATGCTGTGCCTTTGATTTGTGTGCCCTTGAATGTCACCATGGGTCCACCAAGCACGGTGGAGATGAGTGTATTAATATGTACAGATCGAGTCAGGTTAATGCCTGCCGGACATTCCAATTTCACGGCAAAAAAACTGAGGTTGAAGCTTTTATAGCACCAGCAGGCTGCGACTTTTATCAGATGAACTCAGAAAAAAATAGTCCTCCATCATTGACTAACAGGCCAACTGATGAAACTGTAGGGGAAAGTCAGAAAAAGAGAACAAAAAATTATTTTTGTGAAGCTGATTTTAGTTGAGGGGCTGATGGTAAATAAAAAAAAAAAAACTGACATGAAACAAGTCTGCAGTGGGGATTAGGAGTGGAGCAAAATTTGCTGAAAATGCTGTTTGCGTTGCTCTTGTCTCTTTCTATCTTTTCTCTGTTTTTCCAAACTCATACATCAGAGGGAAAATCTGTTACGTTAACTCCTCATATCAGTTTGACAGAATAGTTCACAAGATTTTTCACTCAAGTTGTCTTAAAGTTTACACTCTTGCTGAATATCACTTATGGAAAGTTAAAGTTATGGTTAAATTGAACCAAAACTCCTACTAAATGAAGTTTCAGTGAACATTCTTTTAGGTAAAAGCACATCTTAATTTCAAAATTCGTTTTGCAGTTCAGGAAAGAAGCTTAAAAACAAAAAAGTTACATCAGTTTAGAGAAGGTGAACAGTGGTAGATGAATTATTGTGTTTGTGTCTCTTTTGTGTGTGCAAAATAACCTAAATTTATATGAGTCTTTAGCAAAAAACATGCTTTAAAAGACAATTTTAAAAAAGTGTTTTTGTGTAAATGTTAACAAAAGGATTGAAATATATGCAGAACAAAAATCAAATTGAACTTTATGCATTAGGGCCTTGTGATGAAAAAAAATCACCCCAAAGCGTTTCATATTTTAATGTTTTATCTGTTTTAAAAGTGGGAAATAAACACGTAGTGTTTTTAACCCATAAAGAGTCATATTTCCTTAAAAATAAAATGATGTAGAATATACCACAAAACAAGTGTACCACAGAAAACATTTCTGATATGTTTCCTTTAAAATTATGTCACCATGGGTTCTTATGGATTAGGATGATAAAAGGCCTAGTTTGTTTTGTATGTGCATAAAATCCATCTTGCACTGAGAAGGTTTAAGCTATGTACACACCACCTGCATCAACATGCATTCAAGCGACCACTTTCAATGAAAAGTCTACTGTATGTAAAAGCACAAATGCACATTTTGGGGTTCTGCATTCAAAACTCTTGCATTCAAATATAAGTATGAGCATTTTTAAGACAGTTTTCGGACTCTATACATATAAAAAATGCAGCCCCTGAACATTAGAGATGGGTATTGTTAAGATTTTATTGATACCACTCCTCTTATTGATAATGCGTATCGATCTGGTTGTGACTATAACCCTCAGTCTGGCTTTTTCACGCTGGGTCAACTGCTTGGAAGGCAGCTATGCTAACTGCTAGACTCGGGTCTTACAGGTGGAAATTCTACTGGGAGGTCATTAACAAGTAATAACAAACCACAATGGAGCACCCTCGTTTTACAGCCTGGGGACAGCATCCTTGTGAGAAACTTCAGTGACCGCGGGTGACCAGGGAATTTGCGTTCTTTCTGGGAGAAAGAACAAGAGAGTGACAATCCAGTAACAACAACCCAGTCAATGTGGATGTAAATAGTATCATTCAGTCCCTGGCCAAACAAACAACAGCACGCAATGCCCGGCTGTGTGCACGACTAGAGACACCTGCTTGCGACGTCCAAGAACTAACAGTGTGGGTACCCGTAGGGTGGAGCAATCTTGTACGGGAAACGAGAGATCAGACACTCTTCAGTCAAGGAGTTCGGCAATCCTCGTGCAGATTTACCACATGACTTTCTGTATAGCACAAGAATTTCAGTTCGCCAGCAGTTGCAGTGATTGTGGCGGGAATATCCGAAAGGGTTACCGTGGGCTGGACTAATTGACCGTCTTCATAAAGCAGGGAGTCAATGTAACGCAGTGTGTTGTCAGCGTAGCTCTGAAAAGCAAAATCCTGGTGATGTTCAAAGTGGCAACACGTAAAATCAAAAGGGACTGGGCCTAAATTTGATCCTTGGGGAACCCCATACAAAATCTTATAGAGCAGCATGTATCTATACAGACAAAAAAGTGTTTATAAAATCAGTTAAAAGCAGGATTAAAGCTCAGCCTGTTAAAACAAATTTGATCCACTGTATCAAAGGCAGAACTCAGATCCAGGACCAGGACAAAGAGTTTTTGTGAGGGCAGATAACATCTCATAAGTCATTCACTTTGGGAGTCTTAGTATTGTTGTTTGTCTTTAAACCAGATTGATCTTTTAGAAACAAATTTTTCTATGATTTTGTCTTTTTACTATAATATGTAGACTAATTGAAGTAAATCAAGAACATATGGATCCTAATCTTCTTTGAAAGAGGCCTCTAAGACTGCTAAACTGGGTAAACCTGCAATTTAAATGTTCAAAAATAATGCTGACAGGAGGGGCCTCTTGAGAATTTTGTTTAAGGGCCCCAGAAAATCTAGCAGCACCCCTGGCTGTTTAAACACATTAGATCTTATTGTGGTGCACACGCTCAAGATCCAAACCCCACATTTTAGAAAGATCATTGTGTGGTAAACTAAAAGAATGGACTTCCTTCATCACCATGGTAACTATTTCTTTAAAGTTTTACCTCTAAGGTGTGGTTACAGCAATCTCTTACCCATTTATTTATCTGGTTAATTATTTCTGTACACTGTTATGCTAAAGCAACTGTGTAAGTCAGGGATCTTCAGTTACACAGGAGTTTCTGTTTTCACTTTGCTTCACGTTCACAATTTTTCTAAATAAAAAAACTGGCTCTATATTCCGATCTGCTTTTGTACCTCATTGTTAGAAATCCTGCTCTCTAAATTTTCTTGAATCTTCATGTTTCAAGAAATGTAAAATTTTTTTCTAGAGGTCATTAAAAAAAGAATATATGGAATGAATTAAAAAAAAAACATGCCAGGAACACTTTTTGAATAAATGCAAACACTTTATTTGCACAGATTTTGTGTTGACAGGCACATGAGATCTCAAACAAAGAAGAGGTAAAATTCTTAATAATATATATTAATTACACTTTCTGTTTATCCTTTGAAAATTTCAAAAGAAGACTCGTCATTGTTTTTGTTGCCTTTTCAAACTTCAGCATTCTTTAAATAGAAAACCCCCAAAAGGAAATAATTGGCACCATTGAAACAGCAGCTGCAGTGAGTCAGGGAGTGGTGGTGGAGGACCCAAAATGCAGGAGATGATGCTTGTGACAGAAACTAAAAACATTTAGTAAATAAACTGAAACATGGAAAAAAAATCATTGCAAAACAAAAATGTGGCAAAGCAGATGACCTGACAAGGAGTAGCTGAAAACCAGACTCTTCCATAGGCTGAGGGTAATTAACTAAAATGAAGACAGCTTTGGATCATGAACCTAGAACTGGTGTGACTGAGGGACAATTCAAAACAGAACACGACTAAAACCCAAGCACAGACTCCTCACACAGTGGATATGACAGCATGATCACCAAATTAAACAGGAGAAATAATTGAATAAACATCCTGAAAACTAACAAACCACAACGATCTACATCATTCTGATCCAAAGGATGACAAACAATGACAGCTATAGTTGTAAACTGTGATAAAGTTTTTTTTAAATTGAATCTTTGTATTTTAATTAAAAGTCTTATTTAAACAAAACGTAATTAAGCGCATTTCTTCCCCACAAACTGAAATTGGAAGACAGTTAAATATGTCCTCCCACAGTTGCTGGTACAGTTTGTGCGAAAATGGTATAAAAGAGTTAATATCTTTTACTAAGACTATTTATTGTAACGCTTGACCAAGATGTGAGCAAATGTATGAAAATGACCATGAAAATACTATAACAGGAATTCATCTTTGATTCAAAAACCTTTCATTGGAATTTGTAAAATAATTAATACTTTTAAACATATTATCTACTTGCCGTTAAGTCAAAATTGACAAAAACCCAAATGTTTCTTTAGTTGTGGAGGTAGAAACTTCTGGGTTTGGTTTAAGAAGTATGTTCAGCACAATTTGAGGAGATGGCAGTGGTAACAGATATTTTATTTGGAAATGATCTCACCAAGTGTTGAGGATTGATAAAAATCTGATGTTGAGGATATGGGCCATTCAGGCCGAAAACCCACACCTTTTTGTCCTGTGACAGTAAAAGCCTGTCCTATAAAAGCCTTTTTACATTTTTTTTTATTTTCACGATTGTCTTACTATAAAAAAAATCAGTTTTACAACACACACTTTTAACTTTTTTGTAGTCGAACAACAACCTGTCAAGTTTACGCTTTGTGTTTTGTTCAATACAATGCAAAGTGTTTTTTTTACCTCTTTTTTTACCTTTTTTTACCTCTTGGGGATAAACATAAATATTAATTACTTTGTAATTGTATTTGCAATTGCCAAAATGTGTAAAAATGTCTTCACAACCAGTTATTGCTACGGACACATTCATTTTCCAGTTGATAGTAATTGTTTCAATCTTGCAGGAATAAATCATTTCATTTGCCATAAATTAAAAAGTGGTATACAAATGAAGAGGATAAGTTTCTTTTTTACAATATGCTTTTTCTATTAAAATAAATAAAAAAATAAGGTGCATATTGTAAAGTGTTGCATATCGGTGCACCACTTGCATCTCGATTCAAACAGTGAAGTGCTGCATATCGGTGTACATCACCACCCTTTGCCATCTACAGTAAAGTTTTAAGGATGTAAATTTTACTGAAAACCGAAGCATTGCTCTGTGTTTTAGGGATTTTGCTGCTGCACTAAGTTTGTGTGACTAACAAGCCTAACCCACATCTCACTATGACAAATCCACTAGATCAATGGCAGCATATTAGGTTACAGCGGCCTACGTATTAGAGATTTAACATATAAGTCAGCAAACACCTAGGTGAAGAATACCTCCAGATGGTAACTTACTGGTATTAACATTTTACCTCTCATTAAATTCTCTCTTTATTCTTTATTGATTTTATGTTCATTGCAGCATGTCTGCTTAAAGTCCAGTCCAGCAGTTTTTCTCTCACTGAGCATTTTTGCAAACCTCATTTGAGGACACAGAATCAAGGGAAGTATGCAGGAGAAAATTACACTTAGAGGCTATTTTAAAATTTGATTTTTTTTTTACCACTGCAGTGCAAGGAAGGAAAAAGCATTAGGAGGAGGGCACCAATGCCAAATATGAGGATGAATTTGCTTTTATTCTTTGTGACCACTACTTACTTTCCTTCTTGAAAGTTTTTCTTTAACTGTTCAAACTTCTGACTGCCAAATTAATAAAAAGAGTAGATGCCAACATCTGTCAACTGGCTTCTTCCTTACCGGCATTCATTTTGCTGAGCAGAAAACGCCTGTTGTGCAAAACAAGTGAACAGGAAAGAGCAATTCACTGTCTGTTGCTTTAAAGGTGAAAGCAAGAAAGGCTGTCTGACCCTTGATGTCATTATGTTTAGGTAAAATGCTTTTATACATCATGTCAATGTCAAAGTTTCACATTTTAAATACTTCAATTCATGTAATTTCACCTCCCATTTGCTTCACTAAAAGCTTTTAATGTTGACGTTGAATGGATACATCAGCCCTTAGGGTGTCCTGCTGTCTCACCTCTGCAGAGAAGAAGGCGCTATGACATTTAGGCCCGCGTGTTTTGCAGGTCTGAGGCCAGCTGTGAAAGCCAACCAGGGAGACTTGATTGTAGGGTGGAAATGCCAGCAATCAGCGAGGTGCTGTGTTGGAATTTCACTGTTTTATTGTTACTAGGTGGGAGTGAGCACTCAACCATCAAACTTGAAAATACTGTTTGTTCTTCAATTTGAGATATCTTGTATTGTTTAAAAAAAAAAAAAAAAAAAAAAAACATGAACTTTTGTAGTTTTTAGATTGTCTTTGAAATAAGTATATCAACTAGAGAAAACTCAAAGTTCTTAACCATTTAACTGCCTGCTCAACCAAACGATAGAGCACATCTAGAAAACATGTTTTTAAAAACATCAATTGTTTGTATTATTCCCCAAAGGCAATAAACAGCAGAAAATTAATTGTTTCATTGATTTTGTCTTGGTTGGGCAGTTAAAGGGTTAAAGACTCGAATAGCCCACAAAAAAAGTTTGAACGGCTTGTTAAAGTGATCACAGTAGATTAGCAATGGGTACAGATCAATCTATTTTGTCATATGTGTGGATGAAAAGTATTCAACCCCCCAAAAAATTATTTATTTTATATTATGTTTGCTAATTAAACTACTATATTTTTTACCATTATTTATTTTATTATGTTAAGCACTTTGAGGGGCAGTTTAGCTGGATAAGTCATATATAAATAAAGTTGAATTTGAAAGCTCAATGTAAGAAAAGAAAAAGTTGACTACAGACAGATGGAAATAAAATGCACCTAATTTTCAAAATAAAACATCAATTTTTAACAATTCTTGTTACTATGAAGCTAAAGCTATCTATGTAAACGCACGTCAAACGAGTGTAGATGCTCGAAAACAAAAGTTTCTGGCTTCTTCGTTCAAAAGTCTCACATTCACTCATGGTTTTACAACCAATCGCATGGCCATTAAACGCATGTTGCAAGTTAAACCAGGTCGAACTTATCTGGGACTCAGATCTGGAAGTGATGTTTGGATGGCGTCACTTTTAATTCACGGAAGTGCCAACCGTTTGTAAATTGATCATGGAGGAGATGTGAATAATTGCAGTTTGTGCCCGGCCAGATTTATATGAGATCAAGTCTTTTATAGATCGGATTAGAACTATGAAAGAAAAGCCTGGAGTGAGATTTGCATTGCTTCGACAAGAAAAAGACGAAAAGCCCCTCCCTGCTTGTCCAGTGTGACCACCATGGGCTACATGCGCGTCCAAGAACTCAAGTTCTTGAATGCGCATCACATTCCCGGTGTGTCCGGAGCATTGGGTAACTTAAATTTGACAGCACTCAGAAATGCATTCAATCCAACGCGCACCTGGCAGGACATAGTTTCAAACGCATCCCTTCATTTGTGTGATGGAAGGAAAATATCCATCTATCTTTGTATCCATCCATCCATTTATATCCTGTAATAGTGCCATTATGTTGATGATCATGGGGAAGCTGGTAGCCATCTGTCAGGATGCTGGTTTCACCCTCCGTAGATCTACCTCTCAGACTCACTTTGAGACAAATGACACCTACAACTTTACAGACTTAGTAATTGTTGTTTTGGACTGTGTTTGGGGGACATAACGCCCCAGGAAACAACCCACTTTGGTGAACATGGAGCTTCTCTCACAATACAAACAAATCCATCAATTTTTTTGTTGATGTGCACAATGATGTTGGAAAACATAGATTATAAAAAAATAAGATGTACTTACGTTTAACGAGTTTTTAACGATTGTGCCTGTCCAAACTAAACAGGAACTGAAGGTTGTTACATTCACTGGAAGAATGTTTTTTCTCTCATTTTACAGTGGCCAGTTTCCAAGAACGACCGGTCACTGTGGTTTCTGTCAAGCCCAGTTTGTCCAATGTGGGGAAATCCACGTTTTCCCACAGCTGACCACACCCACCCACTTGTCTGAATTCCACAGCTTGACCTCAAACAAGTCAACACAGACTTGTGACAGCAGGCCCTGCAGACGCACACAAACAGCTGTATTTCCACCCACACATCTGTGGGTATTTAAGGTTTTCATAGGGTCTTGTAAAATCTAAGCATATGAGCGCTTGTGCTTTGACTCTGTGTCCTTATAGACATCCATGAAAGCTGTGTTTAACGTCAACATTTTGTCCCTGTGTTAAAGCACTTTTCTATTTATGCCACCCTTTTTTTTTCATACATCTTACATTCATGTCAGTTCCCATGTTAAAACCTAAGCATGTCCACATAACCCTCATGTATCTTTGCAGTGGCTTCAGTCTAATTTTAGGATTGATTTTATGACTTCGTTATTTGAGACTTTGAATGGACTGGCCCTATAGAACCTTAAAGACCTCAAAATCTATACACCTGCATGCACTTTGGGGTCCAAAGGCCAGCTGCAGCTGGTGGCTCCTGACTAGACGGGGCCTACAAACTATAAACCATTCTGCCCAAACATGTCAAACAGCCCTCCACCTGGAGTTATTTTAGTCTCATTTAAAAACTAGAGCTGTCAATCAATTAAAAAAATATATGATTAATAACACTTTTGGATTGTGATTAATCATGATTAATCACAATGTTTTACTAGGTAAATTTTATACAACAAAATGCAGCTTTTGAGAGAAAAAAACCCCCAGAGAGAATATTTTTCCTTCATTTTCATTGTCTGAAAGGTTTTAATTTGTGATGTGTTAACTCCGATATCCCAGAGATGTAATTTTTGTGCACAGCACAATAAGATAAGCAGAACTGTAAAGACTTCTGTCTGCAGTATTACTCCAAGGAAACAAAGATGCTGATATACAGCCATAAGAAACAAACCGAAAACTCAAATCTGATTGGCTGCTGGGTGTTCATGTGCACCAAATGTTCAATATTACAAACCTTTGCTTGATCTTCTGCACAAAAATAAGCAGTAAGGGGTGAACTTTCTCTCTGAACTGATGGTTTCTTGAACCTATCATGACAGTCAGCTTATATATCGCTTTGCTTTGCCGCTGCTCTCAAGGTCTGCCGGCTCAACGACGCATTCTCATGTTACCTTGACAACGGGCCACACCACCAATCAAATAGAACGCTTTTTGTAAAGAAGCGATCTAAACCAAAAACATAACAAGAATAAAGTACTAAAAATTGATTGACTATTTATTTCTTTTGCAAGTGACCATGTTATAAATGGGATAGTGCCCAATGAAGTCATTTTCAGAATTTAACACACGCTGTGGAAGTCAGAGCCATCCAACGCAAAGCAGAAGACAATTGCCTCTGAAGTGCAATAAATCTGCGTTAACTTGACGCGTGCATTAAAGTTAGCCCTACTAAAAACTCAACTTCCCCCCCCCCATTTTTTAAAGTTATCAGTTCTCTATGTTTACAGTTAATTCACAAATCTTTATATCTTTTGATTTTAATCTTTTTGTTGGTTCTGTACTTTGAGAATTATAGTCACAACTTTCCTTACGGGTGAATATGAACTGTCTGCAGGTGAAAAATGGGCAATCCTGTACAGGGCACATATTATAAATGTTATGATGGTAGACCACTTAAGTGAACCTGTAGAGCAAAAATATGAATGCACATTTTTTGCATTATCACATATCACTTTTCAAGTGATACATGCATGCTCCCAATGCGCTTTTAGAAATGAGGAAATTAGACACTCAGAGTGTAGTTTGTTTGGAAATCTCAGGGATGTTTTACAGGCACTTACAAATCACCTGAATACCCTGCACGTGCAACATTTGCATGATGTCAGTAAGATGAATGAAGAGTAAGAATGAAGGGTACAACACCATTATCCGTACGTCATGAGTGCTACTTACATCGTCCCTACAAATACTTCCTGTTACACTTACAACATCGCACGACAGTTGTACATTACGTTTTTTAAGTCATACCTTAAGGTGGCCGTACGGACCTCAAAAGAACTGTGAGACTTTAAGATGTGGCCACTCCTCTCTATAATCCTGTATGGGCCGGACAACCCAAAATCTCGCACTACCTGAACAGGTCAATCCCGAATGGGTTCATATAACTAAGACTTTAGTAAATTGTATGCATTCCTTCTATGTAAATTCTCTAATATTTTATGTTTTCACTTTTAGAGCAGTGTACCTTTCTGTTATTTTTTTGAAAAATGTGTGACGTTAATAAAGTTTTATTAATTGAATTAAAGAAACCTCAAACACTGCTTAACCCGGTGGAGTCACATGACCAAATAGCTACTTTTCTTCGCAACTTCAGTACAAGAATACTGATTACTTCAAAATAAAAATACAACAACTTTTCTCGCCTTGTTATCATTTGTGTTCTGATCTGATGTGCAGCAGGGAGGTATCCCTGCAACCGCTTTCATCCTCTTTTGAGTTTCTGACTCCACCTAAACCAGATTTTCTGCTTCCTCATCCATGTTTCCCCACATGCGCATGCTTCTTTTTTCCACCGTATTGAGCAGGCTGACACTTTTAACACAGCTGAGATGTTTTTCACTGCTGCCTCCTCACTGCAGCTTCCACGACTTTACTCCCCCATCCAACAGTTTGAACGGAGCCTTCCCCGATGAATGCAACTGTGAGTAATTTGCAGTGCACATGTACTGAGAGAGCAATGAACGGTGAGACAAAAGTCAGCAGAGACAGGGGGTAATGCACATTTATTTCATTGACTAGAAGTGCTTGGCAGAGTCACTGTAGCACATATCCAGGGTAATGGCTTGACAAATCAGATCTGTCAGACAATCAACACTTGCTACTTCTCCTTCCCAAGAGTGCAGAGTTAACTCACCAGGATCAAGGAAGAGGAGTGCAAAATTAATGATGTGACTAAAGCAGGAAAGATTCTGCCCGTTTGGTAAAATACATAGACCTTTTTTATAAAACAATGAAATGTTCACAGATTTTGCTTGGAATATTGTTTTAATTGGTCTATTGTTAGAAAAAAAACAAAAATAAAGTTACTTTTAGTGTTTTCATTCTCTTTCAAGCGTCAGCACCCATATAAAATTGTCTTAACTTTTTTAAAGAAACTGCTCTGCTGCTAAATAAGAGATGGTTCCTAAAAAATTAAGAACCTTTTCAAACACAGATAGGTTTTATAGAGAAACAACATCTTTAAAAGTGCAGATGCAGGATCTTGCATGATGAAAAACTCCACCCCATCATAAACTGTTCACCCCTTTCTCCTTAAGCGGACGGCTGTAAAGCATCAAAGTTGGAGCATCAAAGCTAAACTTCTTCCTAGGAGCTAGAAAATGCATTTGATTTCCATCTTTGAGCTATTTTGGATGTTTTTTGGTTTTAAGTCCAAGCAGAAGCTGACCCAAATTTGTCTCTTCTTTCATTGTCCTTTGCCCGTTTGTTTTATTGTTGTTTTTGTCACTGGCATTGTCTCCAGATCAGCATGATTCCTCCAGAAACACAAACAGTCCATGTGATGTATTTGTATGTTACCCCTCAGTCACATTAAGAGATATGTTTGCAACAACATAAGGTATTTGCAGGCTTCTGCTCTTCAGGGCAACTGGACTTTGTTGTTTTACTGCTCCTCCAAGTCGCTTCTTTCAGAATCCTCCTGATCTGAATGACTTTAGAGACGATGGAAGAAGTTTTTTTTTGTTTTTTTTTTTTAGATTTGAGGCTGAAGCAGATTATGGTAGAGCTAATTCTACTGCTATTTATTTTAAAACATATCTATCTAAAAGTTGATGTTCCTTTTCTTTATTGTAATACAGCTTCTTCCTTTAGAGGTCATCACAGCGTTCATCTGCCTCCATTTAATCCCATCTCCTGCATCCTCCTCGCTCACTCCTACCACCCTAATATCCTCCTTCACTACATCTATGAACCTCCTCTTTGGTCTTCGTCTAGGCCTCTTTTCCTTGTAGCTTCAACCTCAGCATCCTCTACCGACAGAATAACTGCATAAGTGTCAAGGCCATCTCAATCTGGCCTCTCCACATTTTACTCCAAAACATCGAACGTGATCTGTTCTTCTGATTTATTCCTGATCTTTTCCATGCTCGTCACTGAGAGAACCTCAGCTCTGCCTTTTGTCTTTTTCTCAGAGCCATGTCTAAGCCAACAACAGCTCTCGCCTCAGTCTTCTGCACCTTTCATACTTGGTGACACTCTCTTGTCACACATGACACCTGAAACTTTCCAACCGTTCCAACCTGCTTTTACCCACTTCTTCACCTCTTTCCCATACTTCCCGTTGCTCTGGACTGTTGACCCTAAGTTCTAACATAAACCCTCTTTCCATCGCACTTGTGGAACCTGTCAACACATTTCTTCTTCTTGTCTTTTATCCCCCATGCTGCACATCCTTCCCAACTTTGTCATGCTGCCTTTCTAACGTGTACTGATCTACTGCTCCTTTCTTGGTGTTCAACCTGTCATGCTAGTCTTCATATGCCCTTTGTTTGGCCTTTATCACATTTATCTTCACCTTGTGTTGCATCTCCCTCTGCTCTCTTGTGTCCTCTCACTGCCCTACTGTTTCTTAGCTTTTCCTCTTAAAACACTCCTGAACTTCTTCACTTCAACACCACGTCTACTTGTCGTCTTTCTTCATTCCAGATGACGTATCAAGTACCTTCCTCCGAGTCGCCCTGATCACTTTAGCTGTGTCTGTGCAGCCAAGAATTGGCATATTACTCTCAATAGGAAGCCAAATTAAATTGGAAATTGTTACTCCTTAAAGTAGCAAACAAAAAATAAAAAAGCTTAGGGTATATTTTAACAAACAAATTTGTAAAAGAAAAAGAAAAATACAAAAGTAAAAGACTTTTATCTTTTTGGCACAGATTGTGCAAATATGTACAGAATTCAGCACATTTTTAAAATAAAAAAAATGCAGAAAAATACTATCAAACTTTATTTTAAAATTAATATTTTCAGTAATAAGAGAACAGAAATGTATGTATGAAATGTATATATATATAGATATATATAGATATATATATATTCTTTCTTAGGAAGCAAAGGGAAGAAATTGTGAACAGATCTTAAATGCTGGAGTATCAAGGTTTTTCTGAATTTTTATCTTTCAATGGCAAATTTGACAAATTATTGAGGTAGAAAAATTGAATTTTGCAGAAAAATCCCAATTTCACTCAATAAGCATTCCTTTACAAAGATCATTCCTCTTGTATACCTTTTCAGTTTTTCTTCACTAAGGCATTGTCAGAATTCTCTCTCTACTACCTAACCACTAAATAACTTTATAGTGCCTGACTATCTAGTACCTTGGACCTTAAAAGAAGTTTGGACACCATGCATTGTCGACACCAACGACAAATATGACCTCACAGAGTTCACGAAGTGAAAACCTAATCAATACGAGCATTACGCGACATAAATTTGTGAATCCACTGTGTTCTGATGATGAAGACGTTGATGGTTTATTAAAAATATACTTTTAAATACCTTTTTTTTCCAAAAATTGTTCAAAAGGAATGCATTGTGGTCTATATTTCCAAATCGAGTGAGCATTGATGTACTCTAGATTTTTGTAGGGAATTCCGGGAAATTTCTAGGACACTCAATTTTGGAACTGTACAACAAAATGGGGAACGCACTGTATAGTTCACTAAGTAGTGAGTAGTGAAGGCACACCGCCCTCCTCACTGTCAAACTGATTTTTGGTCATTTGCCCTCAATAGGAGCTTTCACCCTAATAATGACTTGCATGGATTTTGCAGCACAGCTGCAGAGTAATATAGTGGTACCCTCTGTCACCTCACAGAGAAGATCATGCTGAAATGTTTTTAAATGGAGTGTGCATTCTCTGCCATAGCAGCTGTACATTTTGCATCCCTTCAGTTTAAAAGCATGCATAATGGGGTGATTGGTTGTTCTAAACTGAGTGGCTGTGAGCGTCTATGGTCGAGTGGTCTTGCACTAAGCGGGCGATCGGTGCGAAGATTTACTCTGCCTTTTAGCTGCTGACAGCTGCCTCCAGTGTCTGGGGAATCCTGAACAGTATGGCATGTAAAAATGCATAAAGATTTAGTGAAATGTAAATATATATTTTTATATATATGTATATATTCATATCTACTGATTATAATTTAGATGGAGCTGAGACATAGAATAGTTGTTGGAATATCTATTGGATTCCATTATGAATGTTGCTGTCAATAGAATAATGTGATTTATGAACTTTAAATTTGGAAATATGTGATCAAATCTATCAAACTGACCAATCTGATTAATTATTTCAACCACGGGATGAACCATGACCATGTAACCATTATAAACTGACATAAGCGGAAAAGTAAATGACATGAACAAAAGAGACTCAAAGCGATGCAAAAAAGCAGTCTGCGTTTTTATTGAGAGAAGATAAAATGACCAGCAGGCAAATGTGACAGTGAATTATGCGGTTGTGAACTGGAGCAGGCAGTCCACGGGGCTTTTACAGTACATGTCTCTTTCAATCACATTCACTCATCTTTCTCTGCCTCTCTGATCTCTTCTCGTGAAGCGTGGAAGCATGAATGTAATTGATTTCATTTTACATTACACAAGCTAATATTCAATCACAGCCAGCTTCTGATCCTCAGAGTGTGAAACACTTAGCTGCGCTAATTCTGTTGCCACCCAAGCTGTGTTGCATTCAGAAGCCTGCGAGAACACTTGATAATAATGGGATATTTGTTTGGATTGCTAAATGAAGTGGAGAAATGAAACAGGCTTTTTTCCCCAACATTTCTGAGTAAAAGATACGTTTGATTTATGAATATTGCTTTCTCTGGTGTCTTATTGTCAACAAAGAAAAAAACCAAACACAAAGTAAATCTTGCTACGACTTTTTTTTTACTTCCTGCTGCAATAGAACCAGAACCTTTTCAGTAAATTGATGACAGAATGAATTAAACTATCATCCAGGACTGATGAGTGAAAAAATGGCATCAAAAATCCATAAACCAAATCAAAGTTTTTGTGCAAATAAAAAAAAAAGCTGCTCAGCATGAATTGCATGAAATACACAGACTGTGAAGGTTCTTTCCTCTTTAACTTAAAGTCTGCTAAAGGGCAGCAGTTCATGAAGTTGGTGGGCAGGTCTGGAAGTGTCTCTCATTATATCTTGGGCTCAGTAAATGTAAAGTAATGCCGCCAGATCGTCCAGAGGCAAAGGGCATCCAGTGATCTTTCTAGCTGTTTTTAATTACTCTGTGCTGTCTTTTTGTCTGTCAGGACAGCAAACGCGGGGACACACCGTTAGCCTGGTTTTACACACAGATATTCCTGAGCAAGAAAATAGACTTTTTTTGCTTCTATATTTCTTTACTTTTACAATATGAATCCCCACATTTCCTTTACGAAGAGGCTAATTTTTAGGACCATATTTCGTCCTGATATTCATGATTATCTAATTTGCCTTCATGGTGTTCAAGATCAGCCGTCATGAGCAAACTGAATGATGGTGATGAAAAAGTAAGCTGGTGAGGAGTCATGTAAAAACAACAAATGTCACAGCCCTGAGGAGAATCGGTATAAACAACATGACATAAATTATTTTTCCCATTACATGATATGGTAGAAAGCACTTAGACTTAAACTTAAACTGAAATCTGATAGGATAAAATTTTAACAGTTTGAAAAAAACTAAAAGTAAAAATACACCAACTATGTCAAGCTGAGTGAGAAAAAAATTGTAAATGTCAAACATTTCATGCAAAGGTAAATGAGAAACATTCCTTTTTTCACCTGAATAAAACAATCCAATAATTTCTCTGTTGGTGACGTGTTAGAAAGAAAAGGGGGGAAAAAAATGTATTTTTCATCTACAGTCATATTTTAAACTGACTGCTTCTTTAATAAACTACATTTACAGTTAAAAAGCAATCTAAACAACCAACAGAAATGCTAATATAATGTCATGTGAAAATTATTTTTAACTTAAAGGTTTTAAAATACGACTTAAACCAAAGAGAAAATGTGCCAGATATCTTAGATTTGGTTATACAATCATCACATCAGATCCTTCCTTCAGATCAATCCTTCATTTCCCTTTCTTCCTCCAAAGATAGATACACACCAAGCAAGTTATCCTCCAGTAGACAAAGCCTTGCCGTTTCTATGTTCCACTCAGATTTTTATCGGCTATCAACCTCTCTCCTTCTGCTAATGTGACAATTTTGAGGTTCTGGATTTGGTGAGAAACTTCCAGGCGTCACCATAATGTGTTTCCTATCAGATGTATGTAGTATTCCTATCAGAATATTTGCCAACAAATATGCAATATTAGTTTAGTATTTTTTGTTGAGGCATTCAATCGGACCAAGCTGCCTACAATGTGAAAATCCACTCCATCACTGTGACAGTTTTCTCTGCTGCTGTCACCCATGTGTGTACTGGCACTGACAGCCCAAAACATTGTCTTGAAGAATAACTGTCAAGACCCCTGTCAGATGGATAAAAAGGAGCTGAGCTTCACTCCCCCACTCTTCCTGCTCACATTTTGTTACTTGTCTACATTAATAAGTGTCACATATTTCAGTGCAAAGTCAATTATTGTCTTTTGTTGTTTGTTTTTTACATATAAATCTCTTTTTGGTAGCTCCAGTGTCCACAGGTACACCACTCACCCCAGAATCCCCTTGAAGTGCCTTCACCGAAAAAGAAAGCATCATTCAAACAGGTTCAAAGCATCCAGGCGATCACCTGCTCCCCAGAACCTATTATCCCCAAGAGAAACCAGTACCGCTCCTCTGAATGTCTCCCAGCAGCACCGCTTTCCAACTGTTCGCATATTTCTGCTTCGCTGGGCGATAAAATAAAAGCCTGCCAGCTGTGCACACACACACACACACACACGCCAACACAGGTACGCATACACAAACTCCTATGTTACAATATAGTTCTTTCAAAGAGAGATTTCAAATTAAAGGCGCATCAGCTTGTCATGCTCCATATAAATATCAGGTCTTGGGTCCTGAGTGATTCACTGCCTCAGAACCAGACTGTATTAATGGCAGTCCGAGTTTCAGATATACTGCTTTACTTTTTCTCTGTGGGTCATGACATAAACTTTTCAGTTATGCACAAACATAAAAACTGACATATTCCAAGAAATCCTCCCTCAACCAGTCTAGAACTATGTTTTCTCCCTCTGTGGAGGAACACTAAAGACACCAATCCAAAGTCGTTTCTTTAACCTTATGATGTTCAAAGTAACTGCACTTTAAAGTTCATTCTGTTACAAAACCCAGTGAGCAAAGCAAACATCCAGAGAGCAAAACGCAAAACTTTTTTTTCCCCAAAGTGTAGGATTAATCTACAGTTCCAGCTTACTCAGTTCTGAACTCTGAGTTAAAATCTTCAGACAAGAGAAGTATTTTAGCCACAAGAAATGTCAATATGCTTTATATGCATAAAGCTGCAAAGGTTTCAGGTTTTTTTTTTAATTGGGGGAGATTCAGGTGTGAGAAAGGTTACTTTTTTTGTGTGTTTTTGTTTGAACTTCATTAATATTTGGCAGATTCAGGGCTGATTCAATTCAGTTCAGCCTTATTTATGTAGCCCAAAACCACAATCATAGCCGTCTCAATTCACCAGTATTTATGCAAAGAACATAAAGTCAATGATAAAAATATAAACAGAACTGGTTGCTAAACTAAACTAAACTAAACTAAACTAAGCTAAGCTAAAATGGTAACCCTGCCCTTTGACCTTCCTTCTTGGTGAAAGAAATCTTGGGGAAAAAAACTTGAAACCTCAGGGATGTCCACATGAGGGATTCTCTCCCATCGGACAGGCAACCCATGAGGATTTTAACCGCGGCGGGGTGGGGTGTGAGCAATGAAAATGTGTTTTAAACTTGATAATACCCCCCACCCCAACTTGATGCATGCACTGCTCCTCTTTTCTTTTTTCAGAGGTACGAGCATTATTTGGGTGTTCACAATGTAATGTTTTTTTTGTTTTTTTGTCCTGAAGTTGTATCCTGTTCTTCTGTCTGGTCCTGCACTTTTCCCATTTGCAAAGAAAGGTTCCACACACAAATTTTCTTGTGTTGCACGCCCCCTGACTGCTTTTAAAGCTCAAGTGACTGAAACGTAATCAAGAGAATCCGGCCGACTTTCAAAGCCAAAAGATTTTTTTGAATAAAAGATCGTTCAGATGTAGTCGTTTACAGCTTAAGTGATTGAAGGTGTAGCTTAGAGAATTCGGTTATTTTTCAAAATAAAATATTTTTAAAAAGAAAACATTTTGGGATTCAAAACAAAATAATGAATTATTTCTTCCAGTGGCAAGTGATCCTCAGACCAGTACGCCCGGCGGTTGGGGACCACTGGTATAGCCGATGGGTTTCAGATCAAACTGTGGGGCTGTTTCACATTAGGGATAACATATAAATTGCACTGCACCAAACAGATTAAAGATGAATTAAATAAAAAATAATACTGGCTAAATGATAAAGAATAGAGGAGAGAAGTAATAGAGGACAGAACTCTAGTCCACCATACTTTCTCCAGCGTCTAACTTCTAGTAGCTTGCTAGAAACTAATTGGTATAAAAATTTGATTCAACGTGTTAATGGTAAGTTGCATGTAGTATGACGCAAGTAATATAAGCATGTAAAGAATAAACAGAATGGGTCCTAGAACTGAGCCCTGTGGGACTCCATAGCTAGCTCAAGCACAATGAGAGTCATGTCTATTCACATTAACAAACTGGTACCAATCTGATAAACAGGATTCTAACCACTGGAGGGCAGATCCTCTGATCCCTAAGTTATGCTCTAGTCTCTGGGATAAAGATGCTCTGGTCTATAGTGTCAAAGGCTGCGCTGAGGTCTATCAGAACTAGAATAGAAATTAGTCATTTTTCTGAGGCCAATAACAAGTCATTAGTGACCCTATTTAGTGCAGTTTCAGTGCTCTGGTGTGGTCTGAGCCCTGACTGAAAATCTTCTGTCTATTGTCCTGTAGGTGGCGGTATAGCTGTTTAACTACAACTCTTTCCAGGATTTTTGAAATAAAGTGGAGATTTGATATTGATCTATAGTTGGCCAGA
Organism: Adrianichthys oophorus; assembly: GCA_036245035.1. Taxonomy (NCBI): domain Eukaryota; kingdom Metazoa; phylum Chordata; class Actinopteri; order Beloniformes; family Adrianichthyidae; genus Adrianichthys; species Adrianichthys oophorus. The sequence goes on along the minus strand of BSAI01000125.1, from coordinate 10,468,135 downwards.
ATGCCAGGATCTAAACTGGCCTTTTTCAGAAGAGGCTTAACAACTGCATATTTAAAAGACTGTGGCACATAACCTGTTCCTAGAGAGGTATTTATTATAGTTGAAATTGATTCATTAATTAAGGGGAAGGTTTCTTAAAAAGCTTAGTGAGGATTGGGTCTAAAAGACGAGTTGAAGTTTTGGAGGATGTAATAACTGATGTTATTTCTGTCTGATCTACAGCAGTGAAGCAGTCTAATGTTAGAGGTTTCTATGGATGCTTTCATTTCTAACGCTTCAGCCAGCTCTGGGCTAATAGTAGGGATAACTTTGTTTAACTTATGTCTGATATTTGAAATTTTACCATCAAAAAATCAAAGGAAATCAGAAAATATAAGGAAAGCTGATGGCTGCCTTTTCTTAACTTAATGTTGGACCCTTTTCTCAGCAAAGGTTTTTTTTTCAGTGGCTATTATCTTCAGCTGTGACCTTGCAGACAGACAAAATACAAAAAAGCAGAAAACAAAGTTGAAATTACTTCCAGAGCAGTCAGACTAATCAAAGAAAAGGCAAAAAAAACTAACAAATAATGGAATTTTCACGTAAACTTTTCATTTTCCAAGTATTTATGAACCACAAAGAAGGAAAACGTGAAAAATAACAGGAAAAAAAGTTCAAAATCCTCCAATTCATCTATTGAACCCCAAAGGTTTTATGTATTATAATCATATGAGCACTTCATTTCCCTGGAGGGTAAGCCTCTCCTCTAAAGATTTTTTAAATTCGCACCACTTGGTATCTCTCCAGCCAGAACTTGTGTTTTGCTTATAGTTGCGGCGCAGAACATTATCAAAGCTCCCCGTTTGTTTTCTCTTGAGTGGCACTTAAATTCATGCAGCAGATAAAGGCCTAAAGCTGTGCTACAGTGTTCGAATGGGTTTGACATGTTTGCAAATGTCGCTTTATATCTCGGCTGAAGTTCTCCTATTGTCGAATGAGCGCATTTGTGTTTGATTAAGTCCATGTTTCGAAGAGTACAAAAGGTTTAGAAAGTCAAAATGACTGCAGGGATTTTTATTCCTTGGATTTGTCCTTGAATCAACTCAGAAGCAGTTCCTTTCTTCATTGCATTACATTCTTAGCACCATGTTTTATAACTTTAAAGCCCCAAATCAAAAGTATGTTTTGTTTATTTTTATGAGACTTTCAATAAAACATTAATAAACATGTTTTTGTCTCTAAAAAGATGTTACTGCTGTAGAGTTTCTTCTTTCTTGTCAATAAAGTTTTTTTTTTTTTATTTTTAACGTACCATGAAGCCATTATTTCCTTGGCTGTGATAAGAGTCTTAATTAGGAACATAATGAATCCACTGTACATCTGACAAGACTAATTAGCCCTCTTTAAAGTGTGGGGAATAATTGGGTTTCAGTTCAGAGCCTGGAAACATGGATCCAGACCCTCCTTCTGACCCTCCACACAGGTCCCCCAGGTCCCCCTGCTTCCTCCAACCAGACATGATGAAGGAAGGTCAACGTCATGTAACAGGAGGCAGAGCGCCACCTACCAATGCTGATTCTCTCATTTCCCCAACGTGTCTGTTGTGAGCTTTGTGATCCATGGAAGCTGCTCTGATGCCCTTTATAATCCCATTAAGGCTGTTGTCTGCAGCTCATGTGTCACTTGCAGAAAGACAGAAACATGGTGAGTGTCATGCTGCTGGAGCAGAGCAGGCAGTCGTGTTTGGGGTGTGTGAGATGAAGTTACTGTGAGATTAATTATGCTGTTACACTTATGGATTTACTTTAGACAAATTATTTTACTTTTTTGTTATCTGTCCAGCTCAGCATGTACAAAAGAATTGTTAGACTTGTATAATAATTTGTCTTGATGGAATATTTACCCCAAATTGTACATGAAAAGACTGAAGAATCAAAGTGCCCCACAAGTGACAGACCGCAGTGACATGCTGTGAGGTTCACGGCTGGTGAGGCACTGACATCATCAGTCAGATTTACAAACGTATTATTCATTTTTCATTTAATTTATGCATTATTTAAGCTATATTTTGCTGGTGAGGCACAGCCTCACTGCCTCCCCTGACTGCACGCCACTGACAGACCACAACCATGACCAGTACCTAGGGATCTATGCACTCAGACATGGCTTTGCAAATGCCACACAGCTGCAGACCCATTTACCAGATGTAAGGGTTCTAGGGTTTCCAGACAAAACCTTCACAAACAAAGTCCACTGCTTTGACTTGAATGCCAGAAGACCGTTTGACACCAAAACACTTCCCTGAACTTTTGGATTGGGCACAAGAACAACCTGGATGATGCAGCAATAGTCTACTGTCTTGTTCACTGATTAGTGTCAGGTCACCTTGCACAGAAATGATGGTTGTCAGCACTGGAGAAGGCGAGGTGAGTGATACGCCATTGTCAACATGGTCCATTTTGGTGGAGGAGGTGCATCAGTCTGAGCAAGCATCCCCAGTCAACCCCAAACCAATTTGGTTATTGTAAATGGCCTGGTCACTACACGTTCTTACCTCAGAGACATCATAGAACCCATCATCATCATTCCCCAAGTCCACCAACACACCCTCAACTTTCTGTCCATGAATGATAATGCTCCACCACATGGAGCCAGAACTGTTACAGCTCAACTTCAGGAAGTCGCAGTGCTTCATATGGTATGCCCAACACCATCCCCTGACCAGAACCCCATAGAGCACGTCTGGGACCCGCTGAAGGGGAGACATGATGATTGTCCAAATGACCTGGAAGAACTGCATGTTGTACTTGTGGAAGAGTGGAAAATCAGAACAACCTCATGATTCAACGTGTTAATGGTAAGTTATCACAAGTCAGATGGACACAGGTGAAAAGACGAACGCTCCTTGCACAAAGTCAGAACAATAATAGCAGCACCAACAATTGAAGTCAGATAATCACAGCTGCCTTGGTGACAGCACAGCATGATTAACACTAATGACCCTACACTTTATAAGGCACTACAAAGACAATTAGTCCTCCCACTCGCCGCCTCCTCTCTTCTGGGCAGGGAACATGTATTTAATCCACAAGTCACTCTGCGACCTCATTCCACCGATCTCCCCATTAAAATAGCCTTTTGCCTGTGATGGTTTTGTCCTGTCTGCTACAGAAGAGAATACGATGCCCAATCAGGACCCAGATACCTCTCCTCATTTTTGCAAACAGCATTGGGTGTCTTGTAGAACAATGCACATTTTTAAAAAGAAAAAAAAGACACTTACATCTGGAGTTTGGCTTGTTTCCTTGGAGATGTTGGAGAGACTTTGTCAGACACTTTACGGACCACAGTTCGCAAACACAGCAGACAATTAAACGAGATAGATGATCCAATAAGCTGACACTTGCTAAGGTGTACTTGGCAGGTGACTGATCATAAGGTAAGTGATTTATAACCTGGTAGGATATGATGGCAAGTCTTTCTAACATCAGAGTCCTGCTGAGTGTAGAAAGACTTTTTTGACATAGCACTACAGAACTTTATTTATTGATGAAATTTAGAGGTTTCAGGAACTAAAACATAAACTGACTTCAGCTTACATGAAATGTGAACCACATCCTGTTTCTATACTAACAAGAAATGTATTACAAGTTTTTTTTTTTTGGTCAGAAAAAACCTTGACACCATGTTCAAAAGAAAATGTAAAATGTTGAAGTAATGTTAATATAAAAACAGAGAAATCTTGATAGATTGTCTTATAGTCAGCAGGCTGAGCTGCAGCGTAGCCTATTTAGCAATGTGTTAAACTCAAAGTTCTTCACCAGATTTATACACAGTATGCCATCGCTGAGGATCTAAGATCTAAGATCAAGTTGAATGATGACTGCAGCTTATTTGTATACTTAAATTGTTTATGTGTGTATAGTTGGTGAAGAATTGAGCACATTTCTGAAGTCTTTTCTTCTTTTTGTCAAGTGTCAAGAGTTCTGGATTTTAGATGAAAGACCCACTCCAATGAAAACCATGGTTTTAGTGATTTTAACATGTTCTCGACTCATTTTTCTCATGATGGAGGACACGTATAAAGAAAATTAGGCTTAAAATTCAATTTCTGAGTATTTCTTTATTCAAGTGGTGGTGAATCAGGACCAGATGAAAAAATGTCGTTGCAAAAATAAGCTTGTAGCTGGGATGTAGATGCTACAACGATGAGCCACAAGCTCACCGATCCGCTTCATTATCATGCTGCATTCACACGGGACGCGGTGTCAGATTTGCAATCCATGGAAGCTGCTCTCGCTTGCTCTGCCGGACCTTTTACGGCAACCTGTCCAGGGTGTATCCCAACAGCAACTGGACAGTCTCCAGCAACTCAGCGGCCCCAGTGGGTTAAGAAATTTGGAAGTTCAGGGCAAAACTTGAAACTTGACGCCCCCGCCGCGCCGGTCACGTCCCGTGTGAATGCACCTTTATGCATCCACTTGCAACAAATAAATCTATGTGCATCTTAGTTTTCCTTGTCCGAGCTGGGAACTGTACAGCTGGGTAGTTCCAATTTTTTTTCCACCATTTTTGTTGCAGGTTGGGGGTGTGAGGGGCTGTAAGCCAGCGGGAGAGTGTTATCAGATGACGGGAAATTGGGATGAGCCTAATCCATGCCAACGGTCCAGCCTCTTTGCAGAAACTTTGATCTAGAAAACTACATTGTTTTTTTTATTTTGAACTAAAAGTGGCATAATCATAATTAAAAGACCACTGGGAACAATTTTAAAATAGATTTAGATATTTTAACTGACATTTTAGGATGAGCAGTCAGAAGCCGTGAAAAAAGTCATAGAAACAGATTCTACTTACCTGTATTGACAAAAAAATTGCTGTTGACACGACTTAAGGTTTTAATCCAGCTGGAATGTACCAAACGTGTTTTTTTATTGAAATCTTTAAAAGGTTAAACATTTTTCTGTCCATTTCAGAATTTCTGTCCACTGTCTGATTCAGAGAGATGTTAATTTTGCTTTTTCTTCACATTATAACACAAAAGAGAACAAAAACACATTATTGATAGCGTTGTCCAATAAAAAAAAAACAATCATACTGCAGGAGATAAATGGTGTTGCTAAGCATTCAGAACACATTTGTCAAATTAAATTGCCATACAAGGAGCTTCAATACACAGTGTGATGAACAAAGAACAAAAGCAGAAGCAAAACAGATTCCTTCCAGAGTCTCATTCATCCTTTCACGCTCACAGCACTGGCACAAACCATGACACAGACGTGTACCCATTCATCAGTTGAATCTGCAACACACACGTGAACCTGCGTGATGATCTGCCAGATAACCCTCTCATCTTTATTTTCGCTCGCCGCTGTTCTCAGTGTGTGCTCAGGAGGGCTTCGGGAACAACACCGCCACTGTGAAGGCTCTTTTACTGAATGCTAAATACTTCTTTTATGCGTTTACCTGCCCGTGTTTTGAGGCTCAGTCAAAGGGTGAATGCAGTCAAAGGTCATGACCACAGGAGGTCAAAAAAACAGATCAAACCCACCAGTGACCCGTGACGTGATTCTAAAGAATGTTAACCTTTTAGTCTCAGTTTAACGAAAGCTTTTACTTTGACTCACAGCTTTAGTTAATAAATAAAGTAGATTTTCAAGATAGGATGCAGAGCTAATGGGACAGAACATTTAATTCAACTTGTTCCCTATAAGAATATATTTGAAATCTTCAATTCAACCAGTTTTTTTTTTGTTTAGAATTTGGCGTAAAACCAACACTGCATTGTTTTTTTCTTCTTCTTTTGCCTCCTTGGAGTGCTTGTTAAGAAACTATTCAAAATGTATTTCCTCCAGGCAATCGTCTTGAATCCAGCTGGGGGCCAAAGAAAAAAAAAGATGGAAATAAATTAGTTCCTTTGCCTTCAGCTGAAACTGACATGTTATTGTGGCATTGCAGGTAAAAATATTCCAAAACTATGGGCAAGAAGAACGCTACATCTGGCTCAATGAAAACTGTGTCAGTTATTTAGCATGTGAGGGGTGGTGAGCCAGAGAAGGAGTTGGGGTGAAAAATTTGAAAGCATAGGTTTGGCTGCAGGCAGGTGATAGATAATCCAGCAAACTAGGCGCCTGAGTTGGTCCACATTACTGAGGATGGCTTTTTCCACTGCATATGTATATAAATGGTCTGTTTGGTTAAGACAAAGCATAGCGATGTGACCGAACAACAATTTTGTGCAGCTTTTCTGTGAGATGTTTGGATGAACATTAACTGAGTCTGTGGCCACGCAGGACTCCCACATGGTTAAAGTGGAGGAGCAGCCATGGACAAGCTGAAATAAACGACCTGGGTATCCTCTTCTAACAACTGGAAGCCTAATGACTCTCAACATAATATAGAAAAAGAATGTGATATTTCAAAATCAAAGCACTTATAAACCTAAAATTAAAAAAACTTAAGGAGGAATAATCAACATGGAGAAGATTTATGGATTTTACATCATCGTTCCTCCCAAAAGCAATTTTTCACCACTTAGGAGGCTTACCACTTTGCCAAGTATTGATCTGCTCAGACCAAACAGGATACTTTAAGGTAATAACATTTTTTCATTTCGCAGTCTTTTAGCATTGGCTTTGACAGAAGCTCCTGGAAAGGGTGGGTGGGGAAAACAAGTTCTGCCACGTTTCACTGAATTAACTTTGGGTTTCACCAGCAAGCCTGTAAAAAGGAGAGGACGTTTGAGCATCATCAGCTTACAAACTAAACCCTTTTCAAATGGGCATTACAAATACAGGACATATAAAAGTAGAAATGTGAAACCTGTTTGAACTGTGGTCCAACCAAAAATTAGCCATTAAATTTTTATTAATGTGCATTGCAAAAACTGATTTTAAAATATCAATAAAATGATAGGAATCCAGGTGAACACACAAAAAAATTGTAACTAAAAGAAAAGTTTTCCACCACATGGATTCTCTTTTTAAAAAATATTTTGGCGAATCACACTTGACTGTAAAATTGCAGCTAAGCAACAAAGTCCTCACACTTCAAATCATAGCAACAATAACAGGGCTCAACCAGTGTATGTGATCAACCAAACCTTCTGATCAATCTCCACTGCTGTCTCTTAATGAGAAGCTAAGGACGTGATCTCATCTCAACACAGTCAGAATGCTAAATCTCATTTCATGGGCCACCAATAACTGCTTATCCCATCATCAATGGAAAACGTAATGGATTCAATGCATACTAACATGACCTTTGACTCTAGCAGCTTTCTGCTGCAGTGCTCAGCCAGTCACCCAATTAAAAAAAGTCAGTGATGAGAACTAAAAGCTGACTGTGCAACACTCACATAGAGGATGACATTTTCATTCCTTTTTTCAGGTTTGTAAATGTTGCTTTTTTTTGATAATTAACTGAAATACATGAAGATGATTCTGCCCAGAGAAAAATACCTGGAAGAGTAGAGAAGGTGCACATATCTGGCTTCATTCTCTGAGACCAATGGGCCTTCTCCCTAACCTGCTAAGACGCTGTTATTAAGTTATAGTTTAACTTTTCGCTTACAAACGACTACGATTCTGAAGGGTTTTTTACACAAAGTTATCATTAAATTCCACACAGTTGTACATTAACGCCCTCTGTGAGAGCTGTCAACACTTCCAGAAGCTGGAAAATCCATTAGATTTTGTATTTTACCTGATAATGGAAAGTTAAAGGCATCGTTGTTGACGTCTGCTCATACATACAAAAAACATGCACTACACAGCATAATGGCAGCACGCCGAATGACGTAAAAAGCAGAATGGTTGAGGAAATATCTCACAATCAGATGTAGCAATTAATGTTGTTTCATGCAAAATTGGATTTGAGTTGATCTTTGTTTGGTGCACCCCTATGAAATTTGCTCTTTTTTTCCTGATGGTATTGAAGGTTACAGCTCATCTGAGCTGAACGGAAGCAGCAGCTTCACACTTGATGATATGCTTGCATTGGCCTGAGAAGAAAACATTTTTAGAAAAGGCAAAGTAAATCAAAAAGTTGCCACATATTTACCAAACAAAGCCATAATTTCTTTAATTTAGATTCTATTTCTCTTCAATGCAAGGTAAATCTGGTGTCTTTATTAAAATATGAGCTGCTGCAATGTTCACAAGCACAAGTTTGCTGTTGTTAGTGAAGATGGCCAGGTTTTATTTCCCATGCACTCAATGTGTCATTTGTTATCAGTAGGGAGAGGGGGATGGTGTTGACATGCCAATCATATCTGCTGTCGCCTTGAAAGACAAGGTGAGGCTTTCCCTCCAGAGATAAAGGTTTGCAACTGAAGTGCGACTTTGACATTTCATTTCAACACACTGCAGGGCTCCAAACTGACAACTTCCATGAGTGGAGTCGGTGCTCCTAACCGAACAGCAGCAGCTTACAATGTTGTAGTCTAAGCCTAAGCTGGATTCTCTGATTTCTTTAGAGATACTTATGCAGAGTTGGACTTATTGGTTAAAAAAACTATATTAATTTTAAAGTTATTTTGTGATGTTAAATATTACTTTTCATCAGAAATTAATTGTATTGCCTTTCTTTTACACCTCATTTGAACCCTATCTCCTCCAAACATGGAGCCTAAAGTTGTCACTGCCACAGTATGTGAGACTAATGTGACAATTTGAGTTTTGGTTCATTCAGAAAAAAACAATGACCCGAAGCTTCAGACTACATTGGTCTAAACATTTTCAAAGGAAATAGGAACTTAGACTCTTGAAAATGTCTCTTCACAGATTTCTGGTCTGAAAAGACTTGAAGGGGAATTCCCAAGGTTAAAGTCCACCCTCAAAAATAAAAGCACAACCATTTTTGGTTGAGTTTACAGCATGTCATTGAGCAATAGATCAACAACACCTTTTACAGTTGTCTGATTATCACCATGCAGTCACTGGTTTTCAGTGATCAATGCATTTACCATGAGAAAATCATCTACTCGAGTTCATGCAAAAGTTTTGAGATTTCACTTTCCAATGGGATATTTCTCTTCATTTTTAAAAGAAAATCTTGACATTGTAATTAATATTGTTTGGTTTCTTATGTGTTTATTTTATTTAAACTTTGTTAAAGGATTTTACTTCCAACTATTATCTTTCTATTTTAAAAACGTTAAATTAATCATAAAAAAAACTTTCGGAGATCTTTCCCATTTTGACTTTGAGGTTTCTCGTCCATATTCTGCACACATATTCCAGTATACTATCCCGGCCACTTTGTTTTGGCGCTCCATGTTAGCTTTCCCGGCCAGCGTCTTACATCTGTGTGCTGGATTGTTTCAGGCATTTTATGAAAAAACAAAATGTTTTTCCAATTCTTTTTAATAAAGGAATTGAATAAAAAAAAAAAACCCACAAAACTCAAAATAGTGTTGTTTTGCATTGATGTCCCAGTGGTGTGCCTCATCTATAAATGTCATCACACTGCCTCAAAATTAGTTTGAAAACACTTCTAACTGTTCTAAGTAATTAACTTGTCATGAATCAAAATAATATAACAGCTAATTACTCTAGAAAAAAAGTAAAACACATTAAGTACAATTGTTTTACATGTGAAATTGATCTGTTTCACCAAACCTTGAAAATGTTCAATGTTGTCATTCCCTCAAATGCCCCTATAATAAAAAAGTACACACACACGCAAACGCACGCCCACACACACACACTCAATAACATATGAAAGGAAAGCCTAAAATAAAATGCATTAGAATGAAAGAGAATGACAACATGAAGCCGGACTTAGTGCTGAACGCTCGGTCCGGCTGGTGTCTGGTCAGTCCATTCCATGATGTCTGAGAGCTGCTTCATTAAGAGGCTGTCAGGACAACTCAGCTTCCACCAGATCAGCCAGGAAGTGAACCACTTTCTGCACTGTAAATATTCTATTGCTGTTGTTCTCTAGATTTGTTTTTACACCAGCTCACAACTCAGCATTAAGGCCCAAAGATTGAAAAACATAAAGGAGAACGGACCTATTTTCTACCAAAAACGATCACAATGATTGACAACAAAACAAAAACAAATAGCTGTTAAGTTTATTTATTTAGTTATCATAAAAAAAGCTTAATGTCTATGAGAAAAGTGCCGCTTTTACCTTTTGAAATGGAATTCTGCACCTTCATCCAAAATTCATAAACTCAGAACAAAGCTCTGCATGGGACTGTTTCCTTAATCCAACTCCTGCCTGCTGGTTTTCTGACCATTACCAGTGCCTCCCGCTGCTTGCATGTTTTCCTCCTGCTTGGTCGTGCCAGAGTTCTGACCGTTATCACCTGCTCTTGTAACGATGTAAACATGTTTGCAACAGAGAAAATTGCTTGGAAACACGGCAGGGTCATCTCAAAATATATGACACAAATAAAAACTTTTACCTTTGTTTAACCCCCAAACTGTGCTCAAAAACATGAGTGTGAAGTACTGTAAAACACTTTTTTGACTCTTCTATTTATTCTCACAATAAATATCCTTAACGCCAGACACGACATTCATATTTGCTTCTGACCCCTAATGTAAAGTATTTTACTGTCAAGAGGACTTTTCTCGATCTAAAGGACTCGCTATCTTCTTTTCTGGCATTCAAGCTGTTATAAACTATTCAGAGGTCATTGCAAGAGCTGTTTGCAGCCATTAAATGTAATCCTATATTAATTTTACGAAAAGAACTGCAATTTGCATTTATTGGAGATGGTATATATTCTGTTCAAAGTGTGACCCCAAACGCAAAACTAGTGATACACAAATACCACAGGTGGCAAGATCCTCAAGAGAAAGGATCTACAACACTTGTGGTAGATGGTTTGATGAGAATAGGAGGTCAGAACTGGAGCACAAGGTCCTTCTGCAGTTGAAGTGACAGAATAAATTTTGTTTTTAAATATGAATTTACTCTTGAGACTGTGATCGACCTGTTTGAGCAAAGTTGTATTCAGTTTTACTGATTGATGTTTTTTTTTTTAGATAGAAAAATGAAATCTTTGCATTAATTACATTTTTAAAGTCTATCATTTCACTTAAAATTATACTTGAAAAATGTCTGACTGAATAGTTGCCTCTTATTCATTTCACCTATACTGAAATACGTCCAGCTGCAAAATGTTTGGAGCTTTAACTGGAATCTGGAAGTGAATGTGTGTATCCGTCACTCTGCAATAGGCTGCCTCACGCCTTATATCTGGTGAAGCTTAGACAAGGCCTTCCAGCAGAGCCCTGTGACCCTGAGCAGGGAAAACAAAGTAGTATAGCTTTTCTGCAATTGTTCTTATTTTAGTGTCTGCCATTGTTGTCAAAAACTTTTTTTTTTTTTTTTTGGTAAACATTATTTATCCTCCCTTAGTATAAGGATTTCTGAAATAATTGTCACATAGTAATTACTTTGAAACTTTTAGCTCATAAACAACAAAATTATTCATAATTTGAAACAAAAAAGATATTTCTTTGTTTGCCAAAAGCTAAATTTTTCAATTCAATCACTGAAAAATGAGGCAACTGATTTGGTTTTACCAATTTTTCTGAAAGTATTTAGAGCATTGTTGTCACAGTAGAGGTGGGTATTGGGTGGAGTGGTGTCAGGTAGGGGTAGCATTAAATATTTAACAGCTGGACACAACACAGCTGGATTCAAAGCCCTGCTGCTTTGACCAAAGTGCTGCAGTGCTACTGAAGATTAAACATGCCTTAAGGTACTGGATTTGTTTCAAGAATTTTTACCCCAATTGTGTGATATTTTCAATATCCTTTTGAAAAAAAAAAAAAAAAAAAACTGGAAGAGTTCGTATTTCTGTGACTCAGCCTCTTATTATGGATGTACAGCGTGTGGGGCAGGAGGGATCTGGGTGATGAAGGGAAAATAGAAGAAACTGTGATAAAAGGCTTCACAGAGAGTGAAGAGTGACTTTCTTTTTGTCACATTTTGATTCATTTACTCACAGGATTCACCCAGAATAACCCACTCCTAAAGGGGCCAGTCATTTATCCTACTTTAGCACAAAACAATGCCAAATAAACCCTCAATTGTATGCTGTTTTTTTCAAATTTTTACATGTAAATAGATTTATATGAAATATATATATATATATATATGTGTATAAGTAAAGAGCTGGTCTCTGTTGGCAGCACTGATCTTCATAACTGTCATGCTTCCCCCCAAGCTGTGGCCCTAATTGCCAGGATGTGCTGCGGACTGACTGGTTAACGCTGGAGCTTTGTGTTTGGCTGATTTAGATTGGAAGCTGTGATCACAGACGTGACAGAGCCTGTCAACTCTTTATCGGTGTCGTAGCAACTAGGCTGGAAAAGTGTCAGTTTGAATGCTTATTATATTCCCAAAACCTGAAGGAGATTCACTCGACTGTGGATGGGCTCATTTGAAATACTAAATGCACAGATAGTTGACGGCATGCTTGGAAACATGAGTGTTTACAGATATTCATACTTAAAAAAAGAAAGCAGGGACTCAGTCATCTGTTGATTGGTTCAATGGGGATTCATTTTTAATGAGTGATTGACGCATAGCTGGTAAATCCAGAGAAAAGTTTAGATTCTTTTATTTAATCAGAAAAGGTTCAAATGAGATTAAATCAATCAATCATCGGAGTTCTCTTTTCAGGCAGTAACTTTCAGCTGAAAATACATAAAATAGAAAAAAAATGCAGACAAAAACATGCAGTTAACAGATTATGTGTGCAATAAATGTGTTAGTAGAGGATGTTATGATTTTTTGAAAACTTTTGATTGACATGTTATGACTGATGAAAAAAATAATGAATAGTTAAAGAGATCTATTTAAATGCTGGAACAACTGAGGTTTTCTTGAACCTTTATCATGATGTTCAGAGTTACAATTGTTCTAACCCTTAGTGTTCTAATGTGTGAACATACACCATGAGAAATTGCATTTTGTTGTTATTTTGGATGGAAATGCATTTTCATAACCTGGAAATGCAGAGATTAAGAACAAAGCTCTTGAACACAAACGACTGTGATATTACACTACTTCTACTCACTTTTTGGTCTTTGTGAAATGTCTCAATGGGACCAATGTTCTCATCACATCCAATGTATGTTTACCATATGCCACAAAGTTGTAAATGTACCTAAAACCAAACAGTACAAATGTAAAAAAATCATAAAGGCAAAGGAGAAAAGTGGGATATGGGTACTATAAACAAAAAAATTGAGTAAAGGATGTGGGGTTGGAGAATCCACAGGTTGGAGAATGATAAAAACAGACTCATAGGAGGGGGTTGGGATTACAAACAAAAAAAGCAACAAATTGCTTTAGATTATAAATTTCACATATTGTATGTATCAAAAGGACTGGACCTGTCAACAGACACACACATCCACATACTTAAATACTACAAACAAATCTGTTGGCAGCAAAAGCTGTCATGCATATTGCAAATACAGATCAACTCACATGGACATACAAGTAAACACATGTCAAACATGTTATGCCTGCATGCATCCTGTTTGTGCTCAGGTGAGTTAGTAAACTGGACGATGATGCTACAGGATGTAGAAAGTGAATCAAAAGTAAGGTGACCCCTCAGTGCAAGGTAAAGAGGGTGTAGCAGCCAGGGATGGGCGAAGATACAGATGGAGAGCATACGCCCACCAGACAATCTGACAGAGTTGAAGGGACGACCACAGGAGGCCCATCCATCAAAGTGCAGGGGGGCACAAGAGGCTGGAGAGCACAAGCCTCGATTAGAAACCAGTCCTGTCACAGTGCCTGGGGTCCAGAATGAGTCCCCACTATTGACTGTATATGAGAACTGGACTGAGTGAGTGTGACATCACCCATAGAAAATGACTTACTTCTGATTCCAACGAAATTAAGTCAATTCAAACAACGTCGGTAAGCAGTGATTGGTCTGAGTCAACATTTCTATGGAAACCACACTCATTAATCAGGAGTGAGCTTTTTGGAAGGCCACACCTCTACCACTTGAAAGCGGATGAGGGAGAGGAAATGTCAATCAACATTTCAAACATTTGACGCAAGACCGCATACTTTTACTTAGGAAACTGATTGGTCAGTTTAGAACATGAATAACTTGCACTACAGAAAAAAATAGAAAGTAAAACAATTGGGATTGTCAATAACATGTTAAAAAAGGTAGCAGAGCAAAACTGCTGGCTGTTTTCTAAAGAAAATGACTGAAATAGTCATTAATTCATCAATAGAAGTCTATACGATTTGGACTTTTTGGGACCAGCAGGTACTTCTTAATTGGAAAGCGAGGAGGAAGGGGACACTTAGTCCAGTTGTTTTAAACAGTCAATCGTCCCCACACCACTAGGAGTGCCCACTGGTCACAGACAAGAGGCCCATCTACACCCAGAAGACTTTAGCACCTCCCCTCCAACCCCAGAAGTGAACAAGCAGAATATCTGAGCACCATTTTAAAACGAAGCAAGTCATTAAATTTGATAAATAAATGAAGGAAAGAAAATCTGCCATCTTTACCGACTTTGCATCATTCTGGATCAGAAAATAAGAAATGACTTGCTACCAGAAAAAAAACAACCTTAAACTAAAGTTTGCTTGCTTTCCCTGAGTTGTGTCCTCAGGGACTGGCTTACTGTATGGAACAGCTCAAAACAAAACCCCACACATAAACGTAATGCTCGTGAAATCACGAAGGAGGCAGCAAAACATCTTTAGATCTATAGAGGAGAAACAAACAAAAAAAAAAACAAGCTCCATGTTGCGCCATGCCTGTTTCAACTCGCATTGGACTTGCTGAATATTTGGCAAAGTTTTTTGACAAATAGATGCACTAATGAGGAAAAACCCAAATCAAAGTATTTTTTCCTTTTATACATAAAGCCATAAATAGAGATTTCAATTGCATCCTTAGAGACAAAACAGTTCTCTGCCTGAAATAAAATCATTTGAACAATAGAATCAATTGCAGTCTGCACACGGTAGTTCACAGAAAACTTTATCTGTAAAATGGAACTCCACTGCTTTTTGTGTTTCTCTACTAATTTGAACATTTCCTGATGCGAGTCCACATTTTTACAGTATCTTTTCCTCCTTACGGGGAAGTTTGATTTAAATGAGAGGAACCTTGAAATATTTCCAGTTTCCAATTGACTGCTGCTTTAAAATGCTTGATGAATTTTTCCATAAAAACACCTCTCAAGGTACCTTCACACCAACAACGTCGACTCACTTTCAAGCGACCACTTTCAATGAAAAGTCTATGCATGTAAACCCTTGTTTCTGGTTTTAGAACTCTTGTGTTTGCGCGTCCCTTCACATATTTTTAAGTCCGGTCTCAGGCTCTATGTACTAATCGTGCATTCATTGGTCAACAATTTGAACTTTTGACTGTTAAATTGCAAAAACACTGATTTTTTTTTTTTTTCCTTTGACATGCATAGACATTGTGTTGTTCCTTAAAATTAAATCTAATTAAAAATGGGATTTAATTGCTAGCATGAATTCAATCCCCTGAACAATACAGATACACTTCAGGATTTACACATAGACCATACAACTACATTGAAGAACTGCTTGCACAATTAAAAAGGTAAACTTGTGATCACTGCTTCCTGCAGCTTCCTAAGGATGCTGCTGCCTTTCAAAGAGCTCATCTGAATTCAACATTGAGTGTTTTTTAGAAAAAAGGCTTCTTGTCGAACGCAAATGTCAGGGGTTACCATTGAATTAAATTTTCAGGAGCATGTTATATGATTCCCAATATCGGAATTGATTTTTATCTATGCTTGTGGGTTTGCAATTTGAGAGCAATATCAGAAAAAAAATAAATAGAAAATGTAATGGAGAAAGCTTTCTTTTTTTTCCCTGTGTAAATATCAAAGTATCACACATTTTGCCTTCTTGGCAGCTGTGATCAGCAAAAGTGTTTTCCGCATTTTGTATGTGCTGTCTGTAGACACACCCCATGTGGCTTATTTGCTCCCATCACCAATATTCTGTTCAAGACAGGTGCTGTACAAATATTGAGACTTTGATGTGCCAGGAGGAGGGAGGAGTGTTGTTTGGGATGATAGGAGATATGAGAGTATTGAATGTCAAATATCTAATTGAGGGATACCTCGTGTTTTTCATTTTTTCTCCTATTTATGTGTACAGCAGAGACACTGTCATTTCCTGAGGACGATAACTGCAAGAAGAAGCAATGGAGATAAAACTGATGTTTGAACTGTAAAAGCAATTCAAACTTTGATATTTCTTACAAAAGAATCCTTTAGCAAAAGAAAAATATTTTTAAAGTTTATGAGGATGTTCTTTTTGCAACAGCTCATTAATAGAACTAAAATGTGTTGTTGAATGTTCTTCAGCTCAAAATGTAAAGATTATCAATAAATAATGTCTCATTTTACTTAAAAAGCTGCAGAAGTGACTTACCAAGTCTTTTATAGGTTGTGTGATCAGATCAAAATCTGGTGTAGTGTACCTGGAACAATTACTTTTTACTAAATAGTAAATGCTTCTAAAGAGAATATGTTAACAAAAGAGATTTAAAAAAACAGCTGTATATGAACTCTTCTGGGTAATGCTAAAACACACTTGATTAAAAAGAGGTTTCTAACTGCAGTCAGTGACAGTCGCAGCTTTTAATATGAATCAGATAAGAGAAAATTGCCATAAGGGAGAATTTTTAAACACAGAAATTCTGCATTTAGTCAAGCAGTAAACACACACTAACTTTAAGAACTGTCTATAGGCCTACTGGAGAAGCATGCACATGTTCTAAAATGTGCTTGTCAGAGAAAATTGCTTTCTTGCCCCTACATCCTTATGAAACAGAATCCCAGTTGCCTGTTGGGTATCTTTTGATTTGCCTGCTCTGTTTGATCATCTTCAGAGGTTGGTGGAAGCGTTTCTCTGCCCTATTTTTGCTTCTGCTTCGAGGCTCCATCAGGCTTTAGCGAAGGTTCGTGGAAATGACCGCGGTCACTGCAGCCGGACTCTTGATGGGTGCCGCTGCAGCTTCCCAAATGCCACGCAGTCCCAGAGGAAAAGATTCTAAGATGGGAGATCCAAAAAATAAAAAGCTGAATAAAAAAGAATAAGTATTCAAATATTATTACTTGACTCTCCTATTGTGATGTAAAACGTTTACTGTTTGCTATTCTTAAACCTTTCAGAGTAAACTATATTCATATATATGATACTTTGGCACACTAAAGAACAGTTTTTTAAAAATAAAATATATGTTATTTTAATGAGTTCTTTTCCTACCTGAAAGTAAGACGTTTCGATCTCTGAGGCACCGCCTTTCCAATTCATCCTAGAGTCGGCCTCGGCAGTGTTTCTGCATTTTGCCCACCAAAACAAACAACATCTGAACTTTTGCAAAGATGGATGTGCATATTGTGCATATAAAATGAAAGCATCTTGCTGATCACTGCTGAGAAAGTGTGTGTTAGCTATTGGGGCGGTGCTGGCAGTGCAGACTCTTCCTGGAAGGGGCTGTTCTCACTTGTCTATGTCTCAATGTGAGAACCCGCTTGTTTTTGTAGATTGGGAGGGGCTGCTGCTCAGAAAGCGGAGTTTTAGAGGAATGCTCAGAGATGTGCGAATGATTCAAAATACGGCTTTGTTTTACAATCCGTTTTAAAAGACTTACAGTCTGTTCTACACCTTTCATAGCCAAAAATTGTGGGTTTTTGTTTATATTTTTTTTAGTAAAGAGCCTTTTACCAAATGTATTAATTTAATTGTACAATTTAAAAAAAATTGTAATCATTACTTTAATCTCATAAAAATTACATCATTTTTTCCAATAATCCCACATTTTTATCCTTGTAAGTTTTGGACCTTTTTTCCCATAATGTTATCTCATAAAATTACAACTTTTTCCTAGAATTTTAAGACTTTTTATCTAGTAAATTTTTTTATTTTTTTTCATTTTTACAGTGGTCCTAATACTCAGTTATCCTAAAACACATCCCAGATGAATCAATGCAGATTACATTAGGATTTAATGTTAATTAAGGTTTTTTTCAAAGCTTTGTTCTTTATTATTATTATTCGATAGCTTCCTATTATGGAAATGATTACAGTGTCTGAAATAAGTAACAGGTTTGTGTCTGTAAAGTGTTATTAAAGAAAACCTATAAAGATAATGGGATTTGTGATTTGGAGAATTGTACGTTTGATTTGGAATTATTATTCACAGAAGCTGACCAGATATTTGTTGTCATATGTTTTTATTTTATTTTATTTTGAAAATAATTTCACTTACTTTCAAAATCTCCCAACCCAGTTTTGATGCTTAATGAGGCATCTTATATAGGTGGTATAACACCAAGACGCTCTAATCTAGTCATTGGAGCTGTCATTGGATCGGGATGACCAGAACCGCCATGAGCCAATAACACACACAGACTGACCATTAAACAGCGAACAGCCTCGTTTGCAATGAAGCACAAAGTGAAACAGTGATGTTGTTCAAAGCGCCAAATATCATTGGTCATGTGACACCAGTGTTTTGATACATGCTCCAACACATGGCTTTGAATCACTCCGCTTGACGAATAGTGACACAAGCTCTGAAGCCTTGATTAAATCTGCCCATCCCTACCTGTGACCATTATTTTTACACTGCTGCCAGTGTTTTTTTTTTTTTTTTGCTAAAGGCAAAAATATTGCAGAAAATGTAAACTTTTGCAGTACAGTGCACCCCATCAGCACGACGAACTGAATCCGTGTGTATGCGGCGTTAACTGAGGAACACGCGCTGATTGAACGGTGGCTCAGGGGGATACCGAGATGAAAAAGACCTTAGAGTGTTCCCATTTAGTGCCTATCTGACGCAGACGCTCGTTTAGCTGGAGTCTTCCAGCTCCCCTGTGGCTGCCGTGTGTTGGGATCAACACACTTTCTTTTTACTTGAGCTGCCCTCTGCCTGCCTCTCCTTCCTGCCTCAAGAGGCAGGCAAAAAGTCATCGTCGGTCACAACAAAAGCTCTTTTAATCAGGTTTCTGAATGAAAGATAGGAGAGAGATACTAAACACAGTTAACTGCAATGACAGCTGAAAAAATGAGATATTTGAACAGAAGAGATTGAAATGGTGGAGAACCGTTGAAATATTTGGACAGTTTCTTCAATGTGATGATCCTACTTATAGAGACGATGATCGACTACCTCATCAGAATAATCCCTCATGAAATTCTGGATGTAATAGAGCAGCTAATGCATCTGCCAATCTTAACATACTCTTAAAAAGATGTAACTATAAAAACAACATGATGTTTATTGTGTCTCTTCTTGATTTTACATCAATCCCAGTGAAACTAAATTTGTCCCACAGGTCAAGAATAACATGAATCATTACAATCTTCATTTTCACTCTATGAACTGAGGGAACCAGGAGGAGCGACAGAGACTTCCAACTCCAAAGCAACTGTTTCAGGTAAATGAAGCATGACTTCAAGTAATTGTTGCTATCTTCATTAACTCTAAGTGAGTAATTCATCAAAATGACAGGAGGTAGTTTGACAAAAGATGAAAAATTGCAATTAGCTTGATTAATTTTATGTGGTCTTTAGAAAATTTGTCATGTTAAAAGCTGAGAATAGAGAAAATAACACGGTGGAGCCAAATGCTGTAGCTATGTAAGCCATCTGTAGTACCCTGTTCTTTAGAGAAATTGCTGCAGCTCGTTTGAATTGTGTGGTTTTCATCTACTGACACTAACCATGAGCACAAAGATTTTCAAGATCTGCATTTTGCTGTCTGACAGAATGGCTCTTGGATTTTGAGCCCAGCCAAAATTCACAATGTTCACTTACCATTTCTTTACGACTACTTTGGACTTTACTCTCAAATGTCAAAATTTAATCTTTCATTTTTGTGTTGCAAAAACCTGCAGCATTAGATCAGATTAACGGATGTTATAATCTTTGTAAATGACTGCATCCTTGCCATATTTTTTGGAGTATAAGTTGCTTTATTTGTGATTTGTTCTTATTAATAACTGGTTTCCCTTTAGCGGTTGTTAAAAAATGCTAGAGGGCACTGTAGGTATAAATATCAGTATTTGCTAATGACAGCAACGCAGAAGAAGTGGCGTCCTAAATAAACACGGAGGAGAGACTGATTGTTTTCATCTTGTTTTTATTTTTTCTTCCTCAGACAAAAGCGGGAAAGCAGCTAGGTCACAGAAGTGTATGGATGAACCTCGCCGACAAAACAAAAAAGACTGAATGATCTCATGAACCCAGACATGGAGATATGGTTACGGACATCTTCTGTGTCTTTCGTGCATTTTAAATAAGACTTGTTGTCAATTCTTCCATGTACTTATGAGACTAAGAACTTGATTCTTCCACACGCAATGGGAGCATCTAGTTTACATTTTTGGACAAGCGCAGAGAGACAACAGATACAAGATTCTTTGACTATTGGAATGCTATCACGTCTTAAATAAAGATGAATAACTGTATCTTCTGTGGCTTCTATACGTTTTCTTTACTTCAAACTGCTGCAACAAGGTGCAACTTTTCAGACAGTGCTATTGAAACTAGCAGCTGGAATCCTTAAACTGGAGAACATTTTTGTTTCTGGACCTTCAATTAGAGCCCTTTGGAAACATGTTGTTATTTTGCATTATATATATATATATATATATATATTTGTAGTTTTCATAGACTATGCCAAACAAAATGAAAGGCTGCACCCAATAGAAGTTGCCTGCTATTTTCTTGGAATTCTGTAATCTTAAACATTTTTAACAACCCTTTAAAAATAACCTTTTAATTTGAAACATTTTCTAAAATAAAACCATATATGCTTAAGAAATATCATGAGATTGACATAATTCATCACAAATTTATGTTATAAATTTACAAATTACTTTCAAACTTAGTGAAAAAAAAAGTCTGTGCAAATGTGTTGTACTCTTCACAAACATTCGTAAATGAATGGAAATCATGTTGTACATTTCTAAAGAAAGACAGTAGATTATTATTAAGCAGAAAAAAAAACACTTTTTCAGGTTTTCAATTCTTTTCGCTGGATTGGAAAATGATTGGAACAGATCATATTCAGGTTTTTTTTTTTTTTAAATCAAAGCTACATTCCACATTAATAAAACCCACAAAGGTTGATTAATCTTGTGGGTTCCCTTCAAAAATGTGTACTTTTAGGACATAAGGATGAGTTTCTCCATAACTTCCTCTTCCCGTATTCAAGGACGTTCCCAAACGTCCTTGAATACCTGCTGCGTCTCTTGGTTAGGGCACATCACATTTACTCCTTCCTTCAGTACAGTGAAGGTTCTGGAGCATACAGATAAGGATTCTAATTTTGCGAGCCAGTGCACTTCGTGTCGACCACTAATGGCTAATGGAGTAAATAATTATAAAGCTAGTCTGCGATAAATCTGATTAGTCTTTTTCTTTCCCATGCCTCTCACTGAGCTTCAGCAAAGGTTGATCTATGGAGGTCTGAGAGCCCGACCTTCATGTAAATTCCAAACTATTTTCCACAAATGAGCTTGTCAATAACAGCAAAAATCAAATTACCTTTTTTTTTTTTTACTATTTTGAGTCACGAGTTGTCAATAAAATGTCTGCAATTGCTTTTTTTTGTGCAACTATTTCTAAAGAGCAATGTATTACTTTGAGTCAGACAGTTAAAAACACAGGGGGCTTAGTTCTGACAGTTTTTAAGCTGCGGCTAATACTTTACCGTCTGGAAGGAGAAAGATATAGTCATACATCTGTCTTGAGTGGTCATCATCTCCTCTTGTAAAACACTGAACAGTAGCCTTAACTAGACAACAGCAATCATGGAACCTCAGATTGTCTACCTGTGCGAAGGCTGACTCTGGGTAATCCAATCACCGCTGGCAGCTTGTGTTTCTCTGCTGCAGCCAGGTTGGACTCAGCAGTGTCCCACTTCCCACAACCTCACCCGAGGACACGGTCTTGCTTCCAGTAATTTTAATTTACTTTATTGTCATAAAGAAGCCTTTTTTTTATTTCAGCTGTTTGTGAAATATTATTTGCCTTAATGTTTCAAGTTGCTTTCTGTAGTCCCCCCCATTTTTGGTGTAACTAAGGTTATAAATGTCTTATAAATAATCCACTTAATGAGGAGAAGAAACAAAAACCCCTAAACATGCTTGTGGAAATGGGCTTTACTGACAGCAAACTAAAGAGAATAAATGCTGAAAAATCCACACTGAGTCCTAACTTTCTCATATAGTGTGAGATAAAAACTTTTGGATCAAGTGAGCTACTGTAGCTTATGCTTCTCACTCAGAAGGCTTGTGAGCAATCTGCAGATAACCAACATGAGTGGGATCAAACTTTCAAACTGGTGGTACATTTCAATAAACAGAGATAATAACTAGCAAGAACTTGAAAATGTATAGTAGAATTTACAAAAAATACTGGTAACAGCTTCAAGAAGTTATTTTAATATTAGTGAAAAATAAAACTTGCCACCAACCTGGAAAAGCATTACACACTCCAAGAGAACTTGGCTGTAACCCACTTTTAATCTTTTTTTTTTTTGTACAAACACAAATCGTATTTGGATGCATGTACAGTGTTCCCTCCCTTATTGCAGGAGAAACGTTCTAAAAATAACCTGCGAGAGGTAAAATCCACGAAGTAGGTGTGCAGATGTTTTAAGGCTGTTTTTCTCAGACAGACATAAACATTTTTTACACTTTTCTCTCTTTAACAACATTCTCGAAGTTCAAATGTTCAAATTCAAGTCCAGTTTTTCAGAATGACAACAAATGACCAGAGGAAAACTGAACACTTTCTGTACAGGAGATACGGCACGGAGAAGTTTGATAAACAAGGTCAACAGCCAATCAGGATGAAGAACACAGTTCTCTGGGGAAATAAAGGATGGAAAATTGAACTGAAAATAATCCACAAAACAGCTAGATCACAAAAGGTGAACCGCGATATAGAGAGGGAAAAATGTATTCAAACTCAGTCTCAGTGCATTAGAATATATGCAGTACAGTGAACTAAGTTACAGAACTAGATTCACAGAAAGAGTCTAAATGACTTAGAACAGCAAGTGTGCATTAAAGAAGTAAAATAAATCTGTTTTCAACATTTTATTTATTTTCTTGCATGCATGTCCTAACATAGTTTATTGCATGTGTTAGAATATAACCAGTTTTCTTTTTTTTTAAGTTATGACATTAAGTCTTCACCAAAATGAATGTTGTTCAAAATGTTTAAAAAGATAAATAAAAATCGAACTTGAGCACATCTCATCTCCTGGCAGACCTTCTGCCAGTTTTTTGAGCTGCACATTCATTTCTCAACATCACTTACAGCTCTGTCAAACATCCCATAAAGTATTTTCTCCGCCGAGCTGCAGGAAGTGTGCAGATAAATGCTGAAAAAAACAGGTATTGAGCTGCTGTTGGGACGCTCAGAGGCAGGTGTGAGTCATCAGCTGTGGTTCAGTGGCCAAGCTGCCCACGGTCCGACCTCCATTACTTTCTACTCACTAGTAGGATGCTAACTGATGGAATCCTGCAAAGTCTGCAGGCTGAGATCTGAAACGGAAGGCCATCCTGCAGAGTAACAGTACTCACATTTTTTTTAACTTCACTCTCCATGGATGTGTCATATGTCTGCTTATTTACCTATTAAACAGAAAATTCAATCACGATAAAGCGCTGCTGATTACGATGCAGCTTTTACATTTAATGAAGTGAAAAAAGTGGATGCTATTCTAATTTAAGCACACATTTTGCTAATCTCATCAAGAAAAAAAAACATTTCAGATCAATTC
The DNA here is from genome assembly GCA_036245035.1 of Adrianichthys oophorus. Taxonomy (NCBI): domain Eukaryota; kingdom Metazoa; phylum Chordata; class Actinopteri; order Beloniformes; family Adrianichthyidae; genus Adrianichthys; species Adrianichthys oophorus. The sequence goes on along the minus strand of BSAI01000125.1, from coordinate 10,444,356 downwards.
AACCCACAGGAATTATGGGAAGTGTATGTTTTACAGGATGAACGTGTGTAGTGACTTGTGCAATCTCAAGCTCTCTTTCCCCTGAAGATCTGCCAACAAGTTGTGCTACTATCAGCACTTTTTTTTCAGAGCGCCTGGTGAAGCGGTGCAACATTTAGCAGCCTGATTTAACGTATCATGCTAATGCTCAAAGATTTTCCTCGTGTCCGTGGGGAGGACAGGAAAAAAGAAGCGGTGAAAGAGAAAAAAAGAAACTTGCCGATTGCTCATCCTGTAATCAAGAAGACATCTCTTAAATGATCAAAGACATCTTGAAGGGAAGGAACAACGGAGCCTTCAAAGAGTGACGGCGGGGATGAGAAACGTTGAAATCCACTCCCTTCAAGACGAAGAATAAAGGAGAAAAAGTAAAGAGGGATTAAGAACTCACCCGTCTTCATGTCGAACTCAGCCAATCCGCCTTTGCCAAACTTTTCTTTTTTTTTTTTTTGCCTAAAAGTTTGTTTGGTGAAAACTTACAGTCTGGATTTTTTGCATAATTTTTGTCGCAACATTTCAAATTAATTAAAGACCCATTCCAATGAAAATTGTGTTTTCAACATGTTCTTGTTTTTCTCATGACAAAGGACATATACAAAAGAATTTAAGATTAAAACTGCATTTTTGACAACTGCATCCACCTGCAGACAAATAGATCAATTTTTGTCTTTGTTTTCCTCTCTTTGTTTTTTTGAAAGGTGCTTTAAAATAAAATTGATTATTATTATTTCAGCTAATGTCTAAATTTAGTGTTTATTGTTGTGGATTCTAGCTTAAAAAAACTGTTTTTGCACATTTTTTAAAAAGTTATAACAAATGTCTCCACATTGAGGGCCGTGATTTGTAATCATTATGTCTTTTCAAATCAAAAACATTTCTCAGTCTGCTCTTTCTGAAGAGTTCACAGCAACTTGGAGGCAGGGTAACATGAAGGACACCAAGACATTGGTGTCAAAGCTTAAGCTGGTGATTGACAGCCAACAGAAGCTTGTCTTAAAGTCTTTAAATATACGGGTTACTTTCATTACTTTGCAGTAATGTTTTCACAACACCAGAAAAGCTTCAGGCCATCTGCAATCACATGAAAAATGTGTAGGTGAACCTCAGAAATGTCAAGAAGTAGAAAAGATGGAGCAGGAATAAGTCTTAGCCCAAACCCCGCATATTAGAGGCTTATTGGAAACATTGATCATTGGGGGGAACCTTAATTGGTCAGGATAATAATGGATTGATTAAGGCAGTCAAGAGAGAAAACACATCATGGCGTGCCAGAGAGTTGCAAGAGTGCAGTAAATCAAATGAATTCCTTGTGTAAAAACAAATGAAAACCTTTAATTTATTGCAAATGAACAATTTCAAAGACTGCATATAAATGTTTGCAAAAGAAATGCATTACAACTGTCAGACTCCGGTTATCTTTTGATTTATTTTGAAAGCATTCCCAGTGGTCTTTTAATTATGATTACTCCGCTTTTGGCAGTAAATTATTAGAAAATCACCTCTGAGTTGTGGGCGGGACTGTAGATGCAGCCCTACCTCATTTCCCATCATCCATCTGTTTACACACTCTACCGTTAGCTTACAGTCCTTCACACCCCAACTGATAGTACTGTATTTACAAGCATTTGAAGTTATTACTTTTTTCGCAGTATAATTACACAAAGAGGAAAAATCGCCCTCAGCCTCAGCCTAGTCTTTCCAATGATCCAGTCAGACTAATTATGAGTCTAAACACAGCACGCTGATGTTTATGAATATTTCATTGCATGCGTGTTTGTGGCGGTAAAAACATTTTTCTGTAGAGGTGCAAAGGCTATAGGATGAAAGAGTCATGAGCGTTTGTTGCACCACAACCTGACGCTTTACATTGGAACTGGAATGTTTTGAGGGTTTGCAGACTGTATAGAAAATGCAAGCGTTACATGACTGGTTTATCAAATACAGGCAGCCAGCGGGAATTTTAAGCTGCAAAGACTCATCCAGAGCTGCCACTCCAGCCGTGAACAGGCTCTTATTGAAGGACTCCAGATGCGATTTAAAACATATCATCCAGCAGTAATGGGTTTGTTATTCGTTTCGAAACAACGTTCGGCTGTTCAAACACGTATGCATTTTGCATTCTAATAGGTGTGTTAGTGTCAGTCTGAAACATGCATGCACGTCAGTGCATCACTTCTTCTTTTGATGGACTAACCGTGTTCTGTCAACATGGGTTGTTTACATAAAGATTGACACAACATAATTGTGAATTGAAGCAACTTGGTCAGACTCTGAATTGAATTTGTTGTAGTTCTGTAGGAAAAAAGCGAAACAAAATAAAACATTATATATTTAAGTTTCTGCTGTGCTTCTACTATCATTGCCTTTGACCAGTTGAATAACTAACCGGTTAATACTGATTATTGCTGAAGTATAAGAAAAGGAAAAGCAGCATTTGATCATATAGGATGTCCCGATGAAAGCATGAAGAGTTAGAGAAAAAGAAAATACCGTTCCCACTTTTTTTTCCCAAAGTGCCCACTAAAATTCCCACAATCAGCTGCAGTGACGTCATTCAACTTCAACCTGCAATTGTAGTTCAGTCTGTGTTTATTCATAGGGAGAAAAGAAGCGGATTAAGATGACTTTCTGCTAAGATTTTCACACACTCTTGTTTAAGACGAGCCTCCATATCCTTCTTTCTTAGCTGCCAATTAGGTTTAATTAATGAGCTGCACTACTTTACCTGCTTGCAGCAATGCACCCATCTAATATGCTTGTAAACATAATTAGAGAACACAATTTAATTAAGCTGTGAGAGCGGTTTATCACCGGATTTTATCCTGGAGAAGAACATTGGGAAGAGTCTTTTTTTGGTTTTGTTTGATAAGAATTGATGCTGAGAACAAACAAACAAAAACTGATTGATTTAACATATTTTGCTTTTTTATGTCAGTTTCCTGTCAACAAATTTGAATAACTTTTTAAATAGTGAAAGCTCCGCTCAGAAAGCTTAAAAAAAACTAAAAATGGATATGAAGTTGTTTTAAAGTTACTGCTAATATTTCATAATAAGTCACGATTGTTGGCTTCAATTGATTTCACATGATTTAGGATTATTAGATAGGAATTTTTTTAAATTAAAATAAAATAACCCACGTATTTTTATGATTTTTATTTCAGTTTTGTAAGTAGAAAAACTAAACTGTGAGCAGCACAAATTCATCATCGACTCAGATTAATTGTCAATCCAAGGTGAGGCTTTTATTTTTTGTCCTCAAAGATGAGTTGGAGCTTGATGCCAGGAAGTTCACAAACAATTGTGTTTCTTTGAAGTGTTACAGCAAAACTAAGAAGTGGCAATAAAGCAGAGGACAAAATGTCCAAATTAAGGTTTACTATTATTGAGAAGATATAATTTCAGTTTCACTTCCCAAAAATGATGCTACAAGGATATGAAACTACTAGTCACGATAAATCCGTGTATCGTTCGTTCATTCATTTTTTCAATTTAAAATCAAAAACAATAAAACGAAAAACGAATCGTTTTTTCGTCTTAAAACCAAAAATGAAAAAAAAAGGAAAAAACGAACCGTTTTTTTGTTTTCCGATTTGTGTAATAAATCATAAATGGAGCAAACTGAATAACGAGCGTTCGGTTTCGTTTTTCGCGATTTCGTCTGAATAGTCCGGGTCAACCGGAAGTAGTTTTTTAAAAGTACTTTATTGAGGACACACAATGCGAGCTTCATAGCTAATATGGCTAATTTAGAAGAATGTTCAGGTTTAGTGACAGAGTGCTTTCAGTAAAGTCAAGCGCATGCAGAGATTTCAGAAATGTCTGTGAGAAGATTCTGTTTAAAGCTCCAGCTCCAGAGAAAAAGACACATGATGGACGGACAACTTGAAGTTGCACTTGTGTCAGCCATAGAGAAGGTAAGAACGACCCTTAAACGTATATTTATTTTATGAATAATAGACAATGTAATACTGGGGTGTTTACCGTATCTGCATTTACCTATGTAATATTTTACCATAATCATAAGACTGGCCCAGTCATTTGCAAAATAATATATATTGAAAATAAATAAATAAAATGTTAATTAAATAGCAAATCAAAGAGTCATATACTTAGAACAGAACATTTTAGATTGTAGGCGGAAGAATACTATCATGTTTGACTGAAGGAATGTATTTTAATCAGGTTTTGGTGTTTTGACCCCTCTCTAATGCTTTCCTAGTATAGCCTGTTTTCTCCTCATTTTACTGAGCTTGATTTCTGAATAAAAGACCAACTGCAGCTGCTGGTTTTCCTCAGGGATTTCAGTGGAGCTGGAGTCCAGTGCCGAGGAAGCTGCAAGCATGTATGAGCAGGAGCTGGGGTCTGTTACCGAGGTTTCTTCATCTGCAGAGGATCCTTTATCAGAGCACGACAGATGTGATGCTGAGCAGCAGCGTGGACAGACTTTCCCTGACACGACTGTTTCTGATGCAGAATTTAACCACAAACAGACTTGTTCTAGATGCATTTCTTCATCTAATAAATATTACTGACAGACATGCTGATTATAAATGTAACATTTGAATGCATAAAGAAGCCACAAAACAAAACCCCTAACTGTCTCTGTGTTTCTGTTGTTGAAAAACATATTCATGTTAAGTTTGTAATAAATATACTGCTCTGCCATGAAACCATGTTGTTTATTTTTATATCCGTTATAACACTCATGTCAGCATTCAGTTTTACCAGCAATAAGAGACATTTCTAAACAGCTTTGAAAATGTCAACATTAACTGTGTTAATAAAGCTTTAAACTTAAAATGGTAAACATGGGGTCAGTAAACACCAACTCCTAAATAAAACAAGTCCAATATGATGCAGTCCTTTTGGATGTTGTTTTCCTGCTCATGAACCCGACACTTTAGGCAGGAATCACGGTCCCTCTTCCTCAAGACGTCCTTAACAACCAACCAGACTCAACCAGCAGGTCAAGAAAAAAAGGCTTTTCCAATAACCTGCAATTTAAAAAAAAATGTAGAGATTAGAGTCAAAAAATTAATGATTGTATTGAACATAAATCAGTGAAATCCATCATAGAGATTTGTCTGTATGCTGTATACCACGGTGAAATTACTATAGTCTTCTTTTTATTCCCTTGTAGAGCTGTCCTCTGTTCTTCTGGCTCTGCACAAACTTTTCTGGAACTTTGCTTCTAGAAACTTGACCTGCAGAAATCACACATTTTAACTCAACATCGTATTTGATGTTTTATTGGAGTTTACTGTAGGTGTCAGTTTATGTAGATGTTCAAATGTCATTTTCAGTGTATTTTAATGTTTTTTTCACACATTAACTTGTCTACTGATTTAAATGTTAAATATATATTTAGCAACACTGATCACATATAATTACTTTATGAATCACAGAATCATCCAGGCTGGCTGGGGCCGTTTCTAGTCTTGTGGGGGCCCTAGGGTAGATGCTGGTTAAGGGCCTTCATTTTGTGAACTGTAGTGAAGGGATTCCTAACCCCTTTGGTGTACTAAGACAGCTCTATCAAAAAAAAAAAACACTATTTGTGACTACAAGGGGGGGAATCCTCTTTATCTCAAATCGAAGAAATTCAATAAACTAACAATTGCAATTAAAACAACAAATGTACACTTAAAATAATGCTTGACTATCGTAGTCTCATACTTATAATACCTAATAAGAACACAGTATTTTTTGTAACAGTCATGATGCTTTGTCCTCAAAATGTCTGTTTCTGGCTTTTTTATTTGCAAAGTCATCAAGCTAAGTCTGTTTTATCTTTTCCTCACTAGTTCTTTGAAGAAAGTGATGCTAAAAGCTTCTATAATCTACTTTTTTGGAGGAAGGGGAAATAATCTGATTTGTCTCTCTGACTACTTCATCAGTCCTGAATAAATGAGAGAATAAATTGGCCAGTTATTGCATCTACAGGTTTAGTAAAAACAGGCCAATGTCCATATACATGTGCAGATGATGCTTTTACGTCAGAGAGAAATCCTCAGAAACCTGATGGTCCTGGAGCTTCTTGGTCAGGATGTTCCTCAGATCCCTCTGGTTCAGTGTCTTATCTCCAAATATTTTAGAATTGCTCCTGAAGGGACAAAGCTCATTAGATTATTGGAAAAAAAAAACATAAAGAGTGCATATTCCTATTTTATTATTGATGATGTTGCAGTAATGCAGAAAAATTCACATTATTTAGTTTTAATCTATTTTAGGAGTTTTTTTTAAACACAAGTTAACACACAGTATTGATTACAATCAAAATAACAAGATAAATGATTCACTGCCACAAACAAAAAACATTCCTATTAGAATATTTCCAGAATAATTATGTGAATTTTTAAAATAAGAAGAAAACTTTCACTGAATCAGTGCTCTGTCATTGCTAAAGATCACAACAACATGTCATGTTAGAATCTGAAGAAATGGCTCTGGATACGTCCTGGATTTTCTCTGATTCTTACCTAGAAAGTGACGGAAGTATTTTTCGGTTATTATATCCTTGGGTCTCTGGGTTTCCTTTTACGGTCGCAAAACAACAATATAAGATCTTTCCCCTTTGTTGAAAGACAACTGATAGCACGAGCAGTGGGCCAACTTTCAAAATAAAACTCCACGCAAACTACTTCCGGTTGACCCAGACTTTCCAGACGAAATTGCGAAAAACTACACTGAGCGCTCGTTATTCCGTTTGCTCCATTTTCGATTTAAGACACAAATCGGAAAACGAAAAAAATGATTCGTTTTTTCGTTTTTTTTATTTTTGATTTCGAGACGAAAAATGAAAAACGATCGGTTTTTAATTTTTTCGTTTTTGATTTTATATTGAAAAAATGAATGAACGAACGATACACGGATTATACACGGATTACGATAGCCTGCCTAGAATGTCACAAAGCACCACCAAGGAGGTCAAACAGACATTTAATGCCATTAGTTAGTGCAAAAACCGTTTTCTAAATTTTAATCTAATTTAAAATTTACTAATATGTACATTTTAACATTTCAAGTAAATTTCTGTATCTTAGAAGGATTTTTACAAGTAAAACCAAACATTTATTTTTTTATTAGAAACATACTTTTGTTATGAAACGGATCAACTTTCATTCGATTCAGTTTTTGAGCAGTTAATTATGTAATTATTAATCTATTTTGAATCTAACCTAAACATTGCTGTGAAAAGTCTCATTTAGAAGTATTTTCAGTTCAATTTAGACATTGTGGGATCCTAAAGGATCCAAAAACAACACAAAAAAGTGGCTTTCTGGTGACTTTTTGGTGTTCTGATGTGGAGAAAAACAAGCGGTAAGAGGTGAACTTTGCCTCTAAAATGAGACTTTGTTGAACTTATTGTGAGGGTTAGAAAAGAAGCACAGCGAGATCAGAGCAGGCAATGTAGTTTTTACTATGACAAAATAAATAGTCTGCTTCTTTTGTGAAAATAAAAAACAATTTAAATAATAATTGTTTTGTTTCTTAGGTGACCATGGTATAAACAGGATAATGACCTTAAAGGAGCATGATTAGAAATGAATGGACTTTGTGGAAAAAAAACAGTCTAACATGATCAGGCCTCTGTTGTCCACTAGTTTCAGACAACTCGTATTATCCCTTACTTGATTGATAATAGATTAAAAAAGAGATTTACGCTCCTAAAAAGAATAATGGGCTAAACTGTCTAAAATAAATTACTTGCAAATAATGTGATAGTTTGACAGCCCTGTAGAAAATGAAAAAGATAACAAATATGTTTAAATTTGTAAAAATGCTTCAATCAAAAAGAAAAAAAAAATCATCCTGAGGGTTGTCAGTATCTAATCCATTCATTTGATGATTTTATCATAGTAGCAAATAATGACCAGAGTTCGAGTGTGTTTACTACAATGCCTTTAAGACATAAAAAGCATGGAGAGTGATTTTCTCCACTCTCCTCACTGAGCTTCTGTGCACAATTACAACTGTCTTTAAGATAAATGGATTCGTGTTTAATATGAAACCTTCAACTCTAGATGCACTTCAAGCCCTCGTCTTTCCCCCAACGTTAACTGTCACATCTCCCATTGTCTCCGATAAGTAACACACCGACAAGATGTAGTGGATTACTTTGAAAAGTCCATCTTTCAAAAGTGCTTTTACCATTTAACCTCGTTCTGCCCTCAAGCCTCTATCAAGATCTGAGTACCCAGCATTCCATCCTATTCGTCTCCACCAATCCAGAGAAAGTGGAGGGCTGGAATAGGAGGGGCAAATGGTCAAAATATTTTCAGAGGCAGTGGTGCAAGGCCACTCAAATTAGATGCTAAATGTAGCATTGCCCATAAGTGCAAAATGGCTTAGAGGTAGCAAGCACTAGCAGTGGGTTTGTTATTAAGTCTCATTTTCCTCTCTTAATGGCACAGCCACCTTGTTTAATAAGCATGGATTACAGGTCATAAAGGGCAATGGAGCGTGAGCACCATAAAGGCTGGCGGAGGAACAGGGGGGAGACCGAGAGGAGCAGCCTTGGAGGAGGAGAACAACATGAGCGCAGAGCAACGGGAGTGGGGAGAAACAAAATGCTACAATGGGAGCCATAGTTAGGTATACACATTACATTTGAAGTGGTACATTTGATATGGTAATGTAACTATGAATGCCCCAAATTAAGCTTCAGCAACACAATAAATGTTAATTTTAAGATAATTTTGAACTGACATGTAGCCTTTTTGTCAACTTCTATTACAAAGAATGATCTCTCAAAACCATTTGTAGTGTTGAGAGAATATTTCCGTGAGAGTATTGAATGTCTTTGCCCTTCATCTGCAAAATCAAACAAAAATTGAGAACATTTCCAGTAATTGCAAACCAAAGAGCCTTATCTGTTCAAAATCAAAAATATTCTGCGCATCTAAAGAACCAGGAACAAAACAACTGATGAGAACAAATGCCGGCTGTTCTTTCTCTATGGCAACTATTTCAAACCAGAAGCTTTTTAGTCAATTTACAGAGGAAATATACATATGCCTGAACTTTCACTGAACGTTGGTTCTTTATTTTTTAACCTCCTCCTGGGATTTTCTGAGGAATCTTAATGTGATTCAGGGAATGGTCAGGACTCAAACAAAGTGCTGATGAACCGCTGTTAGCCGTGGTGCTCAGCTTATTGAATGGTGATGAACTGGTGCTCTGCTGGGGCAGAATATATGATGGTGGAGTGGGTGATGAAATTTTGAACTTTGCCATGAAACTATCCAGAGATTATTAATGTTATGGTAGATCCAGAGATTATTAATGTTACCACAGGGGCTGGTTCAAGGTGGAGCACCATTTCTAATTCATTTAAAGCCTATGTGGGCATTTTTAAATCACATATTTGCAGACATTTCTGGCAACCTGACCCAGTGGCAGAGCTAGAACATTTTCTATGAGGGGTGAACTCTTTGGAAGGTTGGCAAATGAGAACAGAGGTTTTTTTTTTTTTTGCTGAGGTGTAATTATTAATACTTCGAGAAGCTTGTATTGATGATTTCTTAATCTTTGTCAATAAGATACAGATATTGACTCAAAAATGTGGGGCAAAGCTTTTTGCTGGAGGGGCAGCTGGCACCCTTTGCCCCCCTCGTAGCTCCACCCCTGACCTGACCTCGTGTTCACAAACACACGTAGCCGATGTTCGTCTTTGAGGTTAACTGCCCTCTAAAATGTTTCAATGTGTGCAGACTGTTCAAAAGAACTGAACATTTTGCCAACTCCTTCAACAAAATCAAAAACTTCCCAAACTGGACCTGCATTGTCCCAAGTATTAGCGATGGATAACACCGTCTGTTCTCCTGCATCAACTCCCAAGGAAAAAAGAGAGATCAAAGTAGTCTCTGCCTTTAAAACACTTTCCCCCTGATCTAGCCCATTCAGCATAAGCGTGGATCAATTTTCTTGTCTAAAGCCATAAGCCCTCACACCACTTTGCATTGGATGACAGTTAATCAGCTGTAAATCAGCATTTAACTGATGCAGCTCCGGGACAGCAGGAGATCTATAACCTTTTTCTCGCAATGGGCATCCTCTTCCACCATCAGGAAGACAAACAGTTAAGTATAAGCTTTATTTCTGCCATAAAAACAGGAAATATTGCCCTTTTGAAAAAAATGTATGTGAACTATTTGTTTTTTTCATCATTCCTACAGGTTACAAAAAAAGCATGTCTTATATTTTTATAAAAGAACAAGAGTCAAGTGTAAAATTCCGGCAATGACTCAAACATTGACTTATGAACATGAAACCTCGATTTGGTGCAGTTCGGAGATTTCCTCAGAGAACAGATCAGTGCTGTTGGTTACGCCAAGTATTATTCCGCTGAATTATGCTTGCTTCTCTCTGCAACGTGTTGTGTCAAGAAACGCACTTGGCAACCATAAAAGAAGGAGGAGAAAGCATGGAACCTGAAAATAAACGTGTTTCATGCGGGGCCTGTGATCAGCTGGGGATGGCTGAGAAATCAATGACTACATGCAAAACATGTGCGGAGGCTGCAGACACGATCAGACAGGAATGAGACGGGAAAAAGGCATCTTTAGATATTTGCTAAAAAGGGAATTGATGACATAAAAATCAAATGTTGCGGTTCTTCAACCATCTGTGAAGGTCACATACATGGTTTGGATTTCCATTGAAAACCATCAATTAACATGTTGATTTCTACTTCAGCACTTTGAACAATTTGACATCAGGACAAGGAAATCATAAGCTTTCATCTGCAACAACAACCCACAATGCTCCATGATGCCCAAAAATGTTTTGAAAAAAATGGGAGAAAATTGCAGGACATCTGAGGTATTTTTAATGTAATTGGAAAAAGTCAGGCATGAAGGAGTTAAAAATAAAGGTACTGGCAAAAGTCCATCAAACCAAATGTTGGAAACTGCAGAACAAACACATGTTAAAAATGCTTTTCCAACTCCTGATAAACATGACTTTGAGTCCAGTGGTTATTTCCCACATGGCCTATCATTTCTAAATTGAATCTAAAAAAAAATGGTCTTATGTCACTTGCTTATAGAATATGCTGTGTCGCAAAGCCATTCATCAAAAGGGTTTGGGGACATCAATTTGCCACCCACAAAATTAATTCTGACAAAAAGTTGTGGGAGAGAAATTGACCATACTGTTGTGCCGAAATAAACAGCACCAGGTCTAACCTTTATTAACCACTTAGCTCCAGTGTTAAGATCATGTGAATTACCGTAACTCTAGTTCAAGAAGCATATGTTTTTGTTTTTTTGGTGTTGCCAGTGCCAACTCTGGTGTTAAATGGTCAAAACAAAAGGCAAAGAACAAAAACCATCTACAAATAAGATTTAGGGAAAACGTAAATCAGCAGTCTAACTATTGTATATACACAAACTTTAGGCTAATAAACTATTCAAGGGTCCCCAGCTGAAATGTCCACAGCCTCCTACCGCCAACCATACATGAACACAGACAGTTTCTCAACTTCAAGTTTGGGAAGTGAGCTTCCAAGCTGCTTAACCCTCAAGCAGCTCTTTAGATGCTGATTGGACAGAGGTGATCATGTCAGCCAATGGCTGCTTAAGCCAGGCTTCACCTGGTGTTCTGCTTTTAGCAAATCAAGAGCCTTATGAAAGAAAATACCAAAATATAAAATCTCCTATCTGCACATTTGTAGATTTTGAGTGTTTACATTAAATGGTGAGAACAAGGATAATTTCTCATTTTAAGTGAAGCTGCAAGAAAATCCAGACTTTTTTTATGACAAAGGTCATGAATATGAACCACTGTGACAGAAGAAACCTTAGTGAACATTTAGACATCAAACAGGCTTTCTGGACCATAAGTAAAATTAAAACCCTTTACGCTTTCAAAAAAAGACCTAAAATCCAGAGCCGTATATATGAATTCATTCTGATTGTGCTTACGGAGTGCAAATGGTAAATGTTGTATACTTGTGTAGTGCTTTTCCACCTTCCTTGAAGCCCAAAGCGCTTTACAGTCCCATTCACACTCACAGTCACACACTAAATAGCCAGATCTACAGAAATCTGGTTGATTTTTGTGTTAGAATTATTCATTCATTCATTTTCCAATCCGCTTTATCCCTTTCGGGGTCACGGGGTTGCTGGAGCCTAACCCGGTTACTCATGGGCGAAGGCAGGGTACACCCCTGGACTGGTCGCCAGTCTGTCGCAGGGGCCACAATCACACACCCATGCACACTCACATTCACACCTACGGACAATTTACAGTGACCAATTAACCTATGAAGCATGTTTTTGGATGGTGGGAGGAAGCCGGAGTCCCCGGAGAAAACCCACGCATGCACGGGGAGAACATGCAAACTCCACACAGAAAGGTCCCCCAGCCAGGACTTGAACCGGGAACCTTCTTGCTGTGAGGCAAGAGCGCTAACCACTGCGCCACCGTGCAGCCCAGGTGTTAGAATTATCTCATAGAAAATAATTTTGTTTTTTGTCATTTAAAATCTGAACTGGCTTTCCAACAACTTCTACCACATTACTATTGTTATGTTTCAGTGATTAGGTCAAATGGGACGTCACAATGACGATCAATAAGAAGCAGCATGGCCTCATGTCTCGCACGTTTCTTCAATCTGCTGTAACATGCGACGATCAGGAACAAATTCTGCACACGTGCTCTTAAAATGCATCCAATCTGTAAAGTATGGAATCTGATTGCAGCGTCTCCTGACACGGCCATATACGGCACGTGCACCCACACCAGCCAGTGTCACATCTCATCCTTGCGTCTTTACCAAACCACCCAGGGGCCCTCCATTTGCTGCCTCATATATCACCCAGATAACAAAATACTGTGGGAGGGCCGCCTATTCTGTTACCCGACAGCGTCAATAACGCATGCCTTCTTGTATCCAAAACAGTGTTGCATCCTTAAAAGAAGATAAAGCATCTGATTTTTGTCATGTAATACAGATTAGTCACACGCCGTATTTAATAACCTCCTCATCATTTTTCTTTTTACGTTCCAGCTGGGACCGTCGTGTTGATAGAGGTGTGGAAAAGATGACTGATTTGACCTTGGTGAGGCGATACAGACACCCCTGCAGCTGTTTCCAGGAGCCTCTGACCACTACCCTGTTAACACTTTCAATCCTTCTGAATTAGAGATTTTTTTTGCTGGTTGGCAACAACAAATAGCTGGAAAGCATTCAAATTATTCAGGTTTTCATACCCCAATGTGTGTGTAGAAGGAGATGAGTTTTCAGAAAAACAATGCTGGCAGGAAGAATTAAGATTTAGCAAATAATTACTCATCAGACTTTCATAGTATTTTTTTAGGTTTTAGTCATAGTTGTAACAACTTGCATGTCAGGCTTTTATTTATTTTTATTTTTTTTTTAAATAAATTGAGTTTTTTTGGTCATTTCCTGTAAGATAATGTGAAACTGTTTCATGCTTTTTAAAACCGACTCTTTTTTTTGTCCAACATTAAAAACAACTTTTCCTTTAAAGCTGATGAAAGAAAAATGATGGATTTAAAACATCAAAACACGCTTCATTGCAGAAATCTTCCCTCAAATCCATATTGAACTTCTTAAATCTCTGTATTTTTAGTTTTCTATTAACTACACCACAAAAGAGGGAAAGTCATAGCGCCTCTGTGGAAGTGTTATTCATCAAACTCTTTCAAGTTTAGCAAACAGTTGATCCTTTATGAACAATTAATCCTCGCCAGAACGACGGGTGAGTCACACTGTTCGTTTGTTCTATATTGCTCTCTGACATCCCGTCTCAGAACAAAGAACAGGCCGCTCCAATTCCCTGCTCATATTTTTCAAACAAAGCAGTCAATAGATTGATATGAGGTGTTCAGTCAGAAAACACGTGCTTTAAGCTCAGAGAAAGTTATTTGAAGTTTGAAATGGAAAAAGAACGAGGTGGTGAATTTATCTCACTTCCTGAGTCGTTTTCTCGCCGTTCACCTTGGACACGGATCCAGTGACCACAGCTTTGAAATCGTTTTCTTAGACCCCCAGGGAGGGCAAACAACCTTCCCGAGGTCAAACCACAAAGTATATATGTGTTCTCTGCTCCACAAAGATGAAAAATCTCCAGTGCAAGGTTAATCTGAAACCTAGCGACACCCTGACATTCAGCCATGACAGCGCTCTCAGGAGACCCATGTTCGTGGCAAGCCTCACAGTTTCCTGTACCGTAACAAACCAAGCCAGAATTGACAACAAACATGCAAAGTAAACAGCATTTCCACCTGAGCAGATCACGGACACACGGAAAGTCATTTTACTCTTTATTTTATTTAAAGCTATAAGCTTTAATTATTAATCTATTATTATTATTTTGAGTTTAAAGGATAAAGGATCTTGCAAATATTTACAAGGCAAAGCTTTACTGCAAGAGTTTCCAAAAATGTTGATTTTTATTCAGAAATGTGCATTTTTAGAAAGACATTTACACAGTACAAAAATAGGAAGCTGAAGAATTTGTCTGGATCAGATTATACATAATTTTTCTCATTAGGTGCAGTATGATTTAGGTGGAGGTGCTGTTTAAACAGCACATACAAATATAAAAAAATACAGACCGTGTGAACAAATTATAAAGTTTAAACCTTAAAAAATGTCAGAGCCCCATTTTCCCTCTTTGTGTTTTAACCTGATATATTTGAGGAGCTTTAGGTCAGAAAATCGAAGGATTTGTTGATTTTTTTTTTTTTTTACTACATTCCTTAAAGTGATGGCTTTTATTAAAATATATGGATTCATTTAACTCTACATATGTACTATCAGATAGAGAGTTAACCTATTTTGGATCTTTAAGCTTCAAACTGCTATAGAAACAGCTAAAATAACTTAGTAAAACGCAACTTGATATTCTTGCCTGAATCAGAAGCTAAAAACTGTAAGTACTCAGCTTTTGAGTTACTGAGAAACTCAGAATTGGTCTTTCTTTTTTATAGTTGCTTTTCAAAGAGCTGAAACTCCTAAACTTTGCCTCCAGATTTATCTCTAGTGCAGTTCACACTTGAATGACATTTGAAATGAATCTTCAAAAAGTCATGGCAGTGGATTCAACTTTCCTTTTCTGAGCATTTCCTAGTAAAAATGTTTCCTTAAAGTAGAAATGATGGCAACATTACACCTTTCCCAAGAATGAAGTTTTATCTGTACAACTAAAAACAGTGCAGAACTCTTGAGGCATGAACTTTGCAAGACCTGTGAGGGTCTTATGTGTTATTTGACACGAGTGGCAGATTTAGAACAGCAGTGTGAAGTGTACGGCTGGAAATGATGGCGGATATTTAAGTTATGACTAACGTATACAAATTAATAAAACTTTCAATAGCAAGGCATAAAAGATG
Source organism: Adrianichthys oophorus (assembly GCA_036245035.1). Classification (NCBI taxonomy): domain Eukaryota; kingdom Metazoa; phylum Chordata; class Actinopteri; order Beloniformes; family Adrianichthyidae; genus Adrianichthys; species Adrianichthys oophorus. The sequence continues at coordinate 10,428,950 of BSAI01000125.1, read as the reverse complement.
CAAATGAAACAATTTAAAAGTTTTCCTTTCACTCCACCACGTTGCAGATCTGACCCATTAGCTAGTAGTAGACATGCTTAGTGGTCAAAAGCACAGATTTAGGGGCCTTACGGCAACATAAGCTGTTGTAGAGTAGCCTCCGTATGAGATCAGATCACACTGACCCACCTTTGTTCCCCACATACATTAGTAAGCCATGGATCCACATGTCTTACCAACTAAAGTGCTCAGAAATGCTCACTTTTCAAAGGTTTGCTGTTTAGTTTCCTTGTGCCATTTCTGTCAGGTTTTCAACAAAAATAAATGACCCTTTCAAAAAAACTATGTACAGTGTATGATAATATGTTACCTTTGGCAAAGTAAAGACATTTTTTTTTTATAAAATATAAGTTATTTTGTGAGTTCTTTTCCTACCCCAAAATAAAACTCAGAGGCTCTGCCTTTCGCTCCTTGTGGGCGCCGCCCATTTAAACCCATAGCCGGCCTCGGTAGCATGTCTGCGTTTCACCCTAAAAAAAACGACAGCCAAATCCGAATTCCTCCTCCTACCCCTCTGGCTTCTCCCTATCCCTACATTTAGCCCTCCAAGCAGAGAGATATGGAAAATATTGACTTCAGATCCAGATGTTAGTAACCCTCGATGACGTCATCAAAAGTCACCGGTCATCTACGTTAGCTCGTAGCTGCTAACACTCGGAAAATACATGACAACACCGGTTTTATAATTTATGAAAAAAAAATTAATAAAAGAAAATAAAATAAAAAAGACAAGGATCACCTTGCTGGTGAAGGGATCCAGCTATGACTCCCCCTTAAAAAACAAGTTTGGACAACACTAAAGCTCCAAACACCTCTACAATAGAGCAATAGGGAGGAGCCATAGGGGTAGGGATGCAATTTGGCTAACATCTGAACTTTTGCAAAGATGCATGTGTATATTGTGCATTTAAAATGAAAGCGTTTTGTTGATCACCTCAAAATCTGCAGGGAAAGTGGGTGTTCGTGTTAGCCTGGGGGCAGTGCTGGCAACACAGAGTCTCTGTGGAAAGGGCCGTCCCCTGCTTTCATACTTTTGAATGTGAAAACCCACTCATTTTTATGGGTTAGGAGGGGCTGGTGCTTGGAGTACAAGTTTTTAAAGGAATGCTCAGAAAAGCGTGAATGGATCAAAATACCGCTTTGGGGTTGTTTTTAGTGAGAAATGGACATATAATGGACATATAATACAATTAATAGCTCAAAAAGTTGATCAATGACCGGACCCTGATTTAATTGGAACAGTCACAATGTCAAAAATCAACGTGTTGGGGAGACTCAAAACGTAAATTTTTGACGTGGAGGGGTCCTTAGCCATGGGACGTGGGAGTGTGTTGGTCTGCAGTATTACTCCAAAAAAATAAAGATGCTGATATACAACCATAAGAAACAAACGTTGTGTTTCTGCACTTTAAACGGTCCGGGTGAATACTCAATTCTGATTGGCTGCTGAGTGTTGATGCATGCCTTAAAAAGAACTTAGGGTCACAATGTTCTGTATGTTCTGTGTTCAGGCTTCTTCAAAACAAAAATTTCCTTAATGATGTGGACAAAAACAAGCAGTAAGACGTGAACTTTCTCTCTGAACTGATGCTCTATTGAACCTCATCCATTACTTTCCTTAGCCGCTGTAATTCAAAGCCGCTGCACTGCAGACTCAGCAATGCATTGTTGTGTTGCCGTGACAACGGACTGGGTTACACATCAAACATCTTTTGTGAAAAAATGATCTAAAGCTAAAACATAAGAAGAATGTACTAAGAATCGATTGAATATTTATTTCCCCTCTAAGTAATCATGTTATAAGCGAGATAGGACCCAATGAAGTGTGCATTTTAAGAAAATGATGCATGCTGCAGAAGCCGGCGGACGATGGCTGCTTCGTGGAGTGTAATTATTAGCATTACAGCCCTAGTAATTACACACATTTTTAAGACCATTTTTGAGCCCTACAAACAAAATGCGCATTGATTGAATGCACATTGAAAGTTGAGCCAGGTCGAACTTTGACCAATCAGTGACTCGGATTTGGTAGGGACAATAAGAGGGCGTCCCTTTTAAATTATAGAAGTGACAACTGTTTGAAAATTGATAATGAGGAGAAACAATAGTTAATAATTTGTGCCATTTGAATTAAATGACACCAAGTCTTTTATAAATCGGAATAGAGCTGTCAAAGAAAAAGCCTGGAACAAGATTTGCCAGATTTGCACCACTTCAACATTTTGCACCAAGCCTTTTCCGACTGTAGGTGGTGGACATGCGCTAGTAAAAAGTACCAAAAAAAGAAAAAGAAGATAAAGCCCTTCCCTTACTGTCCGATATGAACACAATGGGCTAAGAGGGGCATGCTCACATGCCTGGTGTGACTGTAGCTTCACTGCAACTCGTGTTTTTCCACAAGAAAGGTATTCAGCTTTGTTTGATTTTTCTTTGAGATCTTGAAAAAGTCACTCATCTTACAGGATAATTGAAATCTTAGAATATTTACAACACAGAGGGACTCTTTGGTTGAGTAGGTAAATGTAACAAACTATGTTAAACTACGTTTAAGTTAATTAGCTTATAAGTTGATTTCTCTGCAATACAATCATATCAGAATACAAAACCTTTACAACTAAGAGGTTAGATTGAACCTAGAACTTGCCTTCCTTGAGCTGCTCTTCCTTGTGCAGTGGAAATGTATTTATTAAACGTTTTGAACGATCAAAAGAAACAGCTTATTACTTTAAATAAAGCAGTAGTAAAACAATAGAATCTTAAGTGTTTTTATGTAAACTCTTAACAAGATAGCCACCTTTTTTCTTTGATTTTCATTGCTTTGCTTTCTCTACACTTTCTGTGTAAATGTATAATCTCACAGTTCCTATTCACTTTCGACCATCTGAAGGTTTTTTTTTAGATCGCCGTAATACAGGATTACAGGCAGAAAAACACAAAGAATACAGCTGTGTTTACATCCGTGCAGCATTTTTAATCAGCACAGACGCTCAGTAGCATCCTATATCTCATTAGTGTTGGAATTCTGTGAAAATCACATCAACAAAGTTAAAGGGCAAAAACAAAGGACTTCTATAAGATCCATCTTGTGTCAAGTTCATATATGTGATCAGCTATGTCTAGACCTCATTCACGGGGACGCATACTCACGGGCAGTAAAGTAGGACACTGCTCCCCAGATTAAAAAAAAGGGATAATGTTCCTCTGAGTCGCTGACATGGATTACGTATCTCCCACGTTGTTCACGTCAATGCCCCAGAGAGCGAACATCCTGCCTGTGTGACGCCAAGCTTAGGGATCAAGGCAACACTGCTGCGGATGTGTCCCATCACATTATTTCACAGGTTCACACACTGCACATACCATATTAAATGATGGCATCAAAAAAGATTGACTTCTTTTTGAAATTCCATTTAATAGCATTCATAGCAATCTAATTTCTAACAAAATTAGAATGCTATGTTTTTGTGCAATGAAGTTTTTAACATCCTGAGCTGGTCACAGCAAAAAGGAATTTAAGCGACCAAAAACAAACAAAAAAAACGACTAAATTTGAGCATTTTTATACAGATTTTATGAAAAATGTGTCTCATTGTTGTGCCATACAGCTGATGACACTTTAAATTGCACCTTATTTAGAAGACTATTCCTGAACATTTTATAATTCACAAATGCATGCCAATTGAAAGCTTTTTATTGTGGCCACTCAAATGAAACCTTTCATTTTTACATCGATTGACCTATGACCTGAACGACAGTTTTGTTTTGTTTTTTAACTTTATTTGGTTATTCGTGTACAAATCAAGTCAGGGTAGAACAACCAAAGAAGAGGTGTAAAATGTAAAGTAAAACGCAAAAATTGGCAAATGCAAGGCAAGAGACAACTTAAAATAACAATAATATTGGAATTTTTGGATGAATTATTACTGTTTTCTTGTTCATGTTTGGAATACATTTAACAGAAGTAAAATAATCAAAGAAACTCAAAAGATGGTAAACAAAAGATCATGCTTATACTTACATAAACAAATGAGGGTTTTTTACCACAATTTAAATCAGCCACTTGTACTCCCTGATTTACAAAAGTAAATAAAAACTTCACCCGGAGGATGAAGAGAAACTGGTGGATAAATTGTTTAAACACAGATAAAGAAAAATTGGATTTTATTGTTTATATGTAAAATGTCAAAACAAAACAAGCTGTGTAAATAAACCCTGAAGAAAAAAAAAGTTCGGTCAGAATGAAAGCAAAGATAAACCATAAACTGAATCTAGTTGAACATTTTTTACAAATATTGAAATGTAAAAAAAAAAAAAAATCGGTCATTTGTGCACGATCATCTATTAAAATACTGTAAAAAAAAGTGGCAAAAACACAGAACAGTCCCTTCCATCTAAAAACTCCTTTCGCTGCAGATGCATATGAAAAGCTTTGTTGCTGTCTTACTAAAACCAACAAAATAGTTCAAAACATCACACTACTGTCAAATAATTTTCAATACATGTTTTTTCACATTTTCTCTACTCTGACACATTAGATCAAGCTCATTGATTCATCAAGCTCAAAAGAAGCAGATAATAAGTCATTTAAGGTCTGTTGGGACAGGAAATCCGCAGAGCATTGCATTGACAGGCAAAAGCATGTTTAAGAGCCGTACATGAGAAGAGCAAGTGCAGGGTGCTCTACTATGCTCTTTTCAAACCAGCTTCCTCTTCTTTCAAGTGCTCCCGGGCTGTCAGCTTCAAGTAGTTCACACCATCCCAGCATGGTTTGTATTCAATCTCACCTCTCAGCTGTAATACTCATTAACGCCATTTGTGTTTTTCAAGTTCAGAAATTCGAAATATTGATTCATCTGTATTCGTCTATTCATTAAAACTGCAGTGAATGAGTCGGTTCAACAGGCAGCCGATCCGTTTGTCCAACCGCCATGACAGTGAAAGAGGAAAACCTGAGAACGTGTAACTTGTTGAAAGCTGGTCAGAGAGTAGTTAAAAATAGGAAGAGGCTACGTATAAATAAACATAGAAAATGCCATTAAAAACAAACTTTTTCTTCTACTGAATTCCTGTAAAATCCTCACAAAACCATAAAAGATTTTAGATTTGATGATTGGGATGGCTTTCAAAATAAGATGTCATTTTGAAAACACATTTTAAGAGCAAAAACCATTTAATAAAATAATACATTTAATTATAATAATTTAAAAAACCAAGGATAAAATTATATTCAAGTGTGTAATGGAAAACAGAAAAAAACTTGCTTTGATGTGATTATGGGAAACATGGTAGAAGTGGAGCTAATAGGCCTTCCATTCGTCAGCATCAATTTATCAGTAACAAACTAAAGCTGTAGTTAAGGAAATGGTTTGTCTGGTTTGATATGTTACCCTCATGTTAGCTCATCACTTTCTTTTCAGTTATGTGTGTCAGATTATTACAGAGACAGATCAGAGATAGTGTGAGGGTTAGAAGGACATCCCAGAGGATCATAGATTCAGAAATACTGGATTTATTGGAAGATGAATGTGCTGCGGAAAAATACACAGCAAGTAAGACTGAGGATAAATGAGACCTGAAATTCCCTGAACATTTCTGACTGAGACCCAGACAACTTTAGTTTCCTGGAAGAAACAGTTGCAAGAGATGACCGGCAGCCTGTACTGCCGCAGGTACATGAAAAAACCAGAACATTTCTGACTGAATAGTGAAACTAAATGTATGTTTTGCATCTTTGTTGTTTTAGGCGGAATATCTGACTTAACCAGGATCTTAGAACTGGTGAAAGAGGATCCTGCAGTTTTCCAGCCGCAGCAGGTGATAATTATGCGGAAGAATTTCTTCTAGTGTCTACCTTAAAAAATCCTTCATCTCCATCATCTTTTGTCCAACATGCAAAAACATTGTCCAGATTCACACTAAAGCAAGGATAAGAAATGTTTTTTTTATTTTTTTTATTTTGCAAAGAATTTTAAAAAGAAAAATTCAAGAGACGGAAAAACGTAGCTGATGTGACACACCTGGGCAGTCAAATTTTGTGAAGAAGTTGAGTCATATTGGCAAAACAGGTCAGTAGTCTGATCAAGAGCGTAAATGAAATTAAATGACGAGAGAAAAACAACGATCTGCCATTTCTAACGGAAATCCCAACCACAACGTTAGCAGTTAATGTGACACATTAACATCATAGAGGTCAAGAAATAGACAAACAAAAAGACAAACTCACTGAAACATTTGTGACAAGACAAAAAGGAGGCAAGTAATTAACTGCAGATTTTATAAAAAGGAAGAAATTGAGAGGGGTTTTACAGCAAATGACCCATTTCTGCTTTGATAAAGGCACAACATCATGAGCCCCATTCACCCATGCGCGCACACATTCACACACTGCAACAATGCGGTGTCTTCAACATATCAGCAGACAAGGCGGGGAGCAAACCTGCCACCTTTGTGCAACAGCCGCCCCCACCATAAGGAAGAGCATCATCACCATCAGAGCACACAAAATGACAAGCAAATACAAAATATATTGGAAAAGCAAGAAAACACTTTGTCAAAATGGTCTCATGGGTATGCTTTTGCCATACATTTAAAATATTCAACAACATAGGTCATTTTGCATACATTTCTTTAGCACTCAAGTCACAGAGAGATCCTTTTTTTATCAGTTTATTCATTTTAAAAGCTGTCAGATGTGACAATACGGCCCCAACAGCCACATTTCTTTGTATCTTACCAAAGAAACACATCACTGGCAAACATGCAACTCCTGCTGTCTCTGGGAGGTGACAGATCTCTGTTGCTTCTTGTTGACAGATTTAGGTTGCATTTCCTGTCTAATAAAATATATTTAAGTGTCTACCTGAGGACACCCACACACGGTCCTCCCCCAACTCCTCATATTTTCCTGTGATGAAACCAGCTCATCTCTGCTCTTCTGGAGGTCCAGTCTGGTCTTATTCCTCAGATTTTAGAGCTGATTGCTTGAAGAACATGCCACAAAGCTATCCCCTCAGTCTCCTGCCCACAACCGACAAGTGCAGGTTTATCTGCAGATGACAGACCTCCAAGTTGTTGTGTTGGTAGCATTCAGAGTGAAGATAAAGGGATATAATACAGTCCATTCTGTGGCTTCTGTGCTGCTTTTTCTCCCTTTTTCTCCTGAACCTTCTCATATAACAGCAGAGACTGGATCAGGTTTAAAGAACCGGATTCTTTCAGTGCGCCATGCTTTGTTCAAATGAGAGTGAGCTAAAAAAAACTAAAGATCACAGCGTCACTGAAAAAAAAAAAAATGTCAGCTGGTTCTGACAGTGAGGTCAATAGAGATCCCGGCTGAACTTTCATAATCTACAAAAATATGGTTATTGTTTATTGTTTTTGTATCTTCAAGAGCCCAAAAGCAGGACTTTACTGTGTTTTTCATTAGTTTTGCCCAAAAGTTGATCCTCCCCATTTTTGTTGTCTTTTTTATTGCGTCTTCTCCACGGGCGGTGGAGTCCGTCTCGGCGTTCACGAATGTAGAGAAGTAGGTTAGCAGGATTCTATTGAAATCCATGAATTAGATGTAAGGTGAGACAGTGAAGGTGTAGCAGGGAACGCTGTGATATAAGATTTGTGTGACTGTGAGTTGGGGACAAGAATCCTAAATGTTGCCTTAGGCAGAACTCTCCCAAAAACATATATGGCTTAAGCTTTGCTCTCCCTTTACTGCAAAGTCTGATATTTTTCCATTCCAATCAGTGATGTCACGTTGTTCTGCTTCTATCATCTTTATTACATTCTCAGCATTCTTGGTTTTCTGCAGCTCTTCAGTCACTGGTGATTGAACGCTTTATGCTACTGAAAAAGCATAAAGTTCTCACGAGAGAAGTTAACGTGCCACAAATTATTTCTCAGAGCATTTTATGTTTCTATCAGTTTTGACAATTCCTGCCGTTTTTTTTTTTTTGTTTTTTTTTTTGCAGGGGCATGCACAGGTCAGCAAACCCCTCCAGCAAAGTACCCCCAAGCAAGGTTATAATCGCAGTCAAAAATGAGAAAGTATCACACATGAACATTCAAGGGATGGTATTTTTTAAGAGTTATTCTTGGCTGTCAAGGATCATATTTTCTTGTTGGGTTCCACCTTAACTGTTTTTGTTTGTTTGTTTTTTTTGTTTTCCTAAACCAAAAGTTATCTTTAATTTAACAAAAAATTGAGGTTTTGTTCCAATTCAGACAAAAATAAAATGTTCCTTTGACAAGGTATCTCTGTCAATAAAGCAAACATTTTATTGTGGTTTTCTTTAAATTAGCTTTCAACACATTTTGAAATCCAAAACAGTAAAAAAGGAAAAAAAAAGAGAGATTGTAGTTTGAAAGTTAAAGCCAAATAACTCCTAAACTCCATTTTGACTCTTTTGCTTCATCAGGATCAATTTTTTGTTCTTTTGCATTTTTTTCTTTTCTGGGGGGAAATCAAACTGCAGTCTTTGAGAAAAAGGTTTCACATTTTTATTCTTCTTAATATAACTAGTTACAGAACTATAGTCAACTGAAATGCATTCATATTTTTGTAAGTGTTGAATATTTCTTCAATGAACTTAAATATTAAAGATGGCTTTATAAAAACCTTTGTCAATTGACTGAAAATTATATAAAATAGACATTTCTTTTTCATAAAGATTGAATTTTGAGGAGCACGTGTCTTTTCACTTATTAAACATTCAGTTCTCATCTTCATGCATGTGATTTGCCTTTTCTATGTAGGTGTGAAGCCTGGTTAAATAGAAAAAAAACATTCCTGACAGGTGGAAGAGGGAGAACCTGAATCGTATCTCTGTTGTAAAAAAGTTGGAAGTACTTTTACACTGAAAGTGCCGGCTTAAGAAACCGAAAATTGAGGTTTGAACACGGGTCCACTTTAATGTGCAGGAGGGTTTAAAGGAGCAGAATACAAGCAAGCACTGCATGTTTTTACACGTTTTTCATTGTAAATTAGTGATCATGCATTGTGTTCCAGCAAAGAAAAGCCTAAAAACGCACATCCTGTGAAAGTTCTCTGCATTTTGGCTGAACATTGAAGCACAAAAGTACATCAAATGACATTAACTGTTTATATATTTATATTTATGGGGACACATAATAGTTGGCATCCAAGACTAAAAACTATCATACAAAAGATTGATATTTAACTAACCATAACATTGTTGTAAACAAATATTTTTCATGCATTTTTGAAATAAGTCACGCTCTAAAATCTCATGAGAAAAAAAAAAAGAAAATTGAATACAACCCACACGTCTCGCTTGTTCTCTGTAGACACCTTGAGTTTGAACAGGCTGCATGTGTGTGTTTTTTGCAGACTGGGTCATAGTGTCCCCAGCATAGAGTGGGTGAGTGCCATCAGCACTAGCTAAATCCAAACGTCGGCTACAGGAGACAAGAACAAGCCTCTAACCGCATAATGAGACTCTTGTATCCAGGACTTGACATAGAAATAGACAGGCAAAAGCACAGCTGCTGTTGCACCACTTCACCCCATGCGCTACAAACATTCCAAATATGGCAGAATAAAGTTTTGGTTGAACACAGAATGCAACAAAGGATGTCAAACTTTACAGCAAAGTCTGAGCTGAATATCAGAATCTTTCAGGGTATTTTTCACATTTTGTATTTGAGTTTAGTTCACATTTGTTAACTCAAATGTAAGCTATAACTGATTAGAGCTACTATCAGTTTCATGTTTTTTTTTTAATGGCTGCTACACTCTTTTACATGCTACAAAGAATTTAAGAGCACCCTGTCAGATCCATTTCAAATCTTAACACTGGAAACATGCCAGTCAAATAACTTATTTTTTTAAATTAAATTAAATTAAGAATTTTATGTTGGCTGATGACCCCAACTGTCAGACTCTTAAATGTAGTTTTCACAAGCAAAATATGATTTAATTCATAAAAAACAAAGAAAAGTGAATCCTTTAAATGTTTTGCAACTTTCTTTTGGCACTATGTTCTCATTTCTAAACCATTGATTAAGGCTTTTGTGGAAACAAATGTCTTAGCTGATGCATCCATCCTGCATCCTTCAATATTATGGAAAGAAAATAGTTTCAAACATTCGTGTGTGTGTGTGTGTAGTACTTGATTTGTAACTTGTACAACACATTTTGTGCGCAACTGTTCATACTTGTGTACATAATTGTGTATTCACATAAACAATATAAAAATGTAGGACTATAAAATATGACTTCACGCACAACATGAAATTACACCAGCTTGAAACGAACTCCAAATGTAACACACTCAGGTGTTGCTGAGCTGACTAATACTTAAAAGAAAAAAGGATTATCTCAGTTTTTAAAGTTTGATTTTTAAAATCTAATACAAAAATATTTAAAAGATACTCTTCAGAGATAGGAAAATGTTATAATATGAGTAACAGAAATGACTATTAGGTGGTGAGAAGTAAGAAGAGGCGGATGGCGGTGCACCTCTATGGTCAATCTTCAGAAGTACTTCTGGCATACTCTCAGTCTGCCGGATTTCTGAAAATTTCAGGGAAAAAAAAACAATCAGTTCGTCACCTTGCAGTCATCTCAGCAACAGCTATAGAAGGAAATAAGTTTAGAGAGAAAGGTTGCTAAGAAAACTCTGCTGGCCCAGCATTCTACGGACAAAAACGTATTGTACGCGAATGTTTTGAGACTTGCTTGTCTCCATATAAATGATATCTTAATGCATATGTGTAAACTTGATATATTAAATTATTATTTTTATTATTATTATGGGTGAAACAATTATTCATCAAACCACTGGGTCTGTAAAAACAAAAAGAGGGGAAATCTTGACGAAAATGCAGAAAATGCCCCGCTTTGCATTTTGCACTGCAGCCATTGCAGTGCTGTTAAGCTAAGACGGCTGTCAGCATATTGGGAATGACAGTTTTATTTCAATTCTGAAAGTACATGCTTTACAAATAGCTGAGCTGTGAAAGTGGATTCCAGCAACGTTCCAAATGTCATAAAACATTCCTCCATCTAAGTTTGAATCCTTCTAATGCTGAACTTGCAGACACTCTCCTCACACCCTTTCCTTGTCTCTTTTTTCATGTCAGCCTCATCCAGCTGGCATGAACGATCTTATCAGAGCTTTTTTGAGAAACCAACCTAGTGGCCCATTAGCTGCACTTTGACCATGGGGATTTCTGCCTAGAGAGTTATGTAAAAAGTGCCCATCGAAGCTTTTGAGAGACCCAAGATGAAAAACTGTTTATTCACTGAGTCCATCAGAGCTGGAGCTGCTCTCTTTGTCTCAGCATATGAATAAAACGATAACAGAACCCAATTATGCAAGACAGGAAATGGAAAAGTCTCCTTGACATGAACCGTTGTGCAAAGGTCTCAGCACAAAGCTGAACATTTAAAAATGTTTTTGGTATTGTGTGGTCTTGAAAGCAACTGAGTCTATAAAGTGAGATTTTTAGATTTTCTGCTTGGTTCTGCTAAGTATTCTGTCCTGACTCTCAATCTATTTGAATGAGCTGCCAGGAAATGTGTGTTGGACGGTTTCCTGCATCATTTTTGGGAAACAAAAGAAGTTTTCTGCAGTTTCAACACACAAACATGTAAAGGTTTCTTCATAGGAAATAATATTTATTAAATTACATAAACTATTGCATAGTCAAACATGTACATTTGCTATTTGCAAGATGTTTGGGGAAATGATTTTTCATTCGGGTAATGTTTTTGCACGACTTTGACCTTAAAGTCTCATCTTGCTCATCGTAACAGATTATTTTACTCTAATTGCTTTCTGTGCACTTCAGACATGTGGCAAAACCTCCATATCTACATTATGTGTGCAAGTGTCAGTGGTGTCTATCAGGATGCTTTCTAAAGTTTATGACAGTTGGATTTCATCTGATGTACTGTCAGCAGAATTAAGTTTTAAAAGCCATCATATTGAAACAGATTATTTTCGATGCTCCCGCTTCCCGCTTCCGGCCTCTGTGTGTAGCGTGCTGTTTTTGGGGCGGCCATGATGCAGAGGTAGAGCAGTCAACCTCTGATTAGAAGGTAGCAGGTTAGATTCCTGCTCTGAGTGTGTCAGAGTGTCCTTGAGCAAGACACTACACTCTGAATTGCTCATGTTATAGGTCGGCGCCAGTGTTCGGCACGTCTCTTGCAGAAACGTCAGAAGCCATTAGACATGTGAGTAAAGACCGGAAGCTGTTGTCCACCTCCTAAAGACCTTTAAATGTAAAATGTTTTTGGTTTGGTGCAGTCGAACAATCATCATCGTTCATGCCACACTAAAAAGCAGGCATGCCAAATAGCATCCTTTGAAGTAGAGTCCTAATGAAGACAAAAGCTCCGTTTGATTGTGGTCTCCTGTCGGGAAAAAGGAATTACGACCTTCGCAGAGTCGCAAGGAAGTGACGCAACCATGATCCAGAGCTCAGAGCAGAGGAGCAAAGAGAGGAATGAATAGTGACTAGCACTCAGCCTAGTGGCAGCTTAATGACTTGCGGTCAGTTGACTCTGTCTCAATTAATCAGACTGCTCTTTCCTGCTCCACTCTTTTTCCTCCTCCTCCTCCTCCTCCTCCTCCTCCTCCTCCGCCTTTGGCTTTAATTTCTCTTTCTCGCAATCCCCTGAGCAGGAAGACAGTGCTTTGGTCCTGTTCTTCTTTTCTTTTGTTTCTTTTCTGCTTCTCTTTCTGCGTGTTACCATCTACTTTTTTATCTTCTATTTCCTGGCAGCTGGACGGTTCATATGTCTTCTTCAGTTCAGCATTAGTAGGAGTAGAAATTGACCACAACACAAGTGAAGAAAAATGTTCGAGTGACATTTGTGGATGAGGGGAAAATGTTGAGACATTGTAAGTAGCACAGAAATGCTAACTTCCTGGAAAATGGAGAGGAAAATGATCACGGTGTGGGCAAGTGGCAGGCTGGCTCTCCTGCGTCAGATGTTATCTGTGTTCCTGGAGGTCCCAAGGCAGTTGCGCTAGCTTCCCAGGGTGGCCCAGACAGGGCTGACATTTGGAGGATTGGTCTGTGAAGGCCCATGGGGCTGCAACGTGCAACAGCAGGCGCAGCTCCTGTCCATTTCTTGTGGTCTTCAGTCCGGGTTTCAACAAACTTCTGAGGTCTTTTGTCTCTCCGGATTTAATCTGTGGCTGTCACACTTCTTACTCCCCCCTGTTTTTTCTACTCTTCTTGTTACATCTCCATCACATTTTCACTTTGTTTCTCTTGTCTCAATTCCTCTTCATGTCTAACTTTGTTTCTTCTTTTTTGTTCCCTTTACAGCTTACCCAGACACGACAATATTATTTATTCATCTTTCGTCTGCTGTCTGCCTCCCCTTGTAAGCCCTCTGTCTGTAAACGAGGTCGTTGCTGGGCAAGCCACTCTAAGGAGCTCGCTGCCATGACACCAAGATGTTGAAAGAGTAAAGGGCAGGCAGGGGACCTCTACATTAACTGGGAAGAAAGTGCAAAATAGGGAACAACTACAAGCTAAAGACTCCAGGAGAACTTATTATGTGAGCACAGGGCAGGGTCAAATCTAATGTTCATATATTTTTAATCTTCTTTTAGAGCTGACTGAAATTTTTCTGATAAGGTCATGATTCTGCAGCCCCACAACCCTTGAAAAAACGTGGGCTAACAAAAGAAGAAGCTGTAGTAGAGATTTTAGCCAAAAAGGTTTCATTCCTTATGTCTACCGTCATTTGTGGCTTCAAAAACATGAACAAAACAAACTGCAGTTCATCAATTAACCACTAGAGGCTTTAGGAAAAACAGAGTTAGTCCCATAATTTCGAATGCTGATGTATTTAAGATAGTCCGAAGCGTGGGAAATATTTCAATATGTAACGCGTTGTTTTCAGATATCCTTTAGCTGAACCTCTGTGAATATTAGCGTTGTGTCAACCAGGTAATGTCCCACTCCAACTATATTTTTTTTCCATTGTTAAATTGTTCCCATTGATCTTTTAATTATGATGCTGCTGTTTTTAGCCAAAATCAAAAAGCTTGTGTTTTTCTTTAAGACATATTTTCAGCAGGAGTGCATCAGAAATTTGCTTCTGGGTTGTGAGCAGGACTGTTGGTATGAAAGTTAGCTGCGCTATGTTCCCCAGCAGAGCATCACATAAGCCCAAGCTAACATTAACAAAAGCAAAAAAAAACATGAGCATTATCAAAGCTAGGCAGCTGTACAGTTTAAAGCCATATGGCAGCTCAGAGAAAGAAAATGAAGACATTAATGGATCCATTTTTCTGCAAGTGGATGCTTCAGAACTGGAGCGGAGAAGGCAGACTTTGGGCGGAGCCAAACCGTGGGTTTTTATCTGCTCCTGATCCAACAATTTGAATTAGGAATTACAGAGAAATGCAGTTTTAAGATGGAATTATTTTATACACGTCCTCCATTGTGAGAAAAATGTTACAAGAACATGTTAAAAAAAACACCACAAATACAATTTTCTTTTAAGGGCTTGGCTTTGGTAGTGGCGTGTTGATGATGTGAACAGTTGGTGGTGTGCTGAAACCAACATGGAGGGCAAGTTGATTATTGCCATCTGCGTTTGTTCTGAACTTCATGACATTTTTCTTATTTTTGTTGAGACAGTAATAAAACTTGTATCTGTCATTTGCATTTTTTCCTTTCTTGGACTCATACAGGACAGCAGCTTGGCCACAGAGAGACTGCAATTGTTGTTCAGATGCAGCTCCTGCAATGCGGTGAACCGTACTGGGAGATTCGCTGAATGATCCCATGAACCCATGGTAATGTGCCTACAAATGCCTTTGTGCTGGATAGTGGAATTTATATTGTTTGTCTCTTCACATGAGCTTCACACATTATAAGGGATGCATGTGAGAGGGAGTTCAGCCCAAATCCTCAAGCACCTCCTAAGTGGTTCTGTGCCAAAACATGCTGGTCAGTTTCAGAGTGTTGCATTGTGCAAACGACAAACAGTAAAACAAAAAGGCAAAAGGTTGTTGCATGGAGAAAAGAATAAAAGATTTAGTTTTAATTCTGCAAAAGTTCCACAAACGAGCCAAAAGAAAAAAGAAAAAATTGACTCCAAAAAAGCAAACACTGACTTCAAACCTCCACACCTGAAAACCTTGAAGTTAAATTGACTAACCTTATCTTGAGTCAAAAGAACCCCCCACCACCACCACCACCACCACCACACCCACCCACCCACACACACACACACACACACACACACTACCCTTACTCATTTCCTACAGCCACCTGCAGCAATGCCAGGATAAGAATGAAAGTCTAATGAGAACATGGCAGCACACAAAGGAAAAAAAAAAAAGGAGGAAAAATAAAGCTTTGTGGCTTTCACCCTCTGTGCACCTTAACCGGCGGAGTGGAGAAGTCTCCACAAAGAATTTCCAACTCTGTTCTTTTCTCGGGCTTTAGCTTCTCCGCTAGTGTTCAAAACTGTAATTACTCCCTCTGTTTGATTTTAATCACAAGCCTGGAAAGGCAGATACTGCACCCCTTCAAAAGTTTCCCACAAAGACCTGGGATCGTGCAAAGCTACCTTTCTCCCAATTATCTTATGAAGATCGACTGGCTCGGTGCAAGTTCTCAGAGTGTGTTTGCCAATTTGCTCTGTCAATTAGATTTTCTTGTAGGTAAGTAATCAGACCCTGAGGGAGGGAAAGGGGTGAACAAAGATGAAGGGAAAAGTCATTGTAGTTTTTTTGGGGGGGAGGGGGGCAAGTTTGTAGCTGCTTCACAGTACCACCTAATTCTTTTTTTAAAATCACTTTTATTGCAGTTTACTGGAGATGCTCCTTTTTTGTTTTCCAAGCTGGAAACATATTCCGATCTTAGATGCAAAGATAGGAAAAACATGCAACGTTGAATATGCACGTGCACAGAAACAAAAGGAGGAAGTAGAGGAGTGATGACAATGCCGTTTCCTTTTCTCGGTTTTCTCGGCTTGCAGCAGAAAAAAGCTCACACAAGCGCATTAAAAATAGAGATTGCATGTTGGAGGATGCAATTTAGCAAAAAGCCAAAAAGGATCCAGGAAAAATACCCAGCAGAATCCTTAAGCAGGAGGAGAAAGAAAGGAGCTCGGCTCTTGCTGACACCTGGATGTCCTGTCCACCCTTGTAACAGCCTGACACCCCAATCCAGGTCACCCCCCCCCAATGTGGTTTACACTGGCTCACAGTCAAGCCTGTCACAGATTTGCTACACATTCCCACGGGTGTGTTCACCTGCTCACAAAGACAAACCGCCATGCAGCAACCTTGGCTTTTCTAAATTTAAAATTATTCTGCTTTTTTTTTTTTTTATAAAGGACCATAATTGCAGCCTCCGTAATTTATCATTTCAATAGAAAAGCACACACACCACAAATCAAAACAAACAAAAAAAATTACACACAACTGCACTAAGATGAGCTCTTTTATGTGTAAAATACACCCAGGAAAAGACGACCATTAAAGTTCCCAAAATCATTTGCAGATATTAAAAAATGCTTTAAATGCAGAAAGAAGAAAGGCATTACAAGAGCAGAAGGGCAAATTTAATCATGAATCACCCTCAGTGTGATTTCCTGCTCGGAATGCTCTGTACCCTCTGCTTTGGAAATACATGTTAATGTTCCCCGCTTTTCTGGCGCACACATTTCAATAACCCTGCCATGAACATGCACTTTCAGGGCAAATGGAAGCGACTGGTCCACACACTTTGACTTTAATTCATTCGCAGTATTTAAAGCCAGTGTAACATTGTTAAACCAGATGGCAGAAAGCTCTCAGTATTGACAGATGTAAAGTTTAAGGTCACCAGGAGTAACAAGGTAATTTCTACACCACAACATGAAATACAGTTGCTCCAATTCTCATATGAGTTTAACATGAGATCAAACCTGAACTAACAGTATATTGACTCAAACATCAATAACAAGTCCCGAGCATCGATGGAAACATGGAAAATTGAACAACTTGTGCGGGAACGCAAGCCTGGTGCTTTGCTCATTTGAAAATGAACATAAAACACGAAATATTCAGCCATAAGATGTTTAATAGCTAAAGTAAGAGCCTGGTTCCTCGGGCCTGCTCAGATCTTTGTTCCAACACACCTGATTTTCTGTTTAGGACTGTTTTATCAAGCTTTGCAGAAGTCTGATTATAGCCGTTTAAATCTTTTGTGTTAAAGCAGTCAACCCATTGATGGGAGCCTGAGGGCCAGGATCAGGAAACACAAACACCAACTCATTTAGATTAATTAGATTGGAAAAAAGCTGAAAAAAAGGTTGCCACTACAACATGACAGCAAAGCAAGAAGGAAAACCTCAAATTTTTGGTAGCATGTAATTAACCCTGTTGGTTGATTCAAAAACGAAAGGAAAAAAAAAGGAAAACATAATTTTTTTAATAAGAATAACAGTTAAAGTGATCAAAACAACTGAAGCAATGGAGAGTGAATCAAAGGCTATTTAGAAACACAAAACAATAAAAATTCTAAATAATGACAATTTATTTTACCTAAGGATATTTTATTTTTCACACATTAGATTCTGAAACTGGAATGTTTTTTACTGTGGATCATTTGGGATGGGATTTATTCTTTTTTTTTTTCATTTTTAAGGCAGTAAGTTTAGTTTAGTTTTTCTTTTCCTCAAGTATTAACAGCATAGATCAGAAATGACAAAAACAACATGCTGAAGGAAACAAAAATAGCAAACGTTGATGCAGTAGCGTTTCAGGTTACAAACTAAATGGGAAAAAACTTCAAAAAAACCAATTGTGCTTTCAGGTTTGCTTTTAAGGCTTTTTTTTTTTATTTCACAGTTATGTGCGTATCTTCATTGTGTGACTGCGTGACCTTTTGATCTCTCAAAATTCAAGTTACTATGATCTGGTAAGAGAACAAAGACGTGTTTGAGAAGCTGAGAACAAAGCAGATCATTATGCTGTTTTTATACACCAGAGCAAAATTGAGCAAAAAACACAAAATTGCTCTCTACTGAAAAAAGGTTGGCTGGCACAAACAAACAAAGCAATCTAGGAGTTTGCCTTTCTGATATTAGATTAAAGATAATATATTCTTGGCTTCTTTTTTCTTGACTAAAGTTGCATGGCATTCAACTTAAAGTGTGGATTTCAGGAAGGTTTAACAGATGCTGGAAGTGTCTGTTTTACCAAATATTGATCTATCCTTGTAACGAGAAAACGAACACATAGCGATAGTAAAAAAGCAAACCTATTTGAAGATATTTTTCTTTAATATTTTTCATGTCAAAGATATATTCAGGGTCACTCTGTTTATCAAGCAGGAGAAAATGAATCCCTTGTCAAAAGAATACCCTCTTTAATGACTCAGTCTGATGAAAATTGTGTTTTTGAACACATTTTTATGACGATGAAGGAGATTAAAAGAAAATCAAGATCAAAATGTTTTTCAGAGTATTTCTTTACACACACACATATATACATCTATGTATTCTTTAGATATTAGATAGAATTTAAAGTATTTTATGCAAATGGTGGTATTGGATGACAAATATGCAGGGAAGAGTCTTGCGGTCACAAGTGTGTTCAAAAAAACAACTGAACACGGCAACAATCAAAGACCAGAATCAAGATTACAGTAACAAGAAGGTGGCAAACAGACCTGGCATAAAAAAAAAAGAAAAGAAAAACAAGCAAACAGAAAGTTGTGGACCTAAATAGACTTGAGGAGCAATTACCTGAAACAGAAACAGCTGTGACTTGTTGAAACCAAAACCTGGTGGGACTTTAACTGAGAGAACAAAATCTGACAACAGGAAACAACCCGAGCACTAAATAAAGGATTGGTTTCATCTGAAACACAAACCTTAACAAACTAAACAAAATGGGTAAAAGTCTCGCATTTGAACTCTGTGTGAGTTTAGACAGCTCAACCTAAACCAACACACCACTTAGAGCAACATATTGATCAAAATAAAGTGTGGACATAGGCCATATTAAGCAGGGACTTTGGGATTTGTCAACAAAAGCCACTAAAGTGTTCATACCTTGTATCAGGAAGAAACATTGAACAGGATACGCACTTTTATCCCTAATCATAAATACATTATTGAGATATTCTGGAAGAATTTAGCATCACAATGACAAAAAAAGAAACAAGCTGGAGTTGCTTAAAACTATTAAAATTTTATTTTATTAGTCATAAAAATGTGTTTTGTTTTTTTTTTAGTTCGCAGGTTATAAATAGACTGCAATAAACAAAGTGAATGCTACAAGGACAGAAAAAAGCGAGAAAGTGGCTTCTTGAACAACTGGATCACATTCATCTGTAGTGGCTACACAGCAAGCTTATTCAAAGATAAGAGGGTCGGTTTTCCTTGCAAATCCGGAAGAGTCGGAGCCCCTTAATAAGAGCGCGGCAGCAAGAACAAAGCGTGAAATCTCGCCGTGGAGGTTAGGCCGATACATCAAGACTCACTGGGGGTCTGACGGCTCTCTCCACACATTGTTCTCTCATTTCTTTCCTCGGTACCTTTGCTGGCTAATGTCTAACCTGGCCTGCAGGAGTTGGAGGATGACAGAATACAAGCTAGTCCTGTGTCAGAGTTCGTTGTGATGAGTGAAAATAATGGCCACAGGGACATCGCTCACAGGAGCAACACAGGTACTCTATTGATGGAAAACATAACTGCCCACAGCTTTTCCTTTCTGTCAGTCAAACCCAAAACTATTAGATTTTCTCAGCATGTTTGAGGTACACTGTTTATAAGATACGCAGTTTTTAATGAAAAGACGTCATTCAGTAACACCCAACAATAGGAAGAAACACCTGTGTGAAGCTGAGAGTTTTACATCCGTGAAGTATCTCCTTAGAAATTCTCCACTTGACCTTTTGAATTGCATATTCATCCTTCAGATTCCTTTTCTTCAGATTATCTTCAAATTTAGCAGCCGTATCCTAGCAACAACAACAGAAAAAGAATTAAAGGATAGAACCAACAAAAGTGCAGAAGATGGAGCCTATTCTAGAAGAGACAAAGTTTGGTTTAATAAACAAGCAGAATGAAAGTGGAAGTAAAATGGCCTTGATTATTGTAATATATAAACAAAAATACACGGTTAAAACTAATTGTTGTTTTAATTATTGAATATTCAGAGTGAGGCGTCACTTGATAAATAAGCAAAGGGGGAAAAATGAACAAAAACAAATTCTTTGCCATTTAGAATTATTTATATGTAAATTACAGACGGCAAACAAGCAGAAACTGCTGGAGGGTCTAGACCCCTTTTCTAGGAAAGACAAATTGCCCCCCTCAGTATAAATGCAACATAATTAACAATTACAGGCAGAAAAACAAAGCATTGTTTTGAGCTCAGGCTGAGCATTAGTGCTCGAATATGAGAAAGGGTTTTTATGTGGCTGCAACAAACAGAAAAGTATCTGCAAGATGGGAGCAAACATGCGATCTTGTTTTGTTTTATACGACTTGCAGTGGGCATTTAGTCTACCTCAAAACCATCTTTTTTAACTGTAATCTTTATTTTTTTTTTGTGGACACATTTAAAGCTTGAAGGCCACATGGACATACTTGCCATCAATGATTAATAAGATTTTAATCTATCGTATGTGCAGATGTTGTGGAATAAAGTATGATTAGGGTGATGGTCTTCAAAAAGTGTTATCATTAAAGCTGGTATTTCCAAGCATCTGGTGCCTCCTTAAGAGTGCAGTGCAGAACAGCCGGTGGAACGCTCACCTCCCTCCTCTCCATCACGAGGAGGAGAAAGAGGCGTTTGCATATTCATGACCAGATCTGTGACAACATAAGGCATCTTCAGGGATGCTAGAGGGGCAGGTCACGACCTTGAATGCGACGGGCCTTCTGAGATATAGCAGACCGCTGGAGACTTCCCGAAGAGACCGGAATCCCTTAGTGTCCTTGTTGTGTGCCAAAGGTCAATGAACTGTTGACCCAGGCAGATGGGGGGATCAGATTGGAGCCAGGAGCCAATCAGATGAAATCCACCAGGTAACTATGGGCAAAGGGCTTGCATGGGGGCAGATGTAGATGACAATTTCAAATGTAGGGGTTTGCTTTTTCAACCTTTATTTAAACAGGAACAGTAGACATACATAAATATATCTGTAAATGTGCCAAGTGCTTTTCTTCTACGTGTAGACATGAATCATCAATATAACATCATTCTTATCCAAATTCATGTATTTGGAGAAAACATTTGACCATGATGTTCTGTGAGAGGTAATTTGGAGACCTCCTACAAAGGGGCTGTTCGGAGAGCAGAAGTTTGGTTCATATTGCCGGCAGTAAGCGCATGCTGGACTCCCACATGGAGCAATTTCCCAGTTCATAATTTTTATAGGCAGCATTGCTAGGTACAGGCAAGTGCCGCAGGGAGTCTTGTTTGGGAATTTCATCTCTGCTTTTTTGCAGATGACGGTGTTCTGTTGGTTTCATCAACCCAGGACCTTCATAGTTCACAGTTGAGTGTGAAGAAGCTGGAATCAGAATTAGCTGCCTTTCTCAAGGTTGGTTGGAGAGCTCCTGCCCAAAGCTATTGTGATGACGTATCTAGTTCATGAATGAGGAATAGATGGAGCACGAGATTGACAGGCGGATAGTTAGTAGTAATGTGGCTGCAGTGATCCGGTCGCTGTATGGATTTGCTGCAGTGAGGAAGGAGCTGAGCCGAAAGGCAAAGCTTTCAATTTACTGGTCAATCTATGTTAGCTGTGGCTTTGTTTCATGACTGAAAGGATAAGATCCCAGATACAAGCAGCTGTAATAAATTTCCTCTGCAGGCTGGCTAGAGACTTTGTCAGATATAGACACCCCCAGGAGGAGCTGCTCCTCCACACTGAGAGAAGCCGGTTAAGATGGCTTGAGGATCTCTTTCAGACACATCTCTTGGTGGGTACAGTGGGCATGTCCCACTGGGAGACTGGGACATGCTGGAAGAACTAAATCTCTCATTTGAGTCGGAAGTGCCCAGTGACCCAGCTCTGTATACGGGATGGCTGGACATGCATCATCATCATTGAAGTTGATGATATTTTAGACATGGAACGTCACAGAGATTAAATGAAGAAAAAGAAAGATAAGCTCACACGGTGAACTTGCAGATAATCTGCCACCCAAACGAAAGAGTCTAATTGTTGCTTGCTCATGCATCTCCTCTCAGGAAAGCCTAATGGACTCTTTCAGATAGCCCACTTGTGTGAAATCGACTTCTAGCTCAAAAAGTAGAAAAGTGTGGAGTGCAATCTCAGTGGTGAACAACCATTAGAAGTAAGAAAAGATCTAAAAAGAAAAAGAAGTAAAAACTAAAACATACGAAAAGAAAGGAAGCCAAAACAACAACAAAAATACAAGCATGAGGAAAAAAAAGCCATTTGAACGGCATCAAAGACTGCATTCCTACATGTTTTTCCAATATACTCTGCTCTGGCATATTCTAATTGGCTGGAAACACCGGAACCAGGTAATCACTCATTGATATCTGGAAATCATGCCGACAAGGCGGCCATCAACGCCTGGAGTTGCCTATCCCTGATATTTGTATATAGATCCTGGAAAAGCCCCCAAGATAACGGATTTCATCCTTGAACTTCACTCTTAAAGAGCTCGTTCTTAAACCTGCAAAGTGCTCCGTTACCTCGATTAACCTCTCACTGTGATTCCTTGTTGCCTAAATATTGCCATCCCTTTTTAATCTGACCGCCAGCAAGTTAGAGAAACAACAGAGAAAACATCCAAGGGTGTGATGCATCACACAGTTTGTGTTTGTTTTTAGTGACTTTCCACCTGTTTTGACATACAGTCTGCATGTTTTAATCACCTCAGGTTAGCTTGATTTAATTGCACTTTTAGTGAAATTGCGATATAAAAAATACATTTTATGTTTTTTTTTTAAAACTGCCTTTAAAAAAAATCTAAATATAAAAGTAATTGATGTGAGAAAGCATGTATCTATTAAAACAAAATAACCTCAGGAAAATTTTTTATTCTTGCCATCTAAGCAACCTCTCAATGAAACAACCACAAACCTGCAGATCAGCATGCTTTTTTTAAAATGCATACTTTAAGCAGTTAAATGATTAGAAAAAGGCCACACATTTTTCTTAGCTCATTTTAGGAATGTGGAGAGGAGAACTAAGTTTCAAAATTGCGCAAACTTTAGAGCAACTCGCAGATTTTTTGGTTTGATCCTGTCGGAGTTTCCAAGTCAGGCAGCTCTGCTACCACCTTGCATAGCCTGAGCTTCACCCTGCGTGCAACAGCTGGAGGTGTGGAGGACTGACAGTCACAAACACAGAGATCAAAGAGAAGTAAAGATGGAGAGACAGGCCCCATCTGTCAACCTAAGCAGTCACATCCTGTACAGAGACAGCTGGCTGACGCTGTCTAAACGGCAACTTAGAGAACAAACAAATATGCTTTCATAGATAGAAGTGGGAACCCATCAGAGACTTAACACTTCAACAATGACTCTTGAAAATCGTAACTTTCGTAACAAGTGTGATGTGTGTCAGATTCAAAAACCAGCAGGGAACTTCCTAGTCAACAAAAACCCTTTTGTCTTGTCAACTTTCGTTTACATGTGCATCAGTCATGAACAATAATTACTCAGTTGTTATGCAGTTAAGATGACTACTTTATTCAGTCATCTGCAAGGAAGGATCTTATAGAATACTAAGATCATGAGAATTATTTCACATCTGAGCCCTTTAGGAGCTTATTAGAAGGTTACTGTCATTGACTGTATAATAGATCTGGACTGTGCAAGTGTGACGTCACTCATAGAAAATGCCTTACTTCTGGCTCCAGCTAAATGAAGCTGATTCAGTTTCCATTTTTCCACGATATGCATATCGCCATATTGAAACCAAACAACAGTAGCAGACACTTTTTTTTTTGCTGTAACGTCAGACAAAATGGTGACATTGCAGTTACTGTGTAAAGTTACTTCCGGTTTGTTGTTCTGGCCAGGCAAAGCTGACCGCTGTTTACATAAATAATAAAAGGTAAACTTACCAATTGTAACAGAACATTTTTACAATCTCAGACCCTCCGGGATTTATGTTGCAATAGCAACTATTAACGCAAATTCAAGCATACCCCGAGAAGTGTGGCACACCCTGCAACTTTACATTTTACAAGTTTATTTCAGAAAATAATTTCAGAAAATTTTTGAGGTTCTTAAAAAAAAACACAAAAACTGCAACTTTTGTCACAATTTTTAACAAAATCAGACTTTTTTTTGCCAACAACAATCCTAAAAAACTGCAGTGACTCCCTGGAGAGTCTACAAAATCTATTTTATAAATGTCCCACCTAACTGTATTTTGTTCTTATTTAGATCATTCACAAATAAAAATACAAATGTAAGTAATCCTCCAATATTTGAGGTTCTGTGGAAAATATTGACCTTTCATTTGAGCAGATATTATTCTGTTTAACGTTTTTGTTTTTGGCTGATGCCATTTGCATGTATTTTAAGAGAGACCAAGCACAAAAAATGATGGAAGGTACTTCCTTTTTGGAATGCAGGAAGGGGGGGGGGATCACTCAGTCCAGTTCTAATATAAAGTCAATAGTTGCAGTACAGTAATTATAGCTATAATCCATAAGATTGTGGTAATATACCTGTTTTTAAAGACTTGTACAGGATGTATACTTTCATAGTTTCAAAGTGATAACAGTCATTTAAATTCAGATAGGGTACCCTATTCAACAGTGGAAAGTCATTAAACTGTTCAAAGAATATGCTGTTGTAAAAAAAAATTGAGAGTGTTGTGTGTCTGCGTTGAAAACACACTTAAACTAGCATATGTCTAAATGATAATTAGTCTGAAGGAGAAATGTGATCATTGACTAGCAACATAAAAAGGCTTGTTGCCCATTAAGGTCATTGTGATGTATTTAAACCTTGTTTCTATCAATAACTTAATTTATTTTCATTGATTTTTTGTGCGTGACTGCATTCAAGCAACTGCAAAAGGAAATTGGTTTAAGTACACAACATGCCAGTGCCGATGTTTTGCTAAAATGTTAATGAAAATGGTTTTACAAGGGAAAATACAGGCATCAGAAAAATAACAGACATAGTCTAACATCACAATCATGATTGGCACAACATCCTCAAAAAGCTAGTTGTTTTTGTAGGGCTTATACCAGAGGAATTACTGCCAAAATACTAACTCTGTTAGGGTTTAAATCAAAACACCAATCTCTGATGAACAATTTGAACTTATTTAAATAAAAATCGATTTGTTTTTTAAAAATTCTATATTGATATGAGTTCATTTTTTTTGCAACAAACGGTTCAAATTGAAAAACAAATAATAAATAAAAGCTATCAGAAAGGCAGTTTTTAGCTTAGTATAAAGATATTAAATAGGCTTAACGTATTAATTTGATGTACCAATTTTGCAATTTCAGCGTGAATAGAGATTTGATCAACCATTGATCAAATCTCAGCTCTACAATACGATATTTGAACACCTAGGAAAGGGAAAGCATTGTTGAGAATTGATGTCAATAACGTCCACGGGTGAAGTTAAAAGATTAAGAATTTTTATTTTCTTTTTAGTGCTGTCAGGCACTAAAAAACAGGAACAGGCCACACCACCAACCAAATAGTCTGCTTTTTCTAAGAAAGCAGTCTAAACCTATATATGTATATAAACTCATTTCCTTTGTGCAAATGCTTGATATGTTGTTTTTATTAATACATGTTACATTAATTGACTTTCTAACACAAATCTGCATAAAATGTTGCTAACATCACTTTATTCATTGTTTTTATAGACATTTGTTCAAACAAATGATAACCTTTAATAGTTTTTTATTGTTGTTTTAATGCTATAATATAAAATAATGATGTTATAATTGCTTTCAATAGACCTGCTGTGATCAATAGTAATAATAGTGCATGACAAAAGTGACAAAAAATGGAAAATAAAATGTATCAATACACACAAACATTATTCCCTGAACACCTAACAAGGAAGGCAATTAAAAGGCTGTGATGGTGGCTGCTTTACCAATAGTTGCCGTGGGAACCCAGGCCTGACGGGCCTGTGGGACTTTATGAAGAACCGCTTTAAAGCCCCATGAGTGAGCGGATGAACCACAGATCTCAAAGCAATTACATCAAGGAATACAAGCAAAACAGGAGAAACTTCAAAACAACATCAACTGAAGTTGTTACAAGCGGCCTTCCACTCTATTACAATTTTTGTGTCTTTCACAAGATACATCTTCTTGAATACACAAACACAACAGTGAAGGTGATGTTACACTGCCACACCTACAGGAAAATGTTAGGAAACCCACATGCAGACCTTCTTTTTCCACAGTTTAATACGTTACAAATTCAGACTCTTCATTATCTAACAAAATGCACACATTTCTTTGAGTTAAAATGCATACATTTAGTTTGTGTTTCCACAGAACACAGTGTTTGTTTGTAGCGCACACACTTAAACTTTTTTTATCCTGTTTGTTTCAACTGTTATACCATCAGATTTATTTATTTTTTGCTCATTTGGTTTGATTTTGTAGGGTTGTCACACATTCACGTTAATTAATTTGGCACATTTTTATTCTTTACACTGAAAACCAAGACTTTTGTTTTGTCTTGTTTTTGGTCCTTGTTAAATGCTTTAAATTTCCCCTGTTTGTCAAGTGGTTTTATCTACGTCTGTTGGCCTGGCGTTTCTTCTAGGTCCACATATTTATGTTTATTGGAAAGTTCAGTTGGTTTAGTTACAGTTTAGCAAATTACTTGATTGGATTATTTTTCTGTTGACCTTTTTAAGGGATAAATGTTGTCTATTTCCAACCATTTTTTGAGAAAAATGAAATCTAATGAATTCTACTGTTCTCATGTTGCTGCTTGGTTCCTCACAGTAGACACATAACTATACACAGAACAAATACATGCAAATCAAAACAGTTAGACAGCACATCTAATTCCAATTATAAAGCACGGTGGTGGAGAAATAATGGTGTGGGCTTATTCAGAGCCAAAATTCAGTGGTCATAAAATCCTTCATTCACCAAAGCACTCTGCAGTCAGTTATTAACCATTCCATTTTTGTGCAACAAGAAGTTTTTCTGCTAAACAAAGTAATCCCCTCTCACATTTATATCTATTACAGAAAGAATTACATATAAGAGCCTGAGAGAAGAGAAGTGAGCAGAAAACTCATGAGCTTCATTACTGCAAACATCAGAGCACAGTCTCTTATCTAAGTAAGCAATCTTAGAATCAAAGTAATTTAAAGACAAAGTAAAGATTGGGCATTTTGAATGTATTTTCATGTAAAATCATAGAACTCTAAGACTTTTGCCCACATGAAATACATTAGTGACTTCTGCTGGGTGCAGAAAATGCCCCTCACGCTCCTCCTCTCAATTTGAGACAAATTAAGACATTGATTTTCCCCCTTGTACTTAAACTGGTATTGATTTTTCTCAGGGTGTCCAAAATTACTTCCATCTGGCAAGCCTCGTGAAAGTGAGGTGAACTCGCATTAATATTTCTAACCAAAATCATTGCAAATTTCCAATGGCAGCCAGAGTCGCTGGCATTCAGTCACTAGTCTGTCTAGCATACTTTACAGCTTTCATGCACATTTTGTCTGATAAAACTAACAATTGAAGGATTTTCTAGGTCTATTTATCAAACATTAAGAGGTAAACACATTATAAAGTGTTCCCTGCTGTAATTGTGTGGCTGAGCACGGACAGCTGAAGTTTTTTTAATGGGAAAATAAGCTAGGCCTAAACCACCCTCAGAATTACCAGTTCTCTTTTCATTGTTGTCCTCTTTTGGTGTCAGTCCTTCCTCTGTGCTTTTTCTTTTCTCCCAGAATATGATGAATGAGTCACTCTGACCATACATGCTGCAGTCTTAAATCATATGCACACCTTTCCCAGCACAGCCTCAGAACAGTCCTCTCTGGGATGGGGATACATTGCAGCCTCCAAGGACAGACAGAGCCAGCTCTTTCTGTTCACGTCAAACCCTCTGCGTGGCCGAACTTGCTTTCTTCACATTAACTATCGGCGGGCTAAAGGCCTTGTAAAAATGTGTCTTTCCCCCTAAGATGAAAACAAGTTGAGACGGTGGTGTGACCTTACTACTGTGTGGTTTAATCAAAAAGCTTCTTCTGCTGCTCCGTAGATGACGTAAATCATTGTAGGAAGGCTGGGGTAGCTGATAAGCAAATACTTTTTTGACTAAATTAAAGCCATTTTTATTTTAACCTTTCACAAACACATTTTTTTCAGTTGCACATATGTGTCCAAATGTGAACAATAAGACAGGAAGTGTCATTTGCAAAGGAAAAATACATTTATGGAGAATCACACATTGATTTGTCTTTCCCACTACTGTTTTTCCCCGACTGAAAGGGTTAAAAAAATATGTATTTCAAACAGTATTATTATTGTTAATAATATTAAAACTGTAGTGTTATTACTAATGAAAAGCAGTAGCAAAAAACAAACGAAATTCTTGAAAGATCTTTAAAGATTTCATCAATAAATATTGTTTTCATTTTTGCAATGCTTAAAGAAGCAGGATTTCTATGCAGCCAGACGGGATCTGGTTTGGGGACCACAGGATTTCCTCTCTGCAGAAGATGTTGTCCTGTTGGCTTCATTGAACTAGGACCTCCAGCATGCATTTGGAACGGTTTGCAGGTGAGTGTAAAGCTGCTGAGATGATGGTCAGCACTGCTAAGTCTGAGCCAGTGGTTGTTGAGTGGAGAGATGTAGCTTGTCTTCTCTGGGAGGGTGGAGTGCTCCTTCCCCAGGTGGAGGAGTTTAAGTATCTTGACGTCTTGTTTACAAGACACTCCCATATAGATAGGATGAGAAAATCGGTCACCTGGAGAGAGCTCGGAGTAGAGCTGCTGTTAATTGATGGGGTCTGCAGGTTTTATCATTTTTTTTCTGTCAGAGCAGCTTTTTTTAATATGGATTTCATAGTCTATGTTCTGGTGTCTTGTTTTCCGCTCCAGTTTCCCTTTAGTGTGGGTTTATTCCATCTTTTTTAAGGAACCTCAGCCTTTCCGGTGGTTACATCAGGCTTGTTTCCTTTCATTCATGTCTCCGTGCTCCAGGTGTTAACAATCTCTAATTAGTCTGTGGTTCAGAAAGCCCTTCATATAAAGTTGCGATTATTCAAGATCAAGGCCTCCTCTCTGCTCAATTTAAACTGTTGGAAACGAAAATCTCAGCGTTCACAGGTGCAAGAGTATAAAAAAGACTGAAATGGTTTGTCTGATAATCTTCTTGCTTGCAGGTGCGTCTGAATTTATTCTACAGAAAAAGTAACGAAAAGAAACGAGTCAAACCAGAAACTGAAGGTGTAATTGATCACAAGTTGGATCAGTTGGATCGATAAAACACATTTAGGTTTCACAAACGTGACTCATTGGCGCAATTAATGAGGCAAAGTCATGACTATCAGGTTCCAAGTCTACCCTAACTTAACTTTTAAGACAATGTTTTGGCAGTTAATAAAGAAAATTACTTGACTTCATTTGTAAAACAGACATATACCGCAACGAACATCTACTTTGTCCTTATTTTACTATTTAATAACTTTATTTTTTTAGTTCAGTCGTTTTATTCCATGATATGATTTTGTGCAAGAATATATCCAGTCTGAAGATAATATTCCAGCGGGTTGAATTTGCAAAACAGCAAAAATACATATAAAAGTCTGTGAAATATGTATATATTTGCTATCATATTTGTCAATATGTCCAGATTGTTCTCCTGTCTCCTTGTTGAGCATTTTCCCTTTTCTCTTTTGAAGAAACTAATCCTACGGAATGCTTTAAATTGGAGTTGTACAGATTAATTTGTAATTCCGACAGCATGCTTACTACTTCTGTATTATTTTCTAAGCCAAAACTGATTTTTCCCAAATAAAACCCATGAAGTAGGCTATCAACATTTTACAAAGACTATGAATCCACTGTATTCTGATGAGAAAAACTTTATAAATTATATGTCTAAATATATTTTTCTTTACATTTTAAAATACATTGTTCAAACGCAGTGCATTGTGGTCTATATTTCCTAATCTAGTGACTATCGATGCACACAAATTTTTCATTTAAATGGAAACTTCTACAACACTCAATCTTAAAATTGTGGGTTAAGACAGTTCAGCAAAATGGTGAATGCACTATAGGGGTTTAGTGCTCTCAATAGTGAGTAGTGAAGGAACTTGGACACAAGCTGGGAGAAGTGTAGAGCAACATGATGTTAAAACCCTTTGTGGGGGGGCTAATGCTCAAAAACCCACAGAAAAATTTTTGTTGCAGTAAAAAGGAATAAAGTAGACGTTTAGTTGACATGAAATAGCTGAAGAAAAGGATGGCCAGGAAGAGCTGAGCATCAAAAACTTCTTCCTCCGCTTCTGATCCTCCACCATTGTATGGTAACAGTGCTGCTAGCAATTCAAAAGAGAGCTAAAGGGGAGCAGGTATGACTAATGGAAGGCACAAATTAAAATTGAGAGGCAATTTGGGAAACCAATTGAGGAGAATAGAACATGTAAAGAAGAATGAGCCATAGAAGAAAAAGATTCTCGTTCTTCTCAGCTCACAAAAAAAGCCTTTACTCCTCAGACAGGTGAACTGAGTAGCATAGATTACCCCATTATAACGCTGTGTTCTGCTGGGAAAAAAACTCAAAAAACAAGATGGAGACGAGACCAATGCTCAGAAATAACCTCGGAAACTATCAGGTCTTTCAGGATCATGTGTGGAAATCCCGACAGGAGACGAGAATTCTCAGCCTATGGATCTCCTATTAAAGTACTGGCCCGATTTTGTTCTCATTGACTTCCAAACTTGAAAGTGAAAGGTAATCATAGAGGAAAGCAAGTTCTTGTGGATTTAATAGTATAATTACTGTCATTTCAGATGAGTTCTCGTTTCTAGGAGATCCTATGTGGAAATGCTCTTTTGAACAAAGAAAAGTTACTTTCTCCAGCCTGTCTGCTTGCAATTACAACTCCATTGGCTTAATCATTAGGGTAATTTATTTACAAAGTGCTCTCCACTCTGCTTTGAATTCAATTCAATTCAATTTTATTTATATAGCCCAATATCACAGCCATAGCCGTTTCATTGGACTGATTATCTGTGGGGTTATGGACCCAGGACATTTGTTTTTTTTTTTT